>OX235272.1:101122190-101485997 GCA_944472155.2 Trichobilharzia szidati
ACATAAGTACAGCTTCTCAAAGAGAATACTGTGAGGTACCATGTCAACGGCTTTCGACTTTTTCAACTGCATCACTAGTAGTCGTGATGCACGTAAGCTAGTCGTTCTTCTCTACTTCGACATATCTAGGGCCGTTGACATGGTACCTCACAGTATTCTCTTTGAGAAGCTGTACTTATGTGGGATTCTCAATCCATCACTGAACTGGTTAAAGTCATTTTCAAGCATCAGGGTACAAATAATCAAAGTCGGGACAGTATTGTCTCATCCTAGGCAGATCACAAGTGGGGTTGTGCAAGGTTGTGTCCTAGTGTAACAACAGAAGACGAGGGCCAAGCAAGAGATCGTTTATTAAGGAAAATCAGCACATATTTATAGATTTTAGTGTACATTATTGTTAGTAGAAAATTCAGTCTTTTGATCGGTTTTTTCTCACAGGAAGTTAACCTTGCATCTATTTGTGGCTGTGTCAGATCATCTATATGCTAACTGTATTCGCCTACGCAAAGCCTTTGTTCTCATTTTCTCACCACCAATATTGGAGACATAAACATTGACGTAAATTACTGTCTACCAACTTTGGCTAGCAGCCAGCTCTCACCACACCAGGATCACTTTTATTTACAGTCGACATTAACAGCGTTTGTAACTGCTTCACCTCGGGTAAACCATTCCTATATACTGAAGACCTCAAAGTCTAATAAAGCTGGATTTAATGAATTCATCAAGTTTCGTAGAACTCGTCAGCTGAATACTTACTCTACATAAACGGATGTATATATATATATACTTTTGAAATTACATTGGGAGATATAAGACTGATAAGTGTGAAAACGACTGATGACACAATCGAAAGATCTATGTTTAGAAAGTTTTCATGGACAGGACAGTACATGCATTTCAAGAGCTTTGTTCCAATCCGGTATCAAAAGAACTTAGTCAGAACATTATTCAACAGAGCACGGAAAATTCGTTCTGACTGTACAATTGAGTATGAAATAAAAGCTCTGAAGAATATGTTATATAAGAATGGTTATCCTAAGAAGTTCATTAATAAAAACTCTAAAGAAATTTTTTTTTATTCCTTCTCGTTCCCAGTGGAACATAGGGCTTCAAGCTAGAGGCTTGAAGTTTCTGTAGCAGCGTTTATTTTTACAGGATGTGGTTGCTAGCCCCATGCCCAACCTTTCCTCTTCATCAGCATGATTTCTGGCTCAGCGAGGTAAAGGAGTGCGTCGGCCGGGGTTCGAACCCCGGACCATGTGCATGGTCGGCGAGCGTCCTAACCGCTATGCCACCGACGCACCTAAAGAAATTAGCCCCTGCAAAAATATGCAAACAGTTACGAAGATATCTGTCTATATCAGTTTGCCATTCAAAAGGAGCTGATATACAGGAAGTAGTCAAACGAAGACTCGATAAAGCTATCAAGAGAACTTATTACGCTGCAAAACTTGTTTTCCTTAACACCACTAAGCGAGGGCTTCAACAATCTGGGAAAGACCAGTCGCCAATCCTCGACACTTCAAACTGCGCATATCAATTTGAGTGTGTTTGTGGAAGCAAATACATAGGTCATACAGAAAGGCGATTGTCTACTCGCATGATGGAGCATTTGCCAAAATGGTTGAAAACAGATGAGTGCAATGTGCCAAAAATATCAATAACAAAACATCTCGTGGACTATGGACATGATATCGACGCTGTCAAGTCATTCACTTTTGCCAGCAGACAAATAAACAGGAAGATGCTTGCAATTGCAGAGGCTTGTGCAATTTGAGTTTATAAACCAGGCCTCTGTGTACAAAAAGAGATGGTCGTCACTCTGAATCTACCATGGTAATACTTTTTACTTATTATTCTGCCTATTATTATTATTATTGATTCATTTAAAACTATCTTTTATCAGTAGCATTTTCTTAACCCACAGAGACAGTGCATAAAAATGATGTTTACACATCTTTTAAACCTTTCTATAAAACGTGTTTCGGATGTATCCTAAAGTTTGTGGGAGCACTAGCTGGCAATTAGACAGTTTAAACTACCTTTATGCGTTCAAGGCGACACTTCGTCATCACACTAAACCTTCCCTGGTTAACTTTGTTTTTATACCATCCAAAATAGATGGACTATTACCTCTATTATTTGGTTTAGTGATCTTCATTGTTATTTTGACCTGCAATATGCCATTTTAACTTGACCTAAGTCTATTTTCTCACCTCTTAACTATTTATTAATTTCATATATATATATATATATATATATATATATATATATATATATATATATACATACATATATATTCCTAAGACAAGTCCGTGAGTGATCAGATTGTTTGAAATGTGTTGCGCAAATATAACATTACGTGATTCAGACGAATTACGTCATCCTTCTTATTGCTTTGTCTAAATTCATTAAGGGAACTAATTGTTTTGAATAATGCACATCTCTTCAAAAATAACAGTGGTTAGGACTCTCGCCGACCATGCACATGGTCCGGGGTTCAACCCCTTGCCGACGCACACCTGATACCTATAGTCGGCCTGCAAAATTTGGGCTACCGATATCACATGCTGAAAATTTCATATCTGTACCAAAAAATACGGTGTAGAATCAAGCTGTAATCAAAAATCAAAAAAAATCAAATTCAATGGTTTACACACAATGATAAGTTTTGTTATTGGTGATATTTCAAGCAAAATAACTGCCCGTGTTCACACCACTGCTGGAATTGTTTTGTTCACACATTTATGATTTGTACTCATATATATAATTCACTTTTTGTTCATTCATTTTTGTATATTCAGAATTATATTCCAGGTTGTTGACAGTTGTGCTACTGAGTCACCCTTGTTACATGTATCTGGTGTGACCCTAATGAATATAGATTCTGTTATAAGTCTCTCTTTCCATTTGTTCATATTAGGTTCTAGAATGCACTTGAACCTTTCAGGTCATCAATAAAATGTTAGTGGAGATATGTAAACGGCAAGTTAGTAATAGTGAAACAAACGAAATTAAGAAACTCTTCTCGCACATTAACAGGCATGTCAACGCAATAAAATTCACTATGGAAATAGAGAATGAAACGCTGGGGTACTGCCTATGTTAGACTGCAAAATACAAAGAGTAACAGATAGTAGCATAAAAACGACGCTATGTAGAAAAACCACACACTCTGGAAGATTTCTTGATTATCACTCAGCTCGTCCACTCACGGTAAAACGAGGATTAATACAAAGTCTTGCAGATAGAATACGTAGACTTACAACAACGCCAGAGGACCAGTGTAAAGAAATAAACGTCCTATTCATAGTGTTACCTGACAACAACTACCCAAAAGAATTTATCAAAGATAATGTAAAAAAAGAGAAAAAAGACGGCAAAACCGGAGAACGACAAGATGGGAGAATGCAAAAAAAAAAAAAAAACAGTCACAATACCATACAAAACTGGAACGTCAGAGGCAATTCGAAGAAACCTCAAAAATATTGGGATTCGCACAACGTTCAAACCGACGAATCTAATCAAAAATAAAATAAATCAACTGAAAGATCCCATAAAAATGATGGATAAAAACAATGTGATTTACAAAATATGTTTTGCTGACTGTCCAACTAAATATGTGGGGCAAAAGTCCAGATCACTCAAAATAAGAGTGAATGAACATAAACGCCTAACTAAAGCTCAACCAACAGGAACACAAGCTTACAAGAATTTAGATAAAAATTTATCTGCAACTGCACATGCATCATGGGACAAAAACCACAATATTGATTGGGACAATGATTATATTCTGAAAACTAATATGAACAAATGGAAAGAGAGACTTATAACAGAATCTATATTCATTAGGGTCACACCAGATACATGTAACAAGGGTGACTCAGTAGCACAACTGTCAACAACCTGGAATATAATTCTGAATATACAAAAATGAATGAACAAAAAGTGAATTATATATATGAGTACAAATCATAAATGTGTGAACAAAACAATTCCAGCAGTGGTGTGAACACGGGCAGTTATTTTGCTTGAAATATCACCAATAACAAAACTTATCATTGTGTGCAAACCATTGAAATATAATCATGCTTTATTTGATCTATTCCACAATGCTCAAACCTTTTACTATCAGAAAAAAGTTGACTCAAAATATTTTCCAAATTATGTTGTGATATTTCTTTTAACTTCAACGAGAACTGATACCTTAACGTATTTATTCATAAACGAAAAAATTAAGCAAAGAATTTTCCTTTCGATAATTTCCTCTTCTGACTCTACAGTTTTATATTTTAAAGTATTGGTATGTAGGAATTTGATTGATTGGTTTCAGGATTTCATCTTCAGCTGACATTGGTTAGAGAACCATTGGAAAACTACCTTGAAGTACTGGACAGCTGGTTGTTTCATCCTAGTTTAGGACTCTTCATCAATATGTACCCACCAAGATTCGAACCCAGCACATTCTGGTTACAAGGCTAGTGAGCTCGTAGACCATTAAGCTACTGGGACCCGATCCAACGGCCATGAATTCCAACTTCGGCTAATTCACGATGTAGCGTGACTAGCACTAGCCAACGTCATCGGCCAGTAATTTTCGTCACTCCCAACCTGCTGTACCCTAATGGTCATGACTTCCCACTAGAATCCCAGGATCAACATCGTTACATAGGCGTTTTTCTCGTAGCATTTCTGAGCATCACCCTGCATGGTGGTTAAGTAAGGGACAAACAAAGTCCATTCATAGCTCTATTCTATCTCATCTCGTGGATACAGAACACAAGATTGATGTTAAGGAGGCGGCTTTCAACGTCATCTACCGCATACCAACTAATCTCAACTTCACCTTAAGAGTTTGCCTACTGCATATTTCTGAGGCTAGCTGTTGGGATTCACATTAAGGAACTTAACTCATATATTCAAAAGAAGTTGGTTCACAAGCTGTCCTTACCCGACTAGCTATCAAGGTTTCAATGATCCTCAATTTCTTGTGGAATTTCCCTTAATTTTATTTTATAATCTATTTGCTACTACATTTTTATGCTTATTAAAACTTACGTATCTTTCGTGAACTGTAATTCCATTTATCTTACTTAACAAATCGATAGTATTTCAAAAACACCAACATGCTTAATGACGATTATTCGAGAATATTCTATGGATATAAACATACACATAATTGTAGAGTCAGAAGAGGGAATTATCGAAAAGGATATTCTTAGCCCATTTTTTTTGTTTTTCCTAGATGTCTGAATGAACACTTTCGCTATATTTAAGGGAATAAACTACTTAATATAACATCTGAAATAGGCAAACTGTTTATCCCATGCCTTATACGTGTGATACCTAAAATGAGCATACAAAATGTATCTGTAAGCTAATCTGTAAGAAGAACTTTAACCACTATATATATACAAAGTTGGAGAAAAACCCGTCCAATTTGATCAAGATTTCAGTGGTTCTCTATTGATTGCTAATTAGTGGGAGAAAAATCACTTTAAAATCATTAACTGCCTACAAACTAAGAGAATTAATCTCACCTCGATAAAGAATTAAGGTAGTAATACTCAGCGTTATTAAATACAGTATCCCGAAAATTGTTCTATTCTAGTCATTCGCTTATCAGTAATACACACACTAAAGATTTTAATGCAAGCTCCAATCGAGAAACATCAACTGTACTGTAGAACTAATCAAACAATTAAACTCTCTTCCGACTAACCAACTGAATAACAACTCACCATTCATTTGTACCGGCTTCATGACAACTCTATACGGATCCAGATCATAAGTCTTGACCCGCAGGTTCAGTCAAGTCAAATGTTAAGATGAACACTGGATAGGGGGAAAATTATGCTGCCGATGGACACAAACTAGACAAGCTATAGTATTAAACTCCAACATCAGTGACTGAATGGTAAAATTCTCTGGCCGATAGCTGCTACCTTGTTGTGGCGGTCGGTTTGCATACCGTGGTGACCCAACAGGCTACACTGACTGGGACTTATGCTCCTCAGGTTCTACCATTCTAGGAAGGTCATTTAGATGGCAGTTACACTAAAAGTAGTTACTATGGGCTCCAAAATCTAATCAGAAGGAATAGCATATTAACCCATATCGGACACTGGCAACCACGGGAACGTAGCGCCTGACGCTGGTCCGCTGCTGTTATAACTTCAGTGAACTGAAATAACCCAGTCGCCAATTTGTTATAACTGATACTGAACTGAATGAGAACCGTAGACATTTTGTTCTGTCTGCGCCTGCCTAATATGCCTATCTGCCTGTCGTACCTTCCGATTCACTGAGCCACGTAAATATCAAAAGATAAAGGCTGGCCTGTGACTATATTGTAATCACAACAGCTACAACAACGAGGTAAACAACACACGGTATTTTCTTTACAACAATAAAGTCGGCCTAACAGCCATGAGAAATGACTGATCGCATAATTAGTGATAAAATGCGTGAGAGATGATGATATACTACTTTATGTGAGATCCTATCAGCTGCCTTGAGGATGAGACATTAAGTCAAAGGCTCGCACGTAGTCCCTTCAGGCAACCATCTACTTCAGTCTGGGGGCCCAGGTAATATCTCAACCCACGCACTATCAATTAAATAAAACAAAAAACTATGAGCAAAATTGATCGAACACTCATTCCAATGCTCTCGAACATTAATTTAATTTATTTTTAATTTAAAATAGCTTCATTCCATACAGTGCTTTGGTACAAGTATGGAATTTTCAGCATGTAATATTGGTAGCGCAAATTTAGCAGGCCGACCATTGATATCAGGTGTGAGTCGGCCGGGGATCAAACCCCAGACCATGTGTATTGTCGGCGAGCGTCCTAACTGCAGTGCTACTAACACACATTATTAATATTTTAAGTCATGCATTCCATTTTAACCTTATTTTTATGCACAGACTTTTGCTACCCTTACTGGCTTCACTTACGTTAGTCTCTCGCCATTGTCTGGATTCTCAGCCCATTTGTGCCGTTTTCAGATGTGAGTGATTAGCCTTCAAAATTGTGCTCCCCAGTACGACATCTAACACAGATATCCTGAAACCACGGGTCTTTTTCAAGCTTGCCACCTACAGTGTTCGGTCACTGATGCAAATCAGACAACAAGAAGGCCTGGGAAGAACCTTGGAAGGCCTCGCTATCGATGTCTACTGCATTTCGAAGACCCGTAGTCAGGATCCCAGTGAATTGCTTCGAATATTCTCGCCATCTGGAAGTTTGAATAGCACGTACCACCTGATCTTGTCTGGGAACCCTGTGGCGTTTGCGTCCGGCGTAGCTGGTATCGGTGTCGCACTAAGCGCCAGAGTCAAAGATGCATTACTCGACTGGATCCCCATTAACAGTTGTTTGTGCATTGTGAGGCTGGAAGATTATACGGGAGTAAGAAGCAGTAGGACAGATAGGCAGTGCCTACATGTTGTCTCTGACTATGCAGTGACGGATTTTAGCCTGGATACAACTGAAGATGAGTTCTACTACCAGCTGAGCGATCTCCTGAAACAGGCACGTCGGAGGGATATCGTTTTGCCGGTTGGGGACTAGAATGCACAGGTAAGGCGTCTAGGCTCAGAGGAGAGTCGTCTATGTGTTCAATGGGGATTATATCGTCGCAGGTCAGATAATAGGGACCGTCTTCTGAAGCTTTGAGCAGATCATAACTTATTTTTAGACAGCATCAACTTTCGGCACAGTCATCACCGTAGCGCCCTCACTCTGCGAATCAAACTTGGACTCAGATTGATCACATTGCTATCAGTTTCCGGTGACGAGGATGCATACAGGACTACCACTCCTTCTGGAGAACATGCCTGGACTCCATTCATGCCTTAGTGTGTGCCAGGTTCGTCTTCAGATTTGGTGGGGTTCATCTAAATGTTGATGTGAGCAAACTGGTAGCACCTGCTACTCCTTTGAAATACCAGACTGAGTTACAATCAACGCTTGCTAGCAACCTCTTAAGTAGTATAGATGAACATTGCTTTCATCTGCAAGGTGTTATGTAAATAGCTAGTGTAGCCACTTGCGGCGCTAAATACCACTGGGTTTCTGAGAGTTCGTTGCAACTCCTGGATGAACGCCATTCCATTCCGGTTAGCAACGCATACAACAATGTGCGAAAGGCGTTTATGCGCAAGATTGAACAGTGTTTATGTAAGGAACACAGAGTCTGATGGTCAGAACGCATGTGTGAGATGGAATCAGTAGCTACATCTGGCAATAACAGGAAGCCGTTCCAGCTTATCTGAGCCACTGGTAGCAAGGAACGAGGTATCGGCGAGATAGTCGGTGAGGCAAATGGTACGCCAATTACCAGCCTGTAACTCTGGGCAGATCAATTTGAGAAGCAGTTTAACTGGCCAACAGCACGAGCGTCCACCGTCATCAGCTACAGTGCTCCTTGGTCGATCAATACAGACCCTCTAACAGAAGCGAAGATCCGGAATAAAACTCCAAGTGTCGAAGCGCCATAGGGCACCCGACGATCTTCTCGTTATGCCTTTCACTGAACTGTTTAGGAAAGTATGGGAAAGCGAAAATGCTCAAAGTGGAATAAAGTCATCATCATCCCCATCTTCACAAAGGGTAGGCATAACAATTAAGACAATGATGAGGGTATCAGTTTACTACCAGTGGCGTCTAAAATACTAGCTGCTGCCTTGCTTCATGGGTTGTCCAAAACAAGTGAGGAGTCGATTCGCGAAGAGCAGGCTGAGTTTCGTCCATGCCATGGATGCATTGATCATGTGTGCACCCTTCATCAGTTGTTGGATAACGGCCACACGTATTGCAGACCAACAATCGCTGCGTTTCTTGATATTGTGACTGTCTTTGATTTGTTGGATAGAACAGTTCTCTGAATATATCTGTTAGAGAGCGGTGTATCTGTGACGTTTGCTAACATCCTGAAAGCCATATACATGAACACCTCAGGTAAAGTGAGGGCATACAATCAGCTTTCTTCACTGTCCCCAATCAGTAGTGGAGTTAGAAAGGGTTACCCTTATTTCTCCTTAACTTTTCTATCGAAGACATTCTGGAGCCAACTCTGAAGGATGTGCATGATAGTGGTATAGATCTCCTTCCTGGAGAAAGACTTTTCGATCTCGAGTATGCAAACGATATCGTCGTACTGTGCAATAGCATGAAGGCCGCCCAAATGGCACTTAATCAGTGGGCGATCAATATCTATAAGTATGGTATGTGCTTTTCGCCGACTAAGTGCAAAGTACTGTTACAAGATTGGCAGGAGCCTGTACTCTTCCAAGTGAATCGCTTAAATTCGTCAATAAGTTCGTGCGAGTGCTGACGGAGGCGTGACGGATGAGATTTCCAACCGTATCATAAAAACTAGGATAGTATACGTTAACTTGAGCTACCTCTGGCGCTGTCCCGACATGAGTCTGGCTGTCAAAGGTCGGCTTTACAATGCTTCGGTGAGTGCTGTCTTACTTTACGGCTGTAGAACCTGGCCTCTCCGAGCTGAGGAAATGCAGCAACTCTGTGTATTCGATCATCACTGTATCTGCGGAATTACTTGCATTTGATGGCTTTATAGTATGAGTAATTCTGATGTCTGGCAGTGTGTGTTTGGACACAATGGACATCACCACTCCTTGAGTGTCGTCATCTGGAAACACCGGCTTCAGTGGTTTCGACATGTGTTACGAATGCCATCCCAGAGGCTTCCGTACAGGTCTCTATTCGCTAGCTCTGCGACAGGATAGAAAAGGCGGAGAGGTGGTCATCCCACAACGCCATTTCGGGGGGGGGGACTTGAGAGATAGCTCAAATCGGTGGCTCGAAACGTTATCGAATATGGCCAAGAGTCGCAATCAATGGTGCACATACTGCTCCCTTTGCGGATGAAGTCCATATTCATTTTCTACCTATTTCTTCATATGCCGTTTTCATATTATTACTATTAATATGTGGTGCATCGTTTTGGTACCTATATTGTACTAGATTTAGTATTTTAAACAGAATAAAGCTCTCATAACAAACCCCGACTGTCATGGGCTCCATCCCGATCTAGCTGTTCTCATACACACTACCGAGAATGCTTAAACTAACATAATGGTTTATTAAATTCTTAAGCTGGTAGAAAGTACTCTGAAGCTATATACCTTCAAATGAAATTTCATACATTTATCCCCCTTAGTAAATTTGAATAAAGCGAGAACAACAGTTTTTGCTAAATAAAGTGGTACCATCATTTATTTCATTGCCTTGTCATCAGCTGCGTATAGGCCAAAGTCATTATTAAATATATCTACAGAAACAATTTTAACAAACTTGCACAGAGTTCATTTTAAACAAAAATCAATCGATCAATTTATGCATACAGTAATTATATATATATATATATATATATATATATATATATATATATATATATATATTAACACTATTCCGAACAATAATGATCATACACAATGGAAACTTTCGGCATTACGTATTCAGATGAAAGAGAAATGAAAATATCTGGTTACCAGGGCAAAGAAAGACTGATAACTGTTTCTTTCTGAACGCGCAAATCAGGTTTCGGGCGCTTGATGGAAATGGCTTCAACAAACTTGAGGAGAATTAAACTCTTTTGCCTATTGATAATTTCGAACGATCTCCCGACGTCTACACCATGACCCTTGTCAAGGAGATGACTGGCGATGGCACTGTCTAAAGTATTTGTTCCCTTTAGACATAAGCCTTTTGGTACATATGCAGAAAATCGTGGATATGCCCCTCTTTCTGTTTTTCCAATGTAACTGCTCCCGCAGATACATGTAAATTTGTATATACAGTGGGAGTTAACATGAGAAGGATATCTATCGATTTTTGATTGCACTAAAGATCAAGTTGTTCGATAGACGGGCCCAAGCTTAGGTGCAGGATAGGCTCTTGCTAGTGACGTACTCAGTCTTCTGTTGACCATTGCTGCAATGTTTTCACCTTTATAATCAAGTTGAATGTAGATTGGCTTTTTCTCCACTGTGATTTGTCTTACATTTGAGACTTCAGATCTTCCATACCTGTTAATGAACCTTTGTGGGTAACCATTGCTCTTGAACATCTTTTCAAGAAACACAAATTCCTCCTCTAAATTGTTTATAGAGCATATTCTCCTCGCTCTATAGTACAGAGTCTTGACTAGTCCACGTTTAAAGCTATTTGGACAAAAACTATTAAAATGTAAGTATTGTCCTTCCCAAGTAGGCTTTCGATAAATTGACTTCTGAAGACTACCGTCTTCTAGATGTTGCATGGCAATGTCGAGGAAGTGGAACTTCCCATCACTTTCATGTTCTTGCAATTTATTGCTTATAATAATCACGCTAAAATTATCACATAAAGATAATCAACAAAATCTATGGATGCAAGTTTTACACTATATTTTGAATTGATTTACAAAGTGAACTTGAAAGTCCGATGATTATTATAAGACAATTGATCAACAAAATCATCTGACGAATTAAACAGAGTCACAGAACGAAGCGAAATATACAATTCTAATTCTATGTGCACATTAATTAAGTAGCACTTTTGTGTATAGTAAATTTAGAATATATATTTATTCATAGAAATTGTTTAGCGTATAATGAGATTAAATCAAGACGTTGTGAACTCTGCACGCAACGTGATGCTCAATGGAATCAGTTAAAAAAAGACACGTTCCTTCAAAATTCACTCAATTGACGTCTATCTGTGATCAAGGACAGTCTTTCAACAATGAAACGCAAGACCATTAGTCTACTTGGGTTTTTTATAGTTTACGTATACTGATGACTTTAAAAAAAAGATGAATTTGAGAGATAATAACAATATTAGTGTTTTTTAAATAATATCGATTTGTAAGGTATGATCAATGCACTTACAGTTCATTAAAGATGCTTCTCTGGATCCGATTGAAAAGATAGAGAAACAGTTAGCGGAAACATTGAGAAGACTGAAACAAGGCTCCATCTCACAGAGCCAGTACACATCACTTAAACCCACCGGAACGTTCACACCAAGACTATATGGCTCGCCTGAAGTGCACAAAAATGGTGTACCGCTACGACCAGTATTAGATATGCTAAATTCACCATACCATCCGGTAGCCAAATGGTTAGTTGAACTCTTATAGCCCCTTCATACTGAGTTGGTGAAACATAGTGTAAAGGATACTTTTGGATTCGTTGAAAGGATAAGAGATTTAAATGTTGATAATAAATTCATGATATCATTTGACGTATCTTCTTTATTCACCAATGTACCTCTCATGGAAATAGTGGACTTTATATGCGAAGAACTCAAAGACGAAACATCGATATTGGCATTCCTATATCTTTTATGAAAGAGCTTCTTTCGAATTGCACAATGAATGTTCACTTTTTATTTAATAAGGAACTTTATAGACAAATCGACGGTGTGGCAATGGGGTCGCCACTAGGACCCATTCTAGCCGACATTTTCCTTGCGAAACTAGAAAATGGGCCTTTGAAGGATGTTATTAATGAACTTGAATTCTATTGTCGTTACATGGATGATACATTTTTGATTATGAAAAATGAGGAGGAGGCAAAGAACATCCTGGAAAAATTTAACGAGGTTCATCCTGCAATAAATTTCACTATTGAGAATGAAAAAGATTCTAGTATTTCATTTTTAGACGTCCTTATCACCAGAAAATAGGACGACACAATAAGAAGAAGTGTTTATAGAAAACCTACATCAACGGGCCAGTACACACATTTTCTCAGCTTTGTGCCATTAAAATACAAACGCAATCTAATAAAGTGTTTGGTCCACAGAGCAAGAGAGATTTGCTCGGATGAATATCTTGACGAGGAACTTAACAATATTAAACGGTTGCTAAGTGAGAATGGTTATCCTGAAAAGTTTATTGATAAGAATCTGAAACCAAAGCAGACGAAGTTACCAACAGTTCCAAAAAAGGCCTTATTCTTACAGATGCAGTTCCTAGGAGACAGCACCAGTGAGATACTAACACCGCTCCTTAGAAATGAGGTAAAAAGAGCATTCCCTGCTGCTGGATTACGCTGTATCTTTAAAACCACTCCTCTTCTGCGTTCGGGAATAAAAGACAAACTGCCTAATTTCGCCTCTTCTATGTGTATCTACCAATTTAACTGCTCCTGTGGAGCCAGTTACATAGGCCGTACAATTAGGCGTGTTTCTCGTCGAATTTCCGAACATCACCCTGCCTGGTTAAGCAAAGGACAAACAAAATCTATTCGCAGCGCTATTCTGTCTCATCTTGTGGAGACAGATCACAAGATTGACGTTAATCATGCCTTCAGGGTCATTTACCGCATACCTACGAATCTCAATTTTGCTTTAAAAGAGTTCGACTACTAAATATTGCTGAGGCTGTGGGGATCCATATTAACAAGCCTAACTTATGCATCCAAAAGAAGTTAGTTGTCATTATCACTACCTTGGCCATCCAGGTTTGAATAATCCGGAATTTTTGTGAAGTTTCCCTAATTTTAGTTGATATTCTATTCGCTATTACATCTTTATTATTGTTATAATTTAAGAATTTGAGAGATGTCAAACAACTATTGTCTACATATCATATTATGTTTATTCCTTTGGACAAAGACTGAATACGTGATCACGAATAGATGTGCCACAAGAAATAATTTTGACATCAACACAATAAAGACAATGAATAGTCCAGTACATCACGGATTCAATCGCTGGCCAATTCCTACACACACACAGAGGATAAAAGAGTTCACACATCAGAGTGGTATGCAGGCGATCAACTCTTATTAGTCAAACTGAAATTATGTGACAGGGTCATAAGATGTCCAAATTGATTAATCCTTTATGAAGTTACACCAATTTAGATGGTTAGAACATGTGTAATGCATGCCTAGCCATTCATCGCCTTCGTCGACGGGCAATGTTAACTGACATAGGATCAGGTTGGAAAAGAGTCAGTGGTGGTCAAACCAAAACATAGCATCAATCAATGAAATCCACAACAGTTAGTTTAAGCCAGCCACATTGGGAGGTGTAGACTTCCTGGTCGGGGTCCTCGGGATGATGGGAAACGATGGTGGCTGGAGACAACTGGTAATATGGCTCAAAATCGTTCTCAATAGCTGGCGCAGATGCATTGACTCTTTGTAACTTATAATACCCAATAAAACTGTATTGTTCTTCGATATTACTATTCTTTTTTCCTCATATCTCTGTTTATTACCTCTCTTTACTCTATTCTCCTGTTTTGTGTGCTATTGAGATGTGGCAACTTGAACTGGTGTACATCTGTGCAAAGTCCTGCGTTGAAACCAGTCCGTCTGTCAATCCTTTACAGTTTCCTGAATATGACTAGAAATCGCACTAAACTTTCACCATGCTGTTTCAGAGAACTAAGTAAAACAACCTTCAATGGTTGGCCTGATGTGATTAAATAAAGGCTGAACCTCCTTCCAACTTTAGCATGTGTAATTTGCACTGAAACACAACACAGTGCATCAATATTAACTGCTTTATAATAGTTAAACTTTTTTCCAGGTTATAGACCTACTCCAGAGCTAATGTGGAATCACATTTCCGTGTGATCCATACAGAGTTATTTGTCGCACAGGCCTTTTAAGGATGGACAACACTGTTTCGAATTGAATTACATTCATTATTTAAGAAGATCACGGATAAGTTGTCTTGACTGAGTGCTTCTAAATACCACCTCCACTAAGACATCTACCCCGTTACAAGTGACACTGTCGCTTCCCCAAAGTACTTCACTGGGCCTTACGGTATTCGATCAACACTGTTGGCCGATATGACATGTCTTGAATTTTCAAAAATTCTCTAATCGACACCAGACTTTTTACTACCAATGACTTGAAACAGCAACTAATGATATATGCTCCAATCTTGTTCAGATGTTGTGAACACCATGCCTGTTTTTTTTTCATAAATGCAATATTCTACAGACTGTGAAGCATACTATCTCCGTGGAGATGTAGTTTATTGGCTTACGAAATCAACTACCAACCAATCAGCCCAGGTTGTAAATCCATAAAAAACCAGCGCTCGTCAGTGAAAGTGCAGTCCTAAACCGAAAAATGAATTTACTGACATCAGAGTAGCTTATAAGACCTGCTGATTTTCAACTGATTATCAGAAACTAGTCATAAAACCACCTAGGTTAGACAGTGGATTCAAAAGTAGCATCACACAAATCACTTCCCTAGATTTGCTTAAAGTGATGACCATCAAGGCACAGTGGTTTAACGTGTACTCTAGAAAGAGTCGTTTTCCAATAAGTAACCATACCATGGGAAGCTGAGAAAAACGTGAGAGGCCAAACCTGAGTTACAAAGGATACCAAGTGGTCCAGTAGGAATAGCTATGTTAGAAGTTAACAAAGCTTAGAAAGAGATTTTGACTTACGAACACATGCATAAAAAATAGCTACCACTCAACCTGAAAGTAATACATTCTCCTCTGAGCCTAAGCTCTACACCAGTGCACTTCATTCGCACTTAGCACACAGGCTTCTGAGATATAGTAGTGCGCATAAATAACCAAGGTTTCAGCACTCCTGTCAAACTTGCTTCTTGCCTGATTTGCTAAAAGATGTGCACTTAGTAGGTAAAAATAGGGTGCTAGGAGCCATTTTGGACGACAGACTTCTGAGGGTGACCTTTAATCACCGACTTCGTACCGTACAAACTACGATACAAATCAATGAAGAGCGGATATATAGAGTACAATTTTAAAACCAATCGCAGTAGTTTTACTCAACAACCACTTGCCATTCCACGAGACTGGCAACAATTCACACTTATTATACGAAGTATAATGACACAACCTGGCTGCCTAAATCTAGTAAGGTGGAGTGGGATTTAAACCCATGACCCACCAGTTGGAAGTTGAGTGCCCAGACAAATAAGCTGCAGCCCCACACTTAAAAACAAATGCATACATGATAGCAAAAGGTCAAGACAATACATACGGCAATAGGCAAGGATTAGGTGAATGAGTATAAGGATCCATAATGCATTTCCCAGGATAAAATAAAACTATCATGTCAGAGCTGGGGTACCGCACGGATACTCAAACCGAAACACACCTATCTTCAAAACCACCACCCAAGACTTCATTTGAAGTATGATCAAAATGGTAGAAGAGTGAAAAAGGCCACATACTTACAATTTTCAGCGACACAAATAGGTTTAGAGATCATTCTTTTAACAGACTGAAATCAGAGCTTACGAACTGCTGCCACAGGTTGCGCGTACTAGGCACCGAGCATCTCCTATCCATCATCAGTGAATCAACTGAAGACATATATATTAAAACTGAGTGGCTGATGAAAATGCCACTAGAACAAGTAATAGATTGTTTAAATTTACTGGCGTTTGTAGTTAATTCTTCACTAAGATCTTAGACTTCAAGTCAAATATGCAATGTTGACATTACCTAGATTGTTACTATCGATTTCCGTTGCTTTGCCGATATCAATTAGGAAATCAAAATAACTCTACTTGGTGACTTCATATGTTTACTATAGCACGAACACCTTTTACCAACCTAGCTCGGTTCAGGGTAAAACATTCAGAGGATACGCTTACTGCAGCTACCTAAGGTAAATATAATCTACACACTTGATAAGCTCACCTTTTTTAACTGGGACTGAGTCTTATTTCTCAATTATTTACAACGTGGTATAGTGACGCAGATTGACCAGAAAGTGGTACATATCTACAGCTATTCAGTCCTGCTACTCTCTAAGACTTAGCTTGCAATTTAAGCCTTATTCAACACCAGTTATGTGATTGTTTAATTCGATATTGTATGAAATAAAAGCAAAACTATTGAAGATGTGGAGCGCATCTTGTTCGATAAATATAAATACAAAATATAAACAAAAATCCAAACGTTTGTATAAGTTTACACGAAAACAAAGCCAAACTACACAAACTAACTCTTAATTCAATTGACTGATAATTTAAATAATCTTTTACAAAACAATTCCAGGAATTGAAACCAAAGTGAATAAATAAACTACTCACTTCATGTACACATTAAAATTCAGATTTATGCAGATAAAAGATTATACAACACTATCCTACAACGGTATTATTCACCATCAACAACAAAGTGTAACTCGATAATCTTAGGATGTAAAATTATTGATTGATAAGGGCAAAATAATGTGGATTTTTGAAAATCATTGGCAATAAAAAACAAAAACACTTTTCTGTTGAACATATGGAACACGTTTGTAAGATAAAATTTGTGAGAAGTTAATAACCGCAACCAAACCCATCAAAAGATTACAGAATAAGTATTCGGCAATAAAACTATCTGTTATTGTAAGCAAAAACAAATTCTGACTTCCTAGTAAAAACAGAAAATTGTTAACTTGTACTCGCAGCATTGTTAAGCTTGTAGAGTGGTTTCATTTAATCACTGTACTTCAACAGTGTCAAGGCCATAGATCCTGAATAATAACTATTTCCACACGACAAAAAAAATCAGATTGCAAAACCGATGATGAGTGAATTCATGTTTCACTACTGAATGCTGTGAACCTATTCCTCAAATCGATTTCAAGTCCAGGTTTCTCCCGTGCACTATCCCTGAAAGGAATTTAAATAGAAATCATAAATTATGTATGTAATTATAATAATAAGAATTCACTTTATTCCGAAAACCGTAATAATAATACAGGATGGATTTCTCAGCATTTGTCACAATTTCGCATCTGATTTACTCAAAATATAAATAAAATTAAATAATATAACAAAATTAACCAGACGAATTTGTCCACATTTACGATATAAAGTCAAAAATACATGTAGTACAAATTGAGAATAATAATAATAACAGTGAGTTTGTTTCAAACATTACTGGGGATTCAGTTTGGAAATCTTAGTATATTATAGATTATTGGATCTAATGTTCTGCTGATATAGTATGGTGAGGGGAAATACAAAATTAAAAGTTATAACACAGCTTAAATGATGTTCACACTTAAGAAAAAATAAACAAAGAACAAAAAACTTAAAGGATTATAAATACAAGAAGTACAATAACAATAAAGGTTGATGTTGTAAAGGTGGAGGAAATGGTTTACTTATTAGTGCAAAGAAGGTTATTTAGTTCATGCCTAACACTATTTTTATCACATAAAGTACGTGCCGCCGAATATGGTAAAGTGGAATTTTCATACTTAGACGTACGTGCATAGTCTTCTGAAAAGACTTTTTGTTTTACCTGAGGAGACACAAGGTTGGAGCTGCATGTAAGGTGGATGCTCACAGTCTGATAAGATTCCTTTAACAAATTTGTTGCATGAAATCAAGTGTCTATCAGTAACAAGGTTAACGATATGGCCCAATGGGATACCACTCGCCTTACTGACAATCCTCAGAGTTCTACGAAGTATGACATAGTCTTTTTTAAGCAATCCAGCAAAGAATAAGAGTGAACAGTAAAGAAGAATAGGCAAGATATACGAGTTGACAAACTGTAAGAGGAGGAGTTGAGTTATGCCTGAGTGCCTTAACTTCTTAATGTAAGTCAGACGAAATATGCTTTTGGAAATCGCTAAGACATGGGAAGACCAGAATAGGTCAGAAGAAAGAATTAATCCAAGATACTCAACTTCAGACTTGATTTCTATATCAGTATCATTAATTTTCCAACTGCCATACGAATTAACAGCTTCATTTAACTTTCTTTTATATCGGAAACTGAAATTAACAGTCTGGTTAAACTATGAACTGAATTCTAACATGAAACGTTTTTTGGCATCATTATTACTTAGCAAACACCACAGAGTAACACAATATCGTCTTAAACTTAACAGTATGTCTCGTTTACGACTTGAGGATAACTGAATTAGTTGTGTTCTCTGAAGCGCTGGTTGATTTAATTGCGAGGTTTTCGTCGTCCCCCTTCTGAACATCTTCAGTGCAGGTTTCAGTATAATATGAACATATTTAAATTCTCCATGAATGATAATGTAATTGCATCTCCTGGCATTTTATACTAAAACCTGAGCTGAAGCGATGTTGTCTAGAAGGACGACGACGAAAGCTTCACAGCTGAACCAACCAGCTCCTCAAAGAACAATATCATCCACCTGAGCTACAAATCTTCTCCATTATCTGAGAATAATGCTACGTGCACCAGAAACACCACCTGTTAAGAACATCAACAATCACAAACTAGTTTCAAAACTATCGAAGACCAACAAGGTGTTAGCGACAGGGGTATTACGGATTCAAGAGTAGAACCCGGACACTGTGTGATAGAATACTATTCTATATGAAATCAATTCACTTGGCATAACACAGTGATACTGTATTAATTAACTGGATGATGTACGTTACAAGAGCAATTTATTGCTTACAGTCATATATTCCTAATACATGGAAAATTACAATAAAAAAACAAGAGAGTAAGTCTGTATAAAGCTGTTTTATGATTTCGCCACTCTTATATTTTCAATCACATTGAGACACTGAAATACCATCGTTAAGCTAGACATGGATATGGTGATCATGAGACTGTTAGCTACTCTCACTCTGTCAACGTATACCACAGCTACCTGTTTCTATGGCTCGCACTACTTGAGCGAGGACATAGAATGACGTGAAACCGAAAGTATATTTATCAGTCTTCGAAATATATATATATATATCTTTTTGACAATGCTTTGTCAAGGTTTGTAACATACAATAAATTGACTAATTATATAAAGATCAGTATATTCTTCATTCAAACAGAGTTCAACATAAATTACCTTGTACACTTTCTATCACAGGTATTCAAATTCAGGTACATCACGAACTCCAGACTTCACAAACTAAGCTGTCTGGTAGGTTAGCTCAATCTGATTCACTCAATGTTTGTTTTATCGTAAGATAAGTAGGCATCATTTAAGAAACTGACTAGAAGATGTATTATGGAGTAGTTAGTTCTTTGATGATCTTTTCACCACAGGGTGAAAAATTCATACTAAGTTAGCTGGCCTATTCAAGGTGTTGGTGTTTAGAAGAAATCTTGTTGTAACTGCTGTTAAAATAAGGATATTTACTGTATTATTTATGCAGGCAGTGAGTTTCTAGTAGATATTTGTATCACTTTTCACGAAAAAATTGACTTAATGGTCAAAAATATACTTTCTCTCACCTTTTAAAAATGAGTTCATAACAGCCACTCGATTCAACCTATACTACTACAATAGATAATGGAAGCTCTAGACGGAGTATATTTGAATATAAACTGAATAAGCACTCTAGTTAGCAATACTCAAATAGCAAAAATTAACAGTATTATAAAAAAATAATAAGGAATTTTAAATATCTTTTCATCAGCATAACTCACTTATAAGTTTTTACATTCACATTTCGTGACCATCCATTTGTGTTTTCTGAAGATGTTTGAGAATTCACGTTGGGGGGATTTGGTGTCTGTTTTACTGTGGAACTATTACCAGAACCCCCACTAATAACTTCCCCCCTAGCCCAACCTCCACCAGAAGAAAATACTTCGCGAAATCCTGAGGCTTCTGGGACACTGCGTTTAAATCCACTGTCACAATCGAAACGAGAGGGTGGGTCATTGCGAGGGGCAGATGTAATTTGCGAATGAGACGAACCAATATTTACAATTCCTTGATTTGCTGCTTGTCTCAAACATGGAGGCACATAAGCGGATGGTGTTGTGTTAATGGCTACAGGCGGAACACTTGCCACCGGATTAGGACGACGCACACCTGCCTGTTGCCACGAATCACCATCGTCATCTTTATTAGTCTCTGGCTGGGTTTCTTTTTTCTGAGGCTCGCTCACAACTGCATCTAAAGAAGGGAAGTCCATAGTACTAGCAACATTCGGTTTGGCTGCACTAACACCAAAAGCACTACCACCTTGTCTCAAAGGAGCAGGAATATAGACACTAGGCTTCGGTGGCGGTTGCACAATTGGTTCTGCAGGTTCTTCAGCTGTGAAAATTCACAATTAGAAAAGACGAAAATTTTAGTAAGCCAAATCGAGATTTAATATACTAAGGTACTCAATAACAGACATGAAAACATGGACTACTCTTGGAAAATATTTAAGTTATTACTAGAGATCAATAATAGTCGTCAGTCCAGACTGATTTCTACAGGTGAATTTTCTGTACTAGATTTGCCACTAAGATAAACTTGCAGGGTTGTCCTGAAGTCTGCTTTTATGGCCTTCTGTCAACAGCATTTAAACACTGATATAAGAATAAAACTTGGGCACTGTAGTAGAGTGTTATTCTATCACGCAGAAAATTTATTTTGATAAAGTCTCGGTGTTATACAGTAATATTCACTGTAAATATAACTGTACAAATTCAAGTAAAAAAGAGCGACTGCTCGGTAGGCACTAATTTTATGAAGTTAATTATTCGCACTTTTCAGTCCGCATGGTGAAACTGTCTGGCGTTTAACGCATCTCCCGTTCAGTTTGTAACCGTCATGGGAAAAAAGTCACAGTTCATTGCATGTAAGCAAACGATGCACTGGACTGTACTGTGTAAGGTGGGGAACAACAAGTGACTAAAGCACACTACGACATCTCGTAGAATCTGAAAACTCATGATTAACGAATTCATTCTCATGATACTATTCGCACTCGAAGTCGCTCGTTCGCAAGATCTTCACATTCTATTTTTCAACTGAGAACTTCCTACTTGGAGTGACTTATTAGGAAGTAGACTGAAAAACTAATCGGATCAAATATAGTTAAAATTTAATCCTTTGGAGCTGTAACACATTGGTTTGAGAGCTTTTTCAACTGTTAAGTTTGTTCAAGTTTGGGTAGTCAGGCAGTAACGCTGGTACACATGATTGGCTTACGTGATGCACTTCACTCGACTATTAGCATAAGCAGAACTTTATATTAACACTAATTAACATTTCGCCTTCATCTTACCTTAGGGTGTTTCACCTAAACCTAGGATTATACGTCCAACACTTTGTTTGCTTACTACCCATGACAGGTGGATTCGGTATGATAGTGCGGAGTTTCATGCTGTATAGCATTCATATTTATTACAGTGACGTAAATATTTACGGTAAGATACTCGAAGTGAGTCATCAACTACTAATTTTTCAATAAAATATGGCCCGTCTGAATACTTATCTTGACGGCTACCTCAGAACTACTGTAAAGCTATTCCATATTAGTTTGTTTATTAAATATATCACACAATGAAGCAGTATTATTTACTGGATGACGTTTCGAACAAAATTTATTGTTCATAATCATATCAATTGTGAAGCTGTGAAACTGTAAAGCTAGCCTGTGCGTCGGTGACACAGTGGTTAGGACTCTCGCCGACCATGCACATGGTCGAGGGTTCGATCCCCTGCCGGCGCACACCCGATATCTATGGTCGGCCTGAATTTGGGCTACCGATATCCATGCTGAAAATTCCATACTTGCACTGAAAATACGGTGTGGAATCAAGCCATAATCAAAAAATTTAAAAAAAAATTAATGATCCTCGTTGAGTATATTCTTCGGAATTACTTCACATGCAATGATTGGTCATAATCCTCAGTGGTAGCAGAAAAAATTAATCATTTACACTGTAACCATTCTGAAATTCGATAGATAAGCTTCTAACTAATGAAACGATGAACAGATTACAAGAAAATCGTTTCTGTACTAACGAGCCACATTAATCAACAGAATCAACACAAAAAGCGTGGTGTATACATTTGAAGCCTATAGTCTGCAAATCTCAAGATGCCTACCGAACCAAAGCCGCTATTCCCACTCTTTATAAATATTTCTATACATAACCAGTGGGAAATTACCGTTAGAATATTTCGTGTTTATCACTGAAGTTGCGAGTAAGCTGAAACACGAAAATCCTTAAACTCAACACTTCAACTCGAATAAAGAACACAAACGGAAAGGACAATTTTACCGAGGGAAATAAAGCCTTACTCGGTGTGAATGATTGGGAGGCATGAGTGCATACTTGCCTTTGAATCATGTCACTGAAAATCTAAAACCCTTGATTTTTAGACTTTGGAGGAAGCCTATACAACCCAGCAGTCAGACTCTATGGGTAGACACTATGTTTCGATTTAACCATCTTTAACTCCTTTCCAATTTAGTCCTATATCAGTTGATACGGCAGGAGGGTATCGATACACATGCGTAAGAAATCTCAATCGATGTAGCTTCATCAGCCCAACGATAAACTTAAGCCTAAACTCACTGGCTACTGTATTATACCCCTTAACACACGAGATAATACATGAACACCTTAGTTTAACGGCAGCTAGCCTTTTCATACTTACCAATCAACTGACAACCCTTGCCGGAAAGCCGCAATGCAGGACGAAGAGAAATGCTGTGCACGTCTCCTCACGTGTAGCCGGATATCAAGCACGCTGCCAGATGTCCTATGTATCCACATAATTGTCATCCTAAACCATAAATATGTCCACCACGATTTTAACTTTCCGACTTAATGCATGGTCAGAACATCTCAGATGACAGCAGGAGTTAAAAAGCCCAAGAAATGTATCGCTTTGAATTGCTGGTTCCCCAACTGTATCATTAACTCTGAGAGACAGCAATGGTATCCAAGCACTCAGTCGATTCGTTCAACAATCGAGTAGACAAAGCAGATACTTGTTAGGAAAGAATTGACATAGGCGTGTTGCCTTTTATGCTCAACTATAGCAACCGGATATATCACGTTTCCAGCTAGCGTACTTAGGAAACGTTTGGACAAACTTGTATACCACCACAGAAAAAGCCTTAAGTCCTGAACGTGGTGTCGCATTATGTGCAGCGGGTCCATTTTTTTGCTAACTGACATAAATACAAAAATTCTTGACGTCCGAAACGTACAGGACAAAATATGTGATAAAACAATACACTTACGCGCTTCAGCAACTTTTGCAGCCCAAACTTTTTTCTCGACAACTGCGTCGCCATCGCCTTCACGAGATTCTTTATTTTTGGCTGATTGTTTGTTGGAATCTTCTGTGGTGGTGGATGTTAGCTTGCTAATTCTGATGTTTTGCAAGTCTATCTCTTTTTCATCATCTATGATTTCCCACTCATCCTCTTTCTAAATGAAAAGTTAGGCTACTATGTAGTGAGCTTACCTCAGCAATGGCAGGTTTATTATCTTGTGGAACACTAGTTTCTGGGAGACTTTTTATATTCTCCCTTTCTTTTGTGAGCATGTTCATTAATTCCGCAGGGTTTTGCTTTTTCTTGGTTTTTTTCTTATTTTGTTTGGCGAAGAATTCACTTAAGGACATTTTTGATCACGCAGATATAATTGCGATTCAGCCGCTGGAATTGACTGCACCCGGCAAAACAAAATAATGCCTCCTGCTGAGGAGCAGAAGTCGAAGTTATCGCAGAGCCTGTGGCACTGCAGTTAGATGTTGAATATAAAATTTCCTTACCACTGGGTTGTTCTAAGCTTTTGGAATGAAAGAAGAAAGCTATTCCTACTACCCCTACAAAAATACTAACTGAATAGTCCACAATACTTCCAGCAATAGCTGGCCTAAGTTTAGATATGACTGGTGATGAGGCGATCACCAACGTTACAAGGAGTAATTAACGCGGTCTGCAAACTGTTACAGAGATGGGGGTGAATCTCGGTTGGAACCCTTGTGTTATCTCTCCACGTAGGATAACCACACAAACAGAACTAATGATAAAACGCTGGGGACATTCTCTAGGGAAGACTGGCATTATATGCTATGTGATGTGCCATAGTCATTCCTGCATCCTTAACAATTATGCCATGCAGACGTCCAGTCGAGTTATACAATGACGCTGGTACCAAGGAATATGATGTGAGACAGGCCTTAAGCTACGTCATGAAATACATTCCTCCTGTGGTTCCTGATGAAAAGTCAAGAATATCGACGACTTCACTCTCTGATGATTGAAATTTCTCAATGACAGCCATGCACACATCCATTTCTACCCTGAAGTCAAATATTCCAATAACAGTTATCTATAGTGCTGTTAACTACTGGAGTGATTTTGTGATTATTCGCGTTGCCAAAGGTATATTTTCCGCAGTGTATTTATATACTGACTCCTAGCTAACATCAGGAGCCTCAGTAATACTCTCATTAGAAGTTCTCACATCACCAGAAGACTACCAATAGTACCTTCTATTAATAAAAAACCGGACATAGAAGCCTTCGAAGGATCGATCAAACATAGTTGGCGAGCAAGACACTGGTGTGCTTCCGACTATTCCAGCAGCAACCGAATTAAGCCTATGGCTTTAGGTCCTCGAATCACTAGATCTTTAAAATTTCCATTAGTTTCCTCTACTTAGTTTTTTACATCGATACCCCAGGAGCGGTATCCTCATCCTATTCCAGGAAGCCAGTTACATCAACTGAAAAACGTCGGGTCTATTAGCTTGTTAGCCTCAACTAAAGATGATTCCAGTTACTATTATTTTACTACATATCTTTGCAGAATCGCGTCTCGAATACACAGATGGCTGATTCTTTTGCCTCACTCTAACTTCGTAGGTAGGTCCCACTTAATACTGCACAACTACTGAAGCGTTTGATAAACAGGCACCAGTAACTTCCTGAGGCGAGTAGTTCCATTCTCCAGAACAATTTAAGCGATTGAGGCATGTCAACTTTCACGTAAATTACGATGTGTACAAACACAGGTTCCTCACCTCCAACTCCTATCGTATCCCTTCTGCTTAGATAAGAGACATACCAGAATGCCAAATTGATAGTTTAAAAATACAAGACATACTTCAGGATCAGAATCTTACTGCGACATGACTGACCAGCAAGCTAGGGATAGCGCACAAATGACCGGGCGCATTGCCACTGCGTAACAAGTGGCTTGGATGCTTGACCGTGAAGCTTCAACTTGACGAGTCCACTTAAAGAGTGAATATCGACTCCAAACATCGACTTGATGATATTAGATGGTTGGAGGCAGTAGACAGGAAGCCTTGGACTTAGGTTTCGTGCTAGTTGGCACTCACCAGTCAGCAAGGCGCATCTGCAACTTTGAAGGACCTCATGTCCTTCCTGAGATTCGAACCCTCATCACTCAGTACTTCAGTCAGAGACGTTACCACTGAGCTATTCGGGCCCGTGATTGACCTGCTGTTGGACGTCTCTGACAACATCACTGGAGGGGGCGGGTTCAAATCTCAGGAGGGACATGAGTTCCTTCAAGGTTGCAGATACGCCTTGCTGAATAATGAGTGCCAACTAGCACGAAACCTTGGTCTAAGGCTTCTTGTCGTTTGCCTCCAACCATCTAATATCATCAAATCAATGTGCACCATGATGGCGAGCTACCTGGAACGGTGGCTACATTGCAAACCTGACTGACAGAATTCAGTCTGCACCAAAGAAAGGACTAGACGCATAACACTAATTACTAGTGTCCAATCAAAGTATCGGCTCAAAACGCTAAGTGAAGAATGCTGTCGGCTGATAATTTTAGAAAGTTATTCATCGCCGCAGATCACTTTTCCCCTAATGAGGTCGTGGTGACTCCAAGATAAAATCAGCCGGAAGCAAAATGCTGATGTTAGTGCCATTAGCAAAACTCCTTCGGTGGGTATAGTGTCAACGAGTTGTTGCCTATGCCAGTGTGGTATATGCACATCACTTCGTTGATATTCGTCCGTTGTATTTCGTGCTTCATTTGCCCCTTGCTCCGTATTCTGAAGGAAAAAAATGATAAGAACCCAATCGTAATATTTCACCTGAAATAATGGTCGGCTGGGGAAATACATAAACCGCGGGAGTTAATATAATGCGAGAGGTGAAACATCACAAAATTTTTCTAGACATCTGATGTCACATGTACAGTCATAAAAATACAACAAATTTATTACGCGGGATACAGTGAAAAATAGCTTATTTGCATAAGGAAGTACCGAAATCAGAGTAGACGCATTTTTAATAATGAATTGCGGCATGTTGGTCTTACCTTGTAAGATAAGTATGAAGGATTTTTGGAAATCTCAGTGTTCATCCACAACGTGTTTTCCTCTTATTCGCACCAAAGGCTTCTCTTGCCTTCGCTGTACTCTTTCTTCAATCTAGGACTAGTGGGCATTCTGTCAGTATGGTATCTAGCACGACGATAGGGTCTGGTCTCATAAGACTGCAATTCACGTACATCGGTCTTGGATGATCGGTGCTACCGAAGTTTTCGTGACTGTTGTTGTTTGAAATGAAAGATCGACTGTTGTATTTTCAACCAGTGACATTTGAGTTGCATAAATAAACCTCTTAATAGGCAATATGTTAGTACCAGTCGGCGGAGACGGATTTCTACGAGTAAATCTTGATAGTTAAGTGGGTCCATGCATATGGTAGGCATAGTAAAGTTGGAAATAAAAACATCCACCGAATAGGGTTACGTCAGTCTGCGCTAAGAAACATGTATCCCTCCCTGAAATATTCAGTTCGTATTGTGAATGTAGGTTCCTTCTGGTGATCTGCCTCTGTGGCGGGAAGAAAAATGACTTTGGAACCCTTGTGTACTAGGTAGCGGGTTTTGTTGGAACAATGAGAATACATAGTTTTCGGCTATTACTACCAGGTCCAGTTACAGCTAGCCCGTACCAGTAGGGTAGTTTCACACAGAGTTCGAATCCTTGGTAAAACTACAGGGTTTTTGGCAACACTCAGCCTATTGGCCATAGGTGCCGCGGTGCCAACACAAATGAGGGTTTTTGGTAGAACGTGAGTCAGATTCTGGGCTGCCACGTGAGTTGCTACATTGAGATGGCTAAGTATCAAATGTTTATAATCTAAAAGAAATTCCTCAGAACAAACAGATAAGTAGGTAAAAAGGTGCCAAAATGAAAATTGTAGTGTGTAGTGTATCTGTAGTCTAAGCTGTACTTCAAAAGTGAAAGTACGTGAAAGAAGTGTGAACTCAATGTGAAGATAGTTCTAATTTATGAAAAATTAGGACACCTAAATTGTCTCTTAAGAAGACTACTTCGTATGAACGATTGCATCAGGTTGGTGCTAGGGCAATCAGAATACTTGAAAGAAATCAGTTGGAAAGTATGGGTCTCTCACTAATTCTTGTCCCAATTTTCTTTACTATGATCGGGTTCTGGTATACCAAGGATTTGGCACTTTCATTACACTGTAGACTACATCTACGCGATCCTTAAAAATTATTAAATTCGTTATTGTTTGTGAATTACAAATAATATTCTACAGAACTCACAAATCAGAAAATGACAAATGTTTGGCCGCATGCTATCAGTATACAACAATGAAGCAGACAGGTTCAAGAAGCTTCAACCACATTTATGATGTGCAAGTTCCTTCCTTCACTGTAGACTTAAGCACTGTTGCACGAAGCGATAATAGTTTGCTGAGCTACTCCCAAACCTCTGTTATTTCGCCCTGTCAATTCACTCATGTGCCTTCTCGACAGCAAAGCGCAGTTGGTCTTATGTCATCGGAAATTATTTTAGTTGCTAGTGTGAACTTTCGATGCTACTGTTCGTAGCTTTACCTGGGGCAACTGTTGACCATAAATAACGGGAGACTCATACATGTTTCCTTGGCGTACAATAAACGAGCTAGGATTTGTATAGTTAGAGGCTCACTATGTCTGGGCTTAATATCCTGAGAAGTTCAATTTTGTTCAATTCCGGTCCAATTGTCAGTTTTATGTTACTAGGCGTTAGGTGGTTTCGCTTCGGTCACGCATCATTCTTTGATATGGTGTATGCCTACTGTTACTTCCAACATTTCACCGCCAAAGGTTTACTTTGCATACCATTTTGCATTCTGTGGTAATTAGACCGTTTGTGATTTGTCGGACTGCGCTACGTTTTTTTTGAATATATTTTTTTATTAACCGCGACCCATTTTATGTTCGGCCATTGCGTTCTTGGTGTTTGGATGTTGGATAATAACATTTACGAAGGCTTGTACCATGTTTGTCTGTTACACCTTGTTCAACACAACAATAATTTTTCAGTTCCTCTACAGTCTGTTATCAACATAATTCTGTTTGGGGTCGTTTGGTTTTGTTTTAGATTTTGGTCAGAGACTGGCAGTCGGCCCTCTAAGAATCATTTGCGCATATACTGTGATACCTTTTTCTGTGAGTTTGAGAAGTGTGTTCATGAATCATTGCACAAACGTATTTGTCGACTTCCAGCCTCCTGTTGGTAGATAAAAGTTTGCTTTTACTTTTTATCTGAGGAACGTTTTTATGAGAGTTTACATTTGTTTGCAATCAAAATAACAGCTAACAGCCTGGAGGAAAACATGGCAAACTCTGGTAACTTAAGGTGTGAATATCAGCTTATTCGCAGTGTTCTCGTGTGTCATATAGCGAATGCCACAACGGATTCTTTGGCAGTTCAAAAATCAGCAAAATTGCATTAAAATGACCAAACGTAGCATTTGACATGACCACAGCATCCATTTAAACACTCAATACGAGATCACACTAGATAATGCGATTGAGGAATTTTGAGTTGCAACTAACCACTTCTACTCTATCATATCAAAGAGGTGGAAACAAAATGAGTTCGCAGAAGGATCCTTATAAGGATATTGTTTGGCCACATATTTAGAATCTCAAAAAGAATGTAAAAGACAAGCATAAACTGGCCAAGAGACAATTCATTTGAAAAAGGAAAGAAAAAAATATTGGGGCAGAATAAAATGTGTCAAATTTATTTCTTGGTTTCGTTCCAGTGGCGAACACTTGGTAATATTTGACAACATACTTTTACCTATCGGTGGGATCCAGTCCTCGAGTGAATGATATTGTAGTGATACCCCAATGAAACTAAGCATATACATGATGGAAGGCATTTCGGCCCATTTCTCGGGAATTCGGTTCTTCTTTCTCTTCATCCAATGCATCAGATTCCGAGCATATTATTGAGCTGATATGCAAGATTCCGGGTAACGCTGGCAGTTAGAGTGTTTAGAGAAGAGGATAACTCTCTTTCAGAATGTCAGCTTTGAAGTTCAGTCGAATAAAATTTGGATTTTTTCATGTGAGAATGGGTAGATAAGGATGGTAAGACTTAGATGGACTAATAACCACAATGCAACACATGGTTTTCACGTTACTGCTATTTGAAATCAAAACAATATTCTTGCTTGATGAAAGCGCTTCATTTGTAGGCGATGATTCCCGCTTATCAACAGGAATACATGTGTGGAGTCCCGAACAGTATGATTGTGCAGTTTTTTTCTTGATGTTAAAAATGGAAGCTCTGTACATAACTTTTGTTTAAAACGAATAACTGTAAAACACACATTACTTTGGAGTGCGATCTAAGATACAGGGTGCTGCTCTTCACCTCTTCTCACCGGTCCACATTGTCTACTCGCTTCACTACTAACCGTGTTGCATCCTCTGGGTTTCGAAGGAACTTTTCATCCTCATCCGAAGACTGTTCTACAACTAGTGCGCAGCTGCTGCTAGTAGACGCGACTTCAGTAGTGAACGCTTCTGTGGATTATATTAATAATTTGTAGCAGTGGACTTTAACTGCATTACTCAGTAGCCATTAATTTATATAACTCGTTTACTGTATCTTTATAATAGACTATTATAATATTATTTCCTTAACTTGGATTTCTATTTTAACTCTTTGTACACTTCTCCATCTCGCTGTTAAGTCCCTTACAGGCTTCCTGCCGATTACCTCCAGCCACTTAATATCAATAATTCAAAGTGCACCGTGATGGCGATCCACCCAGAATGGTGGCCACACCACAGACTTGACTGACGGAATTCAGCCTGAATCAAACAAAGGACTAGACACATTACACTAGTTACTAACCACTGTTCACTAGAAGCTGACATTGTTTGCTCAAGATATGTGATAATAATCTGAAGTACGAAACCTACAACCTGTTCCGAGGCAGCTTTTCAAATTAAAATACACCATGTAGCAGAGAACTATCGTCAACTTAAGCCACAAAGCGGCCAATGAGTATGAAATACCTCCGTGTAACGAGTGCCGTTTCGGGAGACCTTATTACATATACTGAGAGGAATGATCTCATAAAGGCATTCGTTTAAAAGCCACGTTCACCATTCCAGTGTTAAGGTGTACCAAACATAAGGTTTGTTGTAATTATTCACGTTTAATCCCGAACAGAAAAACGAGCCACAATTTCGAGGTGTCCCATGTGGCTACTAATCTTCATATTTCCCTTTTTCGATGGGTTCTTCTTTGAATCACGCTTTTGTAGACTTTCATGATGTTTCACACCTACGTCTTCGGCTGAAGAAGTTAAGATGCTTTTAATAATAATAATTTATATATCGTATAAACGGGTAGGTTTACAAGAAATGCATGCCATTTTCAAAGAAAGGATCACTTATGATGTGAATTATAACCGCGAAATATCATATAACAGCACATTTTCAAAGGTCTAATTGGCAATTTTTAGTACAAACAAACGGAACGGGCTCGTAAAAATTTTAAATTGTAAAGCCTTCGCTAAGGTCACCATCAAGGTTTGGCGCCAACCCAAACTCCCTTCCGTATACTAGTGATGGCAGAGGATAGAGACACAAATCAGCTGATTGCTGCAGATTTAAGTTGTTATCGTGGTGTTGCCTTTTTTGATTTACAGCTTGATTCCACACCGTATTTTCAGTACAAGTGTGGAATTTTCAGCATGGATATCGGTAGCCCAAATTCAGGCCGACCATAGATATCGGGTGTGCGCCGGCAGGGGATCGAACCTCGGACCATGTGCATGGTCGGCGAGAGTCCTAACAACTGTGCCTAGACTACCAATACAAGTCGTGTACGCATAGAACCTACGTTTGCTAAGTTATGTTTCGCTTTTACAGTACAAACACATGTTCAACGGCTATTTTCCTAACAGTCGTGAATACTTATGTCATTCGCAACCGGATCAAACGTAACTGAAACACTTCACGCAAGGCTTGGTGACGCATTGAGGAAATAATAACAGTTTAAGACTGACGCATTTCACATAAGTATTTATGCGCTTCCTATCATTCTCGTTAACTCTGCAATGTCCTAAAAATAATAAGTAAAAGGGACTAAGTTAGTCGAAATAAATGCGTATATTTGCAAGGAAACAATAATCAATCAAGTTAAAAATAATTTAGAATGAAAGAGTACATATCTACGCTGAAAAGAGTTGATAACAATCCAGTGAAAAAGTCATAGTTGTGGAGTTTCTTATAGCTGCGTCATAGTCGCCATAAAGTCCACTAAACACTCTATCTGCTACATCTGCAACAGTTTGCCTCCGTTGGTAGTGGTGTTGGACCAGTCTTTGAAGTTTTCGTTACCACCAGATCCGTTCAGAGAAACTGGATGTGAACTTTTCAAGCAGAGACTGAGATTGTATTCCTTCGAATACCTTCGGCCGTATTGAGAAATATCCTAGGATCTATACGTATCAGGTAAATTAATCTTACCTCTGGTGAACAATTCCTTATCTTAGCCACACTGGATATGTGACCAAAGGAGGGAACAATCACAGAGTTGGTGAAATTCTATAGATTAGTCGTCCGTATATTCCACTATAGATTTGAAGAATAGTAGAACTTCCAAATCACCTGTCACACTTTCTCTTCTGTAAAAAGCAAATATTATACAGATTATTGTACAAATATTATCCATCCGTTACAACCAACTGAAAGGGATCAAATCTTCAAACTTTACTCTTCTTTGATTAAGTTACCCAGTAATATTCTTCCTGTAAGTGGATCCAGTGCTTATCACATCTGTGAAATTTATACACATGTTAATTTGTTCACTTAAGCTGAAAAATATAATGCCTACCCGATTTTATTATTGCTATTTCAAGGCCCGCCTCAGTAACGTAAACCACGTATTAGCCGCAATGTTTACGCGAAGGAAAATCTACCAATCCCAGTGTGTGCAAGTGGCCTTCAAGTGCTCAGCCTCTCCGTAAGCCATTTGAGCCGCTATCCTCTGTCCCTAGTGATAGTTATGGTCAACCAGTGAACGGCCTAGATTTGGGTAAGTGCTATTCCCTCAAGTAATTGAAGGATATTCCAGGAAGAGGAGAACGTCCTGAGAAACTGGAAGATGGTATAAAATGCAATTATGGATAGTACATCATCGGAAGTACGTTTACAAGGTAAATACCACAACAAATCCATCAATGCACCTGGTATATCTTTGCATATACATGACACCATATTCACACTTTTTCGAACTTCCTATCAGTCTGTTCTTCAAACAGTAATCCAAAACAAGATCTGGAGCGAATTTGCAACGCAAAAGGTGTACAGCATCCATAAGTAGGTCTGGATAATATGGAGTCACCTGATTGGTCGCTCAAGGTCATTTATCCGTTCTGTTAGGTAGTTTCAGTTTGGGCTGCTATAGTTTAGAGTCACCGGGGCTATAGAGTCCTTGGAATGATAGTACCCATTTTCAGTGTTCAGTGGTAACCATATTGGTCTTACCTGGGAAACTATGACGTTTTCGACGGAAATTTAGCTATGTTCAAACATTGGTGGTGTGGTGTTTATTCCATCAGAGCAACCAGATTTTAAGCGAGGGCAGAATGTGAATGAAAGGAGTAAGTTTCAGCTTTATTAAAGGCCTAGGTATTTGAGATAAAATAGAGTATAGTAGTACTTAGATAAAAAGATTATCGTGGGACACATACATAGGCGATATTACAGGGAATAGTGGCTTGAAAGATTAGAACCTGTAGGACAAGCTGACATGTAAGATGCCTTGTGAATATCTTATATACATTAAACAACCTTTCAATGTCCAGGTCTAACTACCCTGGACTTAACGCTGTTCTTAGTAGACTTTCAGAAACCACTATCAATAACCAACGCGAAAAACCAGAACACAAATTGGTGATTCAAGAATCCTATATTCTTGCGCCAATACAGAACCAACCACAAGGTCATTGTACACAAAGTCTAAGGATAAATGTTATAACAATTAATCACAATAATACTTCTGATAATTTTTCTGTCTTCTAACAAACAGCGAACGATAGAACGATGACTGCAGTATCGATGACTCACGCCAAAATATGGAGTTGGGTTTGAGCAAACAACCATGAATTGATCGTTCATTCTTCAACTACTTTGACACGACCCATTTTGCAACGCATTTTAGTCACCCTATTCTGTCACAACTTAATGACTCGGTGTGGGTTCAAATAAAAGTTCTCAGAAGTAAACCTAGCCTTATAGGTTGTGTTTACCGACCACCATCATCAAACTGCGAATACGATAACGTACTCAGCAACATATTTAGTGTTGCATCCAATCTTCCCTTCAGTTATAATATAATCGGAGGTGACTTCAATTTGCCTGATATATCATGGAGTACACTTCGAGGACCCTCGAGGTATGATAATCTTCTTAATTCCATCATTACAGGAGGATGGACGCTATCCACTAGGTCCGATAATATTCTTGATCTTGTATTCACGATCAACGTAGCACCATCTACGATACATGTGGGACATGAATTCCCAGGTAGCGATCATAAAATAGTAGCATGTTCGTTTAACATTTCTCCAGAAACTACACAGAAACGAAGTTAATCGGACATCTATAAGACTATACACACGTGTTGATTGGGACCTGTATCAGGATTTCATTAGATACTCTTGTAAGAGTTGGACTTAGGGTTTGCCTCTAACTGACAATAACACTCTTACAAAAATCCTTCACCGTTTATAACCTTAATTAGTACTCTGCCTACGTGCAAGTACTAAGGAAACGGAATTGAAGTTAGAAGACTCAAAATGCCAAGTTTAACCGGACCGGAAGTATATTTACACCACGAGATATGCAATTTGATAAGGAATACAAAAATACACACTTATCTGGATGTGAGACGGCTGTCGGCTCAAAGAGTGTACTAGGTGAAAGTACAGCGAGGGAGCGAGACAGTAACCGTACAGGAGGAACCGGAGTACAAAGCGGAAGTGGAAGTGAAGTTCAACATGTCAGGTTGCATTCATTCAAACAAAAGTTCAAAGGTACAATGTACACTACAGGTTATCCCCCCCTTAGAAGGTTGGTGGGATAACAGCAAGCTTCGATATATAAAAGTAACAAGGTGGCGTACAATCACGGTGAATGAACAAGGAAATGTGAAGATAGTAATAAAATAGCTGTTTTTCTTTTTTTTTAAGAAAAAAAATATATATATTGAGAAAGGAAAGAATGAAGGAAAAAAAATTAAGGCAATTTATGAGCACTATGTACATGATCGCTGGAGTAAGATGGAATATAAGAAGGAATAACGCTGGTGCCTTGGTGCGATTTTTTTTTTTTAATTTTTTTTTTGAACATCGTTTATTTATACGTATCTTTTTTATTTTTTTTGTTTTTATTTTATTTATTTATTTAGTTTTTTTTTTTTTGACGACTCACTAATACGAGCTGGGTTATGTGGAGGTGTGATGGTTTACCTCTATTACCCACGTTGTTATAACTGGAAGGTGACTCATTAAGTCTAAGTTTCCTCTTAGACTAATGCTCCATCCTTCCTCAACAACTAAAACTAGTAGTAACACCAAAGGCAATCAATATACCAGCGTATTAGGAGGAATAAAGTAAAAGCAACAGAAAAGAATAGAAGAAGAGGTTAAGATTTAAAAATCAGCATAGGGTGTTAACAAAAAAAATTAAGCGGAATAAATGCGAAGGAACTAGTGTAACATGGAAACGGTACGCCAAATTGAAATAAAACAAGGGAAATTGCTAACACTGTGGAAACTTATGCAAGGTACAGAGAAGAGTGTGTACAACCAATAGCTATGAATAAGTATAATCACCATTTGTTAAAAAAAATGTAGCGAGCTGCATAATTAAAGTGATGCAAAGTAATTACAAGTATGGGTCACAAAATAAATAAGATTCGTCATGACATAACTCGAGTGAAAATAGTAAGATCTGTGAAAATAGATTGAGCGGATTAAACTGTACAGCATAGAAGTGACGTATTTACATACCAAAAATATTTCACGGTCCGTTTAACTATACAGTGAAAGTTTTTGTTTTTACATTTTATTATTTTTTTATTTATTTTATTATTTTTTTTTATTTTTTTATCGGGTCCATATTTTTGGTCGTTTGGTTTGTAATTCCACGAGTATTGGTAGTCACCATACGACGATAGAGTTGATTGATGTAGTTAGCTGTTCGAGTGTAAGGCCGAAAATAAAATGCTAGAACACTCTGTAAAGAGAAAGAAATCTAACAAGGTTAGTAACTGTAAAAGCGGCTACTGCCCACAAACTAAATCAAAAGGGTAAATACCATGGAAAATGAATGTAAACTGCGACAAAGAAAGAAAAAAAAATGAGAGTATGAACTACTCTTATACGTAAAAGTGTTTAGTTAACGAATTCGCAGTATCGCTTAGGCCAGTGCACACGCCGACCGGCGCGTGTGACTGTTGCCTTACTTGTCTCATCCGAGGAACTGCTAGGTTTAGCAGGATTGTTGACCATCGGACTTGGCTGGGGTGTGAGTGCGGGCGTAGTTGCCGGTTGCGTAGGCGTCAGGGGTACCGAGTCTTCAATGTAGGCCGCTTTAAGTCGGTCTACACTTACGGTGTCTTGCCGGCCAAATCGATCAATAACAAAAAATTTTTCTTTTCTACTGACGACCTTGAATGGTCCATCGTAAGGAGGTTGTAGGGGTCTACGGACGGTGTCACAACGCACAAAAACGTGGGTACAGCCATCGAGTCTAGCGTCTACTTGCACTCTCCTGTTTTGTGTGCGAGTGGGAGTTGGTTGCAGGCGTTGCATTAGGCGCTTGAGGTTCTGAGCATAACCCTGTACATCCGTAGCACCTGGTTCACCACTTTCAGGTGAGATAATTTCACCCGGTAGACGGAGGGTGGTACCGAACACCAACTCTGCGGAAGTGCACTGTAAGTCTGCTTTGAGTGTGGAACGGATACTAAGTAGCACTAGGGGAAGAGACTCAGTCCACTTAGTATTCTCTGTAGCCTTTAACGAAGCTTTCAGTTGACGGTGAAAACGCTCCACAAGTCCATTTGCTGCTGGATGGTACGCGGTTGTTCGGATGCGTTTGCACCCCAGTAGCTCTAAGAGCTTCTTGAAGTGGGTTGATTCAAACTGCTGTCCACGGTCTGTAGTCACCGTAGATGGACATCCGAATTGAGATACCCAGCGTTCCATGAACACTCGGCAAATGGTTTCCGCAGTCGTATCGGGGATGGGAATAGCTTCTGGCCAACGAGTGAACCTGTCGACACATGTCAACAAGTAACAGTGACCATTTGATGGTGGTAGAGGACCCACTATGTCTAGATGAACGTGGCTAAAGCGAGCGTCGGGTGCGGAGAAGGAACCCACTGGAGTGATGTTGTGCTTGTGGACTTTAGCCCGTTGACACGGCACGCAGGCACGTGCCCAGATACGCACGTCTCGATTGATACCAGGCCAGACAAATCTAGCTGACACTAGTTTGTCCGTTGCCCGGATACCTGGATGGGAAAGGTTGTGTAAGCTATCAAAAACTGTACGGCGCAATGAAGGTGGAACGATGGGTCTCGGGGTACCGGTGGACAGATCACAGAGGATGGTACCCTCGCTATTAACGAGCGGGATACGCTTGATATGTAAGGAGGTATTTGACGACAGCTTATCAAGGTCTAACTCTGTAAGCTGACGTTGCGCCATTAGTTTCAAGTCAATGGTTGGAGGCGCCGATATGGTACATATCCGAGACAAGGCGTCTGCCACAGCATTGTCAACCCCCGAAATATGTCTAATATCCGAGGTGAATTGAGAGATGTAATCCAAGTGACGCAGTTCGCGTGGGGAATACCTATCCGTAGTAGTGTGGAGGGCATACGTCAGGGGCTTGTGATCGGTAAATACTGTGAATTTCCGACCTTCAACAAAGTGGCGAAAATGTTTGATAGCCGCGTATATGGCGAGGAGTTCTCTGCCAAAGGTGCTATACCTCGCTTCGGCGGCGGACAACTTCCGGGAGAAAAAGGCGACTGGTATCCATGAAGTATGTACCAGTTGCTGTAGAACAGCTCCAATGGCTGTGTTAGATGCGTCGACTGAGATGCTAAGTGGAAGATGGACGTCAAGGTGGACTAGCATGGTGGCGTCTGCAATTGCCGACTTTATATTCTGGAAGGCTTCTCGAGCCTCTGATGTCATGCTGAATGTTTTGTTCCTGCCCTTTAGTAGGTCTGTGAGTGGCAGTAAGATATGTGCACATTGGGGAACGAACCGTCGATAATAGCTCACCATGCCGAGAAATGTGCGTAAAGACTTCATTGACGTAGGTTCCGGAAAGTCGCGTATTGCCTGTACCTTCTCAGGTAGCGGGCGAATTCCCTGCTCATTAATGACATGTCCAAGGAAGGTCAATGAATTGACGCCAATCTGACATTTGGACATGTTTAGCGTCAAACCATGGGCTGTTAGCCGCTCGAAAACCGTCTGTAGATGAGTACGGTGGCTAGCTTCGTCTGGGCTAGCCACGAGAATATCGTCGAGGTAAGCATGTGCGCAATCTAATCCTCGCAAAACATCGTGAATAAACCGCTGGAATGTTTGTGCGGCGTTGCGGAGTCCAAACGGCATTCGAAGAAATTCGAAAAGACCAAACGGGGTGATCACTGCCGTTTTAGGGATATCATCTGGGTGAACTGGAATCTGGTGATAGGCCCTGGTTAAGTCAAGTTTACTGAATACTGTGGCACCCTTGAGAGACGACGTAAGGTCATGAATATGTGGTACGGGGTAACGATCAGGTACGGTCTGTGCGTTAAGCCTGCGGTAGTCACCACAAGGCCTCCAATCTATCCCGTTAGGCTTTGGTACCACGTGTAACGGGGAAGACCACGGGCTGCTGGAAGGACGGATTATCCCCATCTCTAACATGTGTTCGAATTCAGCCTTCACGGCTTGTAGTTTTTCTGGGGACAATCGCCGTGGTTTAGCGAAGACCGGTGGACCAGTGGTCACGATATGATGAGTGACAGTAGACGTCACACAAGGAAGTTTAGAAATCGGTTTGAACAGATTGGCAAAGGACTGAAGAACTTCAGCGTAAGGGCCGTTAGAGGCAGGGGTTGAGTATACTGGGCTTAATGCAGGTGTGAGTGTCACAACACCGGAGATCGAAAGGCTTGTAGCTGAATCGATCAGTTTGTGTTTGCCAGTATCAACCAGTAGCTGATAGTGTTGCATGAGATCCATGCCAATAATACCAGTAGTTACATCTGCTACAAGGAAAACCCATCGAAATGACCTACGTAGGCCTATGTTAAGGTCCAGGAACTTTTTGCCATACGTGGCGATTGGCGAACCATTTGCGGCGCGAAGCTGTAAGGAAAGTGGCCGCTTGCGCTCTTCAGATGTTGGTGGGATCACGCTAACTTCCGCCCCAGTGTCAACTAGGAAGCGTGTCCCAGTGGTACGGTCGATAACATAGAAGAGGCGACATGGAAGTGGTTCGCCAGCGACGTTAGTCGCCAATACGTGCTGGCTTACAGGTTTCCCGATTGCTGGCCATCAAAGGTGCACGGGCGAGTGCACTTTTGGGCCTTATCACCATAACGCCGGTGATACCAGCACACTCCAGGCTGGGAATTTTTAGGCCTACGACGTCTGCTGCCAGCTCGTGACGAAGATCTGCCACGAATTGAGCTGGTGCGGCTATGTGAACGACCTCTAGGTCTCCTATCGAGTTTTAACTTATCTATCTCTTCGTACAGTTTATTGAGGTGAGCCACCACATCAACGTTGGATGACTCCACGGCAGAGGAGGTCCTAGTCTGCGTGGAACTAGCGGTAACGGCAGCCGAGATACTCATGTTTGATGTAGTAGTCTCTACTACTCTATCGGCTGCCTCAGCTAGCTCAGATAAGGGGGAATGGTTGATTGGAGCTAAAATGGTCTGAATCGTTTGTGGTAATCGTTGTAACCACAGCTGTTTCAAGAAGGCATCGTCAATTTTGAAGTCGGCCACCAACTGCCTCATTTGACGTAACAGTTGGGTGGGCTTTCTATCACCTAGGTGGACGTCTCGGAATAGCTCCTGCACTTTCTGTTGTTCGGTAAGTGCCACGCGCTTAATAAGCGCCTGCTTGAGACGCTCGTACAAGCCGGGGGATCGGTCCGCAAGGACATCAGATACATCCTCCATGACGTGCTCAGGAAGACTTACTATAACTAGGTTAACCTTAGTCTCCTGTGAGTGTATATTACGAAGTGCGAACATAGCCTCGATGTGTTCGAACCATCGGGCAGGATGCTGAGTCCAGAAGGTGGGGAGTTGCAAGGTAATAGCCATTTCTGAGGCGGGACTGACGTCAGTCATTTTGCACACGGGACGATATATTAATAAAATGACAACAAATATGATAACAACAAAAAATATGAGTAAAAACAAGACAAATAAAAATTTACAACTCTGTATGACAAACAAATTACCAATATGAAAATGGACTATTTACACGCTAGGCTAAAAGGTAGGCAACGGTGAAAATTCGGGCTCACCACTTGTAAGAGTTGGACTTAGGGTTTGCCTCTAACTGACAATAACACTCTTACAAAAATCCTTCACCGTTTATAACCTTAATTAGTACTCTGCCTACGTGCAAGTACTAAGGAAACGGAATTGAAGTTAGAAGACTCAAAATGCCAAGTTTAACCGGACCGGAAGTATATTTACACCACGAGATATGCAATTTGATAAGGAATAAAAAATACACACTTATCTGAATGTGAGACGGCTGTCGGCTCAAAGAGTGTACTAGGTGAAAGTACAGCGAGGGAGCGAGACAGTAACCGTACAGGAGGAACCGGAGTACAAAGCGGAAGTGGAAGTGAAGTTCAACATGTCAGGTTGCATTCATTCAAACAAAAGTTCAAAGGTACAATGTACACTACACTCTAATCGGGATTCCTACTTTAATAATGACTGCTAAGAGCAAGTTCTTAAAAATTTCTATGACAATATACAGTCTGTTAATGATGTCATAGCGCCTGTGAAATTGATTAAATTCAAAATCCCTCAAGATGATTTTATTCCAATATCATTAAGAAGAAGTTTGCGGAAGCATTCATTAAGTTACTACAGACATGACGACTTATCATCGTTAATCGCTATCAAAACAATCCTCATTAGAATCTATGATTTGAAAAATCTAAGTCTTAGGAATAAAGAAACCCGGGCCATTCAGTCGCTACACAACACTGGAGAAATAGCCAAATTCTTCAAAAATAGGTTAACGTACTCCAAATCAACATATCCAAAAATAATACACCTAGGCGGCATCACTCACGAAAGTGCTGAGGATATATGTGAGGTGTTTAGCACGCACTTTACCAAACTATACACTCTAGAAAATGACCAGGATATTGATTTCCCTCGTAAAACAGAGAAGTATCCAAGCGATGTAGTCTCCAACGCCCTAGAAATCGATAAAGCTATCGCAATTCTTAAGCCCAAATGGGATGTCTTCCGTCTTCTTAAAAAATGGTGGAAATGACATGAACCTGCTTCTCCTCAAGATATTTTCAACTTCGCTAAGGGGTGGAACATATCCAATTAGCCGGAAGAAATCTTACGTTGTACCCATTCACAAAACCGGACCTACAGCGAACATAGACAACTACCGCCCCATCAACATCACTTGCGTGGTTTCACGTGTGATGAAAAAGATTGTAAAGAAGCAAATTCTTCAGTATTTGCTTTCGAATGACTTAATATCCCCTTTCCAATACGGTTTCTTAACTAGAAGGTCGTGCATCGCTTGCCAGTTAGATTATTTCAACCACATAACTGAATGTGTAGACAAAGGTCGTTCGGCAGCAACACTATTTCCAGATGTTAGGAAAGCTTTTGATGAGGTCCCACATAAGAGACTCATATTGAAACTCCTATTTTATGGAATAAGTGGTAGGCTACTTGAGTGAATAACTTCCTTTCTAACAGGAAGAGAACAGTTAGTTAAAATCAACCATCAGTTATCTACATCCAAAAGTTCAATCCAGCTAAGTCTGGGATAACATACTTCGGACGTTGGAAACCTAGCTTATGTCTTTACATGTACGGTGACCTTGTTTCAAACACGAACACCGTCAAAGATCTCGGTGTAATATACTCAGATCTTACCTTTACTGAACATGCAAATAAGGTGGTATCTGATTGTAAACGTCTCACCGGCTTTGCGCTACGCAACTTTTACACTCCAGAAGCCAGATTGGCTATATATAAGATATGTATTCGCCCCAAACTTGAATACTGTGCCTACTTATGCAGTAGCTTTAAATCAGCTGACAGAAGAAAGTTGAAAGTATCCAAAGATTCCTGACGAAACACATATTAGGCTATGATCAGCAAATAGAATACCTTGACAGATGTATTCGACTGGACTTAGAACCCTTATGGTTAAGGAGAAGGAGGGAAGTGCAACTTATTTCTCTTATTCAAAGTTATAAGAAAGCACTGTAGCAGTAACTCATCCATAACGTGGGCTAATCTTAAATCGTATGGTCTACGCAACCATGACTACCTTCTCAAGGTTAACATCCATAAACTCACCACCAGAGTTAACTTTTTCACCATTAAATATTGCAAACTTTGGAACCAGCTACCCTCTGAGATTAGATCCTGTGAAAAGCCTGACAGCTTCAAAAGGAGCCTAGAAAAACATATTAACATGTCCGCCCTAGCCAGTCTAAAAGATCACAACCGCTGGTAGAGTGGTAAATCAATGACATTTCAATATTTAACTACGGAAAGTACACTAGTCCCAATACTAATATAATAATACTTAGTAATTATGCATAATCAATCCTTGAAATTTGATTGTCATTACAATACTTAAAATGATTAAAATATTTATGCAGCAAATGTTCTCTTGCTTCACCAAGCTTGTTTCCCCTATAACACTCAATTATTGAGCTTAACGTATTCTTTTATAATACGAATTATAATATTGATTACACTCTTATCATATATAGTTTGATTTACTTTACGGCTCCCTGTAAGACTAACTACGCTTCTTCAGTATACATACACTGTAGTATTGTTAACCAAATGTTAAAATTCTGTTGGTTCTGTGTTAATGTCTTTTTATAATATGTGTAGACAGGTTAATTTACAATGTCAAATGTTTACTATATAAAAGACTGTCATGATAATTTAGTACAATAAGTCCTGCCAACCGACCTTACCTTCAGTTCATACTACCTACATTGAACTCTAACTATAGTGTTCTGCTGAATCTTGCTCCACTATTCACAAAACCTATTCTTTTTACTCTTTAAGGGTTTAACATCTTATAAACTAATCTGTTCATTAGGACGCATGCACACATATATAATATGTTCATAAATCTGTACGTGGAGATTTATTGGAAGCACTCACTGAGAAAGCTAGGGAAATGCAATGTGAGATAAGAACGTGTCTGGAACCAAGCAATATATTAGCTGTAGCCATAACAATCAGAGCCTAACATCATAAAAGGAGGGAGGGTGGCGCATGCTGATCAGTAGTGATGGTGGTGAACACTAAGGTGAATCGTCCCATTCTGCAGGAACAGCAATATGCAATTTGACGGCTCGAGATTTCTATGAGGGCTTGAATCTTTATCTTGAAAGAGATAATAATGATCGCCTAGACAGATCATGCTTCTACCTTTAAACATATACCATTCGGTCAGCCTATTGTTGAGATGCGACCACGTGGGCTCTGCACAGATTTATGGGGCATCTTATAAATTAACATGCTTTCCTCTGTCGTATCTTCGAATATCACTTAACAATGTCTCATCTCATTCATTTTCTAATAACTTCTTCACTTGCTCATTATATTCCACTAAACCTAACATTTTCTAGCCCTTTATGAATTTGATTCGACTTGTTTCATTCCTATTCTCTACAGGGTACGGTTGTGCACCAAATACACAAAAAGGTACGAAATAAAAAAACCGGCTTGTGGATAATCGTATTAAAACCAAAAGTGGACATCATGGTAGTAAGACCTACATAGGTAGCATTATACATTGCAAATGAACTTTTTCAGCCTAGAAATTATAGTCTCCCATTGTATTTCCTTTATGAATGCATCTATTAATGATACATTGCACTTACCTAATTCATTACACTTTAGTGATTCACCTTAGCACCTTTACTTTTCTAAAACAGCTTACTATCCCTTGTAAACGTTGTACTTACCTCAATATTGGTTGGTTATCGTATGCCTACAACTACGGGTTGAAAACGAAACGAAGTCGATTTTCCCGCGGAACCTGGAGGACTACTGTTCAATTCAATAATGATACGACCTGGGTCAGACAATGAGAGTATTCATATTTATATATCAAATATTTAGCTGTTCAAACATTATTAACTTGTAGACAATCTACTATTTGACATTATATCATACTTGATCGTGCCTGTAAAAATGGCATGCATTTTCATGTAAATTTATGTTTATATGAAAATATACATTCTTATTATTATCTGTGGGGTCCATGGGGTAGCATCTTGACAAGAAGCTGAGCAGGCTTGTACGATCCTTACTGTTTTTTCTATGTCGAGGATCCAGACTCATGTTTTATTCTCGAGTTGTCATGAAATGCGTGCTACTATCCCACAGATTGGAGCGATTCACATTTGTGGCCACCAACATATCTAATAACCAGCATGCCCTACCCTCCCTCCTGTTTTGATGTTAGGCTCGGAAATTATTTTTTTATTATAACTGTAGTTTCAACATTGTATCTCTGTGAGCCCATCACAATCGCACAGTATCATGCACATTAATAACTTCCATGACAAACGTTTCTCACCAGGTCATTGGTAACGCGGTACGTTCAAAGTTTGCGTTACATTTTAGCTTGATTCGCTATATGTTTCTATTTTTGCTGTGAGACTCGCACAAGTGTTTCTCCAGTTCCATAATTGTGACCAATAATTCTTCCACTATTTAGTTATGGTTAACCATGCAAAAATCAACGAACTCAGTCACCTGTTAACCTGATAGTATATATAAGGGCTGGACTTATATATCACGTTCTGTTAAAATTTCGCTTGGAAATGTTTTTGTCAATAATTTTTAATAAAATTGGCAACTCTAAACAGTAGGAACCCAAACCGAAACCGTCTGTGCGATTGACTACATGATGAATATACCCGAGATTCGACAATTGACCATAACTACTCCATTCGGCTGTGTGAATAGTGGTCCCGGGCAGCACTAAGCGCTGGATAATAGGCAATAATACACCAGCACTGCGATTAGGAATCGCAGTAGAGGTGCAGAGCATCCATAATTAATTCTAGAAAAAACAGTCACCTGATTGGCTTCTCAAGGTCGTTTGTGCGTTCGTAGGTCGTTTCGCTTTGGGTTCCTATTGTTTAGAGTTGCCATAAAATTGTGTTATATGTTATCTGGATTGATGGGAATTCCCATTTCCTGGCTAGTTATGTTGGTGTCCGCGTCATGTGACGTGACTGCATCGCACTCTTAGCATATTGGTTGCAATGATTCGTGTTTCAGGTGGACGATGTAAAAATATCAGTATTATGAGGAAGGTAGGATAGTTGGAGGGTAATGTCATCTACACAAATCGTTTACTCCATGTAGAAGCTGCAGTTTTCAGCATCGTATCATTCAATGAAGACTTCACGTCTAGGGATATTAATTCAGCCTATTTTCGTGTGAAGAACAGTCCTTTTTGACAAAAGAATGCTATCGGTATTTGGAAATCACCCATAAATGCTAACAGAACCTTCTATGGGAACAGAAGTTACCATGTAGGTGTGCTTGTCACTTTATCTGTGGTTGGACAGGAATTATCGTAATTTGAAAAGTTATCTCTAAGTGGATTCAATTGTAGTGTACATTGAACCTTCGAACTTTTGTTTGAACGGACTCACCTGACCGTTCTTTAGTACTTGCACGTTAGGCAGAGTACGACTAAGGCCATAAGCGGTGAAGAAGTTTTGTAAGAGTGGTTATTTTAGGTCTAAGTTAAGCCAAGCCTAACTCAGAAGGCTGCGTGTTCGAATCACGTCGGGCTCACCACTTGTAAGAGTTAGGCTTGGCTTAACTTAGACCTAAAATAACCACTCTTACAAAACTTCTTCACCGCTTATGGCCTTAATCGTACTCTGCCTAATGTGCAAGTACTAACGAACGGAATCAAGGTTAAAAGACTTGAGATGGCAAGTGTGACTGGAACAGAATTGTATTTACACAAAAGAGATGGAATTTAATAAGAAATAAGAAGCTACACACTTATCTGCAGTCTTGACTGTGGTAGGCTCGGAGAGTGCGCTGGATGAAAGCACAACGAGAGAGCGAACCAAGAACGTACAAGAGTTTCACGAATCGAAAGAGGAAGTAGTACTAAAGGTCAGGTGAGTCCGTTCAAACAAAAGTTCGAAGGTTCAGTGTACACTACACAATAAATATTTACACTGATTGGTGCAGTGCAATACGGGTTATGTGAAATCAGTACCGAAAGATATCTCAACTTTATTAATATTGTGTCATTGTCTGCTTAGCTGACTGCTTGGCTAAAAAGTGTAGGTGGTTCTCACGAATGCTGCAAGTGCAGTGCAGTGGAGAAGGCAATTACTCGTTTAAATTTCTTTACTGTGTCACTTGGCACATTAATTCAGTGCGTAGTATTACTATACACATGGAATGTGTTGATCATGAGAATTGAATCCGGTTAGCTCTATTATTATTAATCTATTGTCTGTTATACCATTTCCACTGACAAAGTATACTTGATGCTGCAATGTTTTTGATCATCAATAGAGCAGATGAATTTCTCCTGAAATTTCCATTTATATAGAGTAGTACAGATGCGGTATCACAATTGAATGTCTAGGTTGCATTATATGACATTGTAATCCTCATCAACACAACAGGTCTGTGTATCTCACAACATTTTAAGCGTTTCTCTGTCTTGTTAATACTGCATAGCTGTTTAGAGTTGAGGCATGTTCAGCTAATATTTGATGGCTATAGTTTCCTAAATATGAGAATGTAATTTCTGTAGGATTCACAAAACCATATTCACTAGACGTTACTGAGATTGTAGATTAACTTCCAAGTTACACATTTGCAGTGCCTCATTTAATGTAGACGCATTTAGTATGAAGTTGATGTGCAAGTAAGCTTGATGAAAGAATGACGCCTCAGCAGCGTGGATGTGTGGAGTCCTCAAGAAAAAGTAAACTTATCCAAATTTTACTACTATGTAAGAAATGAACATATTGTACACTACTTTGTTTAATCATAAACTCTGCACTTTGAATTTTACCTCGGGTTTTGAATGAATATATAATTCTGCCTTCGACTCTCCGTCTTCTCCATCATCTCAACTGCCGTCGAACAATTTTAACCACCTGCTTTCTATCTCGAATTTTTGCAGGAGCACCGTAGTTTCTTCCTACGTACTTTGGTCGACCTCCGGCAACGTCAACATTGGATAATTAGTACTGGAGCAGTCTTCCCGCAGCACCTGGAGTCTATTACGTTTATTGTGGACTTTGGATCTTTGTAAACCCAAGTAACGAAACTTTAATATATTCTTCCGTAACTAAACTGATTTGGTATTTTATTTTCTATTTGAATTTGGGTAACTAAGCTAACAGAGTAAAAGGTCCACCGCAATAATTGGTGAGCCCGACGTGATCCAATTATTGCGGTGGACCTTTTACTCTGTTAGCTTAGTTACCCAAATTCAAATAGAAAATAAAATACCAAATCAGTTTAGTTACGGAAGAATATATTAAAGTTTCGTTACTTGGGTTTACAAAGATCCAAAGTCCACAATAAACGTAATAGACTCCAGGTGCTGCGGGAAGACTGCTCCAGTACTAATTATCCAATGTTGACGTTGCCGGAGGTCGACCAAAGTACGTAGGAAGAAACTACGGTGCTCCTGCAAAAATTCGAGATAGAAAGCAGGTGGTTAAAATTGTTCGACGGCAGTTGAGATGATGGAGAAGACGGAGAGTCGAAGGCAGAATTATATATTCATTCAAAACCCGAGGTAAAATTCAAAGTGCAGAGTTTATGATTAAACAAAGTAGTGTACAATATGTTCATTTCTTACATAGTAGTAAAATTTGGATAAGTTTACTTTTTTTTGAGGACTCCACAGATGTTTCAGATATTGTTTTGAAATTTGCGTATGATCCTTTAATACTGGAAAACATATGATGTCTATTTATGTATACGGTGTCAACATAAAAACCAGCTGTGGACTACCAATAATTTTTTGCATGAGATATTACTTAGTATTAACAGAATCAGTGTATGCTAATATGTAGAATATTCTTTTACAACTTCATGTTGTGCTAGTCCTTACATGTGCTTTATTTTTTCAGGTATACGGAGGTTGTCGAATATGACATCAGAGAAAATATCATTCGCTCAAACTAACGCCAATACCCTTCATCAGAATTTTCTTTTGTAAATTAATGAAATGTTTAATATACTCTTCAATTCTACTTCCTCTACGCTTTTTCAGTGCGTCGCTGTATTATGTACCTTTGTAATATGTGAATTCGGATTGATACTTGTTAAGCTTAGTTAGCGGAATAGACATTTACCATAATATTATGAGACTGTTACTTTAGTCATTCGTAAGATTTCGTGTCCGCTTCTATACAATAGCACATTGTAAAAACTAAGTAGGATTTAGCAAGTTGAATAATAATTCTGAACTGTTCGATACGCTAAAGTCGTCTTATCTAGCCAGTTGCAAGTGTGTATATGGCTAAACGCCAAGTCTGTATTAGAAGTAAGTGTAGTAACTTAAGTTTGATAGCTACTTCAATAATCTGTTGATATGCAGTGACATCATGAAATAGACTGTTCACTTGACAATGAGCAAGGAAACAATTCTTTTTTATTTCTAATATGCCGCTTTTGCATATCTACTTCCGATATTAAATAACTTACGCCTTTATGCGTCCAATTACCTCCAGTATTACAACAGTATTCCCTATTCATTTGATGTGTGTACACTAAGCAAGTCCTTCATACGTTCTCCCACAAATGCCGAGCTTTCTAGTGTTTCCAATAGATTACACATCTGCTTTCGACTCAGTACCTAGGGATATTTTGTTACACAAGCTTTCTGAAACTCAAACTGAGTGTTGAATTGTTAAGTGGCTTCATTCTTATTTATCATGGAGAAAGCAGTACACTGTATGTCAGGGGAAGTCATCCACCACCAATTATATTTTTATTTGACGAACTTAATGCATACGAAATGAAATATGTCAAGTACGCGGACAATCTATCTATTTCAACGTCTGTTAACTCCCAGCTACGCTGTACTAAGACGAACAGCTCTCTATCAGGAGTCAGAAAATGCTTTTAAACTAAATCCTACCAAATTTCAGTTTCCGATGTAAAAGAAAGTTCAATGAAGTTATGAGAGTGATAATAGTGAATTAATTATTAAAGCAAAAGCTATAAAAGTATTAGAATGAAAAGAAAAATCAAAAAATTTTATTTACAAGAAGAAGGACAGATGAATTGCTAGAGCCTCCGCCATACACAAAAGCCGAAACCTGACGCCCTTTGTACCATTTGGCTTCACTTTGTAGATGATCTTGAAAGACGATTCTGGTGGAGCTACGTGGCCTGAGTTCACCAAATGCTCGAGAATTGAGCTAGTAATTGTCTTACATTGTCCCTTTGCTAACCATTATTTCTTGCTTTAATAATTATCTATTATCTTTGTTCAATGAAGTTATTAACTCCTATGACCTTTGCATAATTGATGATAGTGGTACAGAAAACAAGTCTGATTTTAAGTATCTCGGACCAATTTATCACAGCGTATTAGCCTTAAATATATACCACATGCATACATAATGTTTATGAGCTAGGTATGCAACTCTAGGTGAACGCTTGTACGGTACACTCCTTATTTATAAAACTAGCTCGTATGTGAGAACTACGATTTAACCAGTTATACAACGTTTAATATACTTAGACACAATAAACATACACTGATTACTTCTATGACGCATTACGTAAAGCTACCTTAATATAGTTTCCGCTGAAGGTAATCTCCTGTAGCTACTGCCTTAGTGAGCAACTTAACGTCATCTTTGAATAACAAAATAAAAGCGGACATCCTGAGAACTTTCTGGGTAAAAAGATCGTCTCCTAGTCGAAAAAATAAATATATCCTAGTCTCCTCAAAAGCGTTTAGAGGTATTCATCCTATCGCCTCAAATGACTCACTATTTGCAGTCACTTGAAAAGTAAAAATAAATTAACCGAAGACAGCGTGCTTATGATTTCTAGATATCATAATGCAGCATGAGGAAAAAGCTATATCCAGTGTTATAATAGTTAGAGGCGCGATATTAATCCGAAAGACAACGACTACGATACTCAATCACAGAACATTCTACCTTGCTACCTAGTCATCTAATCGTATCAACAGATGCCTCGCCAAGAAAAAGAAAACAAATGGTTCAAGGAAAATTTATTGAAAGTTTTCCTTAAAATCATGGGCAACCGTATTTATAGTCACGCAGAAATTAAAAGTATCCAAAAAATAGCGATTTCATTATTTGAACTAATACAGGCAATTTGTATTCAGCTAATTTTTTTCACCCCGAATAATAATCAGCTTCTCAGCTTGTTGTAACTTCGAAAAAACCACCGATTGTAGACCAAAATCCGAAACGTTATTCTTGCTAATTAAAGTCTTACCGATCACTCACCAGATCATCGTAGGTTATCCGCTTTTTAATCGTTTTGCAACAACACCACCTTTACTACAGACAGTCGTAGTTCATGCGTTTGGATCTAGTACATTAGGCATTAACAACCACTGGTAAGACTTTTCCTTTAGGGGTTCCCGGTTACCTCCAGATTTTTTTGTTTCCAAAAGTACATACAAACACCACATTTATAATTCAAATGTGGCTCATCTCTGTTTGATTTAGATTCTCTCACAATATATCTGATTTTTCAGCTGACAACAAACACCTTGTCGAAAAGCTTTAAACCTTTTTCAACTTCAAACCAGATTCTAAATTCTTCAGTTTAAATATGACCATAGAAAGCCTTGCTAGTATCAACTCTGATCGTGCTCTCTTTACCAGATTTCTACATGTTAAGTTAGCAACTGAGCCGGCAACAATAACGGCAACCAACGAATGAACTGGAAACAATGCCTTCTGCCACCCAAACATGTTTATGCGCATAATTTCCAAAACTTCCACACAGTACTAATTCATTAATAGCTGAAAAAACAACTAAAACCCTGAAACCATGCATGAATGCAACGTATGAAACAATAACAATGAAACGAATGCACTGACCTGGTGGTAAAAACTTTCGAAACCAAAGAAATAACTAATTTCAACAGCAACGGAAACAAAACTGAGGTGAGACGCAACATCTGTGAACAATGCGATTCAAGATAAGTTGTGAATAACTGTAGGATAAACGTAAAAACTAATGTGTAAACGAACGGCTACGGAACTGCAATCCAACATGGACGAAAATGACCTTTGAGCGTCTCACTCCACCAATGACCTTGTACGTGACAGACAATTTCAGCCCATATATGCTCGCAACAACGAGCAAAACAACTCCCACGAAGTATGGAAGCGAGGCGCACAGCTTGTCAATACGCCGCAAGCATCGAGCTGCCGGGTCAATACCATCTACTGAGGGCGAAAATATGCTGACAACCAGTAGTAGCATCGCCTCTACAAACGCAGCACCTAGTCCTGACATGAACCTCTTCACTTCACCTTATGTACGTGTCACCAAACTTCAGATACCAAGTCCAGCTCCAACACTTACTTCAGAAATAGAACGACTAAAGCTGTCTGTAGAGGAACTGAAGACCGAGATGCGGGACATAAGGTGTAGTAAAGTTATGAATGCAGGTTTTTCAGAAAATTTGGCCAACTTATCTGAACTATCAACACAGATTAGTGATATAAAATCACAGCTCTGTGAACTTGAACCTCTGAACATCTTGACTAGGACCAAAAACCCTGGCGAACTTGACACAGAATCAGTAACTAAGGTAGACACCTTGATAAACTTCATCACCACAGAGGTTATCAAAAGACTTGTTACTAAACTAAGTGTGATTGTCTATAATATACCAGATAATGAGGGGTTGAAAAAGGTTCAAAGCATCTTACTTAGGGCAGCGAAAATGCCTATTTCCCAAACAAAATGTCACAGACTGAAGAAAAGTCAGCACGACCACTGCTGTCCTATACGCCTCCAGTTTGAAACTCTGACAGAGGCTAAAAAATTCACAAGCACACAACGTATCTTATTACAGGACACAAGCTACAAACAAATAAAAGTTGTAGCAGATAAGACAGTGATTGAAAGGCGTGCTTACAATCACCTCAATAAACCTAGCGGCAAGACACCGCAATAGATAAACACACTTCCAACACGGTAGAACTCATAGCCTTCCCCCTCTCAAATCTCACGAAAATAGCTCCACAGAAAACGAAAGACTTGTGAGCTATAGTCTTACTCCTAAATTAACCTCTCCTTCCTCTACCGTGGATCCAGATATATCTATGAACAGCCATAAGATGGAAATCAATCCCTCTTGTAGGCTGACAACATCCTCTCCTAGCCAAAACGTGACAACGCAAATGGAATTCGGTAACAAAACATGCCGAAATACGCCACTTGTTGCGAAGAATCCCCAACATATTCAAACTCCCAAGAATAACTTACGCTTTACGGCAAATAATATTCAAAACTATGCTAGCAACCAAACTAAAATAAGGACATAGAGTCCAAGGACAATATCGACGCAACCTACTCGCATACTGTGCCAAGTCACACTGGTAGCTGGTGTAGTGACGCTATCACGCAAAGTAGTATAAGTGACAACACTCGGACCTCAGACACCCAGGGTCTACAAAGTATGACACACAAACAAACTTTGGTAGATTATACGGAACAAGTCTTCTGGGAATCAAACCACAGTGCAGCTATGCATATAACGAAACCCATGTAAGGCCTCGTAGAATGTCCCCACACAATAGGCAGATTAGTAAGTCATGGGCTTCACAAGGTACCAATGATTTTTTATCCAAAACATCCCTGTCAGCGCTAACCAAACAGTTGGTGGGGATGTTAACCCTCCTGAACGCGTACCACTAATGTCGGCTCCGTGTCGGGAAGAAAACAGATATAGGCCAGTGCACACGGAATTATTAAACACATCCAATGCTTGTACAAGCCCTGGCCAAATAAGAACTCCTACCCAAGTCTCCAACCTACCTAAGCCTAGAACTACGTCATCGTATAGTGAATCCAATAAAATAACTCATTATTCACTAAAAGAAATAGATACTAAATCGATAGACATAGGCGAACATTGGACCCAAACTAGTTGCAACACAGGGTTGTTATACCACGCAGAAACAGTGCAAGTCGATTCACACTTGAGCCTGACTGACGAGCTTAAACACTTCAACTCTCAACTCTACTGAATACTTATTATCTATCCTTAAAAAACTACCGATTCTCAGGACACACACACTGGTATACAAACCCCCAGTAATTATTATTACTGAATCCTGGTGTCACTCCAATATACCAGACGAAGAGATAAGCATCGATGGGTGCACACACTTTCGTTGTGACAGGAAGAGTGGTAAGGGAGGAGGCCGCATAATGTACTTCCTGAACACACTTGCTGTATTACAGCTAGAAAATAGGGAACTGAATGACATGCATGACACCCTATGGGTCAACATACACTTCAAAAGTGCTACACTACTAATAGGATGTATCTACAGTGCACCTGGCACCTTTAGTGATTACGAGACACAACTTATAAATGTACTGGAGCAAGTATCCACTCTTCCATACAAGCATAAGATCATATGTGGAAACTTTAACCTACCCGAAATCAACTGGGATTTATTAACAGGCCCAACTAAATATGACAAGCTCTCAGGTACACTGGACATCTTCGGCTGGGAACAAACTGTCACTATCCCTACAAGAGGTGACAATGTACTAAACTTAATATTCTGTCACGATATAAGCCCCCTCTCAATCTTAGTGGGTTCTAAGTTTTCAGGTGGTGACCACAAAACAGTGATGTGTGCTCTGTCACTTCCACTGAGTAGCAATACAGCTCATACCTCCACTTCACAAGTAATATATAGGAACTATAGTAAGGCAAACTGGGCCTTAGTAGAATTAGTGCTAAGATCCTCCGAATGAGGCGAATACTTCACTACTGATGACCTCTCGAGAGCTCTGAGCATTTTCTACCATAACTCAAACACATGCTTAGATGCTGTCATTCCACTCCAAACACTTAAGCTTTCCCCACATAGAAAATCATTCATAAAACCAAAGGATCGTACGAAAGTGAAGAGACTCTCAACAAGTTACTTCAAACACCACGACTTTGGCACACTAGGTTTCATGCATAACACCCTTAGCTCCATCTCACAAGCTCGAGATTTCCGTTTGAGAAACGAATAATGCATCGCAGTAGCCAGTCCTGCTAGAGTGTATGCAATCACAGAAGTCTTAAAGAAGCGAATGAACCGCAAAAATCACAGCATTTCTCTCCTCATAGATAAAGGTAGGCTATGCACTAATTCTGCAGACATGTGTGAATTATTCAACAAAACTTTTGCAGGTAACTACCTTAAGCCCTCAGTCCAGTTACTCGATATACACCCTGCTACTAATATGGCACAAACTCCATCTCTACCCACACCAAAACAAATTAGCACTGAATTCACCTATGCTAACATTAACCAAACTATTAGAACCCTTAAAAGCTCAAAAGGTTCTGGTACTGACGGTATATCATCCTATTTTTATAAACATGGTGGCCCTGACAAGTTTTACAGGTTATAGGCACTGTTGAATAGAAGCTTGGGAATAAAATAGATCCGTGTTACTCCACACTACTGTTTGTCCGTACTCTTTTGAAATTTTAGAATCTTGTTAGTCGGACGGCTGTATATAGGTCAAAGATAACTGCTAACTTGTAACTTCTTTTCAACAACAACTCATCTAGAATGCTTATTAACTTTCAAGAGTTGGTTTGTAGGGATTTCATTTTTCTCACTGTTAGGCGTATGCAAATGCAGATAGGTGGTAGATGTTAGGTAACATTTCATTTTTTTGAATTACAATTAAATGAATTTCATAAACTTTATACACAAATTACTTTTTAAAAAATTTGAAAAGAGAAAGAAGGAACATTAGTGCAGAATAACACAGACTCATTTTATTTCAAGGGTTCTTCTCAGCTGCACGTACAACCTGTAAGACTTAATAAAAACGCGTTAAAATACAATTTTCACATACTTTTGTTCAATATAGAAAAAAATACCCATTTAGACATTTAGAAGGCAAAACGATTGAGCAAAGGTATATTTACTTTTCAATTAGATTCTCATCCCTGACTCTACTCCAATATTGTTGGTATTAGATGGTTGGAGGCAATCAGGAGGAAGCTTTGCCGGGACCCAGGTTTCGTGCATCATCAGTATGCATCTGCAACCTCGAAGGAACTCATGTCCCTCTTGCGTTTCGAACCCGCGTCACTCAGTGCCTCAGTCACAGACCTTACCACTGAGCTATTCAGGCTCACAATTCACCTCCTGTAGGAGACTGTACTGAATATTTTTGATTGAACACACTACTTACTGATCAGTGTCCAATCAACAATATCTACTCTAATATACATAGCATATAATACAATACAAAAAATCTTTACCAATCTAGTCGCACTGATATCTTTGTTGACAATATTTAGTCAGCATCAACACGTTAAGGGGTAATAATTAACCCAGAAAACTAATACACACAATTAAGGGATAGAAATGATTACAACCAGTGGCTTGCATAATGCGTAATTTCGGAGAAAATGTAGAGTTATTAAGAAATAAACAAGTGTTTAGTCTGATTACATAATAGGTAGTTTTGTGAACAATGGCTTTTTCGAAGCTGTTGCCGTACTGGCTTGCTTTGGTGCTAAATTTAAACTTGAAAATCAACTCAAATCCGTAGCAAACTAACTGTAAAATGCTTATTTCGAGTACACTGGGCAATTAATATACATATGAAAGCGATAAACAGGTATACACAGTAAGAAAAATTTATTATATTTACATTATACGATAAGTGATGTGGGAATTTCTTTTCTCAATGAAGAACACGTATGTAGCCAGTTGTCTGATTATGATTAACAATACAGGCGTATGTCTCTACCTTTTCTTCAGGAATTAATTATTGACCTCTAGTGGTAAAAACAGCGAGGATATTTTCTATATTTCAAAAGAAAAGGTTACCTACGAAGTAGATATTCTTCAAAGAAGTAAATAATATCTTTTGTTTCATCAATAGCTTCAAGTGTTTTCACATCGGAATCATAATTCTCCAAACTCTTTGCTTGAGATTTCTTATCATCCTCTGAAAAAAATAAGACGGCATTAGTTTTCGGTGAATTTCATTAGAAATGTCAAAAAATACTCTGTAGAGACGCGGAAGTTGTAATAACGTCGAAAATCCGTAGCCTAAGTAGATGTTTTTTATATGAGCTTAATAGTTTCCAATATGAAGCTAAACTGTATGAAGAGACTCAGTATAACATACATCAAGTTATCGTACAAAAGACCGACAAATACAGAAAAATCACTCCTATACCACTAGGTCACACACAAAGAAAAAAACACAACAGTTATGGCGAAAGATGCCAACTTATTCAAGGACGGTAATGTGTAATGGCAACACATCCTACTCAAACATTGGACAGTTGAATCAAAAGTGCCTTCATATCGTCAACCTCCGAGAGATTCTTACCAGCGTGTCAAGCGCTTGTCATATAATATAAGCTAACTGATGGCTAGTGAATGGATTTTCTGAAGCTGCAATGGGAAGTCGTGACCAGTAGGATCTACAACTCTATTGAGTGTAACCTTTCTGAATTTATAATCTGCAATGCTGAGTGTGAATCAATGCTTAGTAGGACTGTTAGCCGTTAAATTAATCATCTGCAATATGTACAAGGTGGTAGCGCTCAATATTTGCGAATAACATTGCATGCCAATACCATTTTGAATGGGCACTCGCCATTGGTCACATGTTAACACCTACTAAATCAATCTTTCACTTGAGTTTCGGTTAAAACAAGAGATTGCAAACTACTTTTTTCGAATACGCTACATTCACATTTATATCAGTCAGTTAACAAAAATCCTACCTCGAACTTTATTGTAATTAATTCGATTTCTTTTAAGAGTCATCAACATATCATCCAGGAACTCGGATTCTTGTTGGGCTGAAGCATATTCATGAACCAGATTTCGAATAGATTTCAGTAGTATATTTGGGCTCTACAACAAAAACAGGAAATCGGTGAATAATAATTAGTAAAATAAGCATTGTAACACTTTCAGACACTTATGATTCTGGAATATACGAAGCTCATAAAAGAGCTCCACTCTTTAGCTCTGATCACTGTATTGTACGAGTTTTACCCTGAATTTACGGAAAGTTACACAATAAAGCCTTCTCAAAATTGTCCAAGAAAGTTTTTCACAGATGTTACTCAAATGAGAACGTACATCATCTTAGAAACATACTCAGTGAGACAAGATGTGATCTGTTTAATGATGATTCACTTGATGACACATCTTATCTGGAATTCTGTTTTGAAATCTGCTGTCCAAAAGAAACGCTATTCGTCAAATATGACCGTTCCTCCTCCCCTCAACTTAAAAAGCTCCGTGGAGAAAAGGAAAAACTATATAAAATGAAAGATAAAAATGTTGTAAAAAGAACTAACTTCTTAATCAAGTCTGAAATGCAAGGGTTGAATGTGATATATAACCAGAAATTCATATCCTCCAAAAATGCTTCTAATATGTGGAAACTATTCAAGGAAATCACTGGTGGTAAACAGATAAATAGTATTCCGTATTCTTTTGATGTATGTACTCTTAATAAATCTTTTATTTATTCTCCCTCAAATTCCATGCTTCCCAGTATCACTAGTGTTAATAATAGCCCCTTTCCAGGTTTTAACACAAATGATGTTCAAAAGTGCCTCAAGTCTCTGAACCCTTCCCAGAGCTTAGGTCCAGATCATGTACCTAGTATTATTTTCAAAAAGTGTTCTGATATTCTATGTTACCCTCTCACTGATCTGTTTAACAAATCTTTTTCCAGTAATATTGTGCCTGCTGTTTGGAAAGACATTAAAGTTGTACCCATACCTAAATCGTCTACTGGAGCACATGTCAAATTTAGACCTATTGCTATTACCTCTCCTTTTTTGAAAACTATGGAAAAATTACTTTTACTTAGTCTTGTACCTTCACTTAAATCCTTTAATGAACCTAAACGATTTGCCTATAAGCACAGTAGAAGCGCTTCAGATGCAGCTACCGTCTTATTTTATAACATTGCTTCCAGTCTAGACAAGGGGGCTGAATTTGTTCGTTGTGCCTTCCTAAACTATACACCTGCTTTTGACTCAGTACCTAGGGACATCCTATCAAATAAACATGCTTCAAATCAAACAGATTGCTGGGCTGTTAACTGGTTGCATTCCTATTTTTCAGAAAGAAAGCAGTACACCGTGTATAAAGGGAAGTCTTCCACTTCATTACCCACTGAAGCTGGTGTCCCTTAAGGCGCTATCCTTTCTCTTTCTCTTTTTTCTATCTTTTTACATGACTTGTCTCACTCTGATGAAATAAACTTTGTGAAGTACGCTGATGATTTAACAGTTTCAGCTAGATTGTATCAAAATAAATAGCTTTCTGTAGGGAGTCAGTGAATCGTCTGAGTCTAACGGTCTTAAACTGAATCCTTCTAAATGTCAAACTGTTAATTTCAGCTTAAGATGTAAACGACGGTTAAAAAGAAGCCGTCGATTTTCATGACAGTTGTAAGATTGATGACAATGATATAGGAATTAAATCAGAAATTAAGTATCTTGGACTTATTCTCTCTTCTGATCTCTCCTGGTCTTTCCATGTCTTAGCGATCTCCAGTAAAATAGCAACCATAGAGCTAGTTGAGAATATTGACAATAAGTGAAGATGTACCTTCACTCTGCTTACAGAGTTCTGTGTCGAGGTTTTGGACGCTGACATACTTGTCACGGATACCTCTCCCTAACAGATAACTTCAGGAAACATTCCTCTCTAAGGAACTAGAAATAGCCTAAATATCAAAAGTATAATGAATATTGGTCTGTAATACTTCTTGTGTCCTAGCAACTCACAATTAGTCAACAGAAGATTGGTGCGTCAAAGGCTTCTGGGAAAATCAAAGTGATTTTCACAAGCTGCTTTAACATGTATGTTTCATGAAGTTTACAAAGCATGATGCCAACCAGCATGATACTTTAACTCAATAACTCATCATCATCATCAGTGTCACTGTCCTTAAACATTTTGAGAAAAACACTGAATATTCTCACCGCAACAGTAAATGCCTTTTCTATTTCCTACACCTTCGTCACCCAGAACTGATTGGAAAACTTCCCGGAGTCTTTTCGCTACACATAGTGTCTGGAGCCGGTGAAAACCAGTCGCCATGTACGGAGCCACTCAGATAGGAAAACGATGACCCTTCAATTTCGAAAACCCCAACAAGTCGACGAGGATTTGTTAGAAAATCCACTGACGACGCTATGGCGGGATTGTGTAATCCCATTATGTTGGTTAGGTATGCTAAGGTGAATAACAACCTATCTTTCTTGTATGGGTGTCTCAGTCTCAGCGTTATACAAAATACATGCATACATTTAAACGCAACAATTCACACACTGAACGCAACTCACCGTGACATCATGTTCACTCAAAGCAAACAAACGACAACAACCTGTGTATAAACTATTGGCACACAATCTCTCGGCGACGGTTTTGTTGCTGTAGATAAAAGTAGAAGTTAACAGTTCATCAAAAGTATTAGAAAAACAAAGTAACAATTAGTGGAATATTATATAGGGAACCCTACATAAATACGTATATCCCTTGACACATAGTTAAGAGAGTTATTGATTGATTGGCTTCAACGTAGAACTTAGCATAGAATTGCATCACTTCAAGTTGCCACACTTCACGTGTCACACAAATGAAGAAAACAGAGATCCAGAGTAAAGATAATAAGGAAAAATGTGACGGACAAAGAATAGTAACATGGAAAAAAGACAAGGGTCTAATAGATATAGGAGACCACAAAGAGGGAATGCATCTGCGAAACTGACAACGATTTTTAGCCATATCACCAACTGTCTCCAGATATTAGTTCTTCAAATCCCCAAAACCACATATTCATAGAGTCTACATGTCGCCACGTGGGTGGCTCAAATTAACTGCCAAGGAATCCATGGAGTGTCTTCAGGTTTTGGTTCGACAACTACTAGCTCTTTGCCAACTCAACTGTATGTCAGCTGATATCACCTGTCGAGGACAGCAATGGTTAGCAATGCGTAACACATGTCCTAGGCATTTCAATCGATAAAGCTTCACAACCTCATCTGTCTGTTTTCAACATAGAACTTTGCACCGATGTGCAGCAGTTGAAGTCACCACACTCTATGTGGCACACAATGCAAGGGAAGAAAGTAGAAGAAAGGCATAATAGAGACAGTAAACAGAGGTGTGAGACAAAGGAATAGTAATAACGAAGAACGATATAGTTTTATTGCAAATTATAATTCACAAGGAGTGGATGCATCTGCGACAGCCATTGAGAACGATTTTGAGCCATATCACCGATTGTCCCAAGCCATTGGTGTTTACCGTCCCGAGTACCAAAACCAGCCAGGAAGTCTACACCTCCCTCCCTACTTGGCTGGCTTAAACTAACTTTTGTGGATTTCATTGACTGATGAGGCCATGTTTTATTTTGACCACCGCTAGCTCTTAACCAGTCTGACCCTATGGTCATAAAAAAGTCGCCAAAAAATATCTTTGCTGGGCTTTTTATTCTTTTCTCTTTAGTATCCTCATGGATATTTTCCACCATTGAAAAGAAGTTGGAATAAAAACTTAACGTCAAGTAATTTGAGTGAATAGTGACTAACAGTGGCATTCAGGATGAGTACTTCGTCCCATTTGAGACTCGCCATCTGGACGTATCTGCACAATCCTCAGTGAGTGTTGGTTTTCCTGGTGGGACTCGAACCCAGAAGTTAAACACGTCAGTCCAGTCAATCAACAGGAAGGTCAGAATTGACTTAAACACAAAGTTCAACGTCTAAAATTCGCGACAGTTTAGTGAAAATAAATTATGAAACAGCTGCAAGCGTCTCTTATCAGTATTTTTGATAGGAATATAGAAAATAGAAACACCTACCCAGAACATTTTCCATTGTTGGTGATTTTCTGAAGTATCCTTTTGAATAAATCATCAGATGGACATTTATTGACTGTTTCATTCATCTGATTCGATAATTCCTGCTTCGCATGCTTCACCTGTTGTAGATATCGAAATAAAAAGCAACGTAATATAATTCAGAAAGAATACAAACACCATTACAAAAAATCCGAATATGAAAATATAGTGATCAATCATCAGATGTTTGGGGGTAATCGAGAGCAAGCCCATCCTGACCTAAGTTTCGTGCTTGTTGGCACACTCACAAGTCAGCAACGCGTATTTGCAATCTTGAAGGAACTTATGTCTCTTCTGAGATTCGAACCCACGTCACCACTCGGTTCCGTAGGACTATATTGGATACTTTGCCTGGACACTAGTTACTATCTATGAACACAAAATCAAAATGTTTCCTTTGGTCAAAACTAATCAAGGGAACTAGGTGTATGAAAAAGATGAATTAAGTAGTATCTTAAGGTTCTACACTGTAATGCATCTGGGAACATTTTTCTATAGTTTTGTCTTCTTATATCGGTTTTGTCAACAAGTATACAAAGTTTCCACTTCTGCATATATGTGTTACGCATGCATTTGGATCATTACCCACTTGTAAGGAATCGACTGCATGGTCAGCGAAGACCTATCAACAACAAAAACGGGGATATCAGCTATTAATCTAGCGATAACAACAATTTTATGCTGCATAGATTTGTAAAATTTACAAAAAGGGCCGAGGAGATTCTCCTGAAATACCTATTTCAACCACCTCACTACTTCGACTGCGGCCTGTGCTACTGATAGGATTTGTAAGCAGTATAAATCTACAGACATAAATATGTATGTCATCGTCAAGAATATCGAACAGCGGAGATGATGAATTTAATGATGAAGAGCAGAAATGAACGACTCTTGTGAAACAATTTCAAAACAGTGAAAGGAAGACAAAGATGCGCAATACGGAAGACATGTGCAAATTGTGATTTTAATACATGGCAAATGTATTTTGTCTATATCTGCACATAGAGTTGCCTCACTTAACAATTCCCTTGTCAAATACGTTTGTGCTCTGCCGTTACATTATTGCTAAAATCATTACTACTAGGGATAGTAAAAATGGTAGTAATAATCATAATATTAAATAAAAGCGTTTGAACAAGTGTATGAATAAATAATCGCTGATATCGAAAATTGTGCGGCAGTGCTTCAATGGTAGAATCACTCACCAACCACGACGCCCCGTGCGCTTCAAGGTTCGACTCTCGGTTTGTGCACTCGTTAGCCTCGCTCAATCAGCAGTAAGCACGGTAAAGAGAGAAGGCTGTGGCGTGTGCTACTGATAAGATGTATCAGTAGTATACATAAAGGGATGTTCATCCGCAAAAAAACACCAAATAGCACGGAGATACATTTGATTTCAGAGAAAGTAAATGATACAGCGTTGTGGGGACACATGCGAAACATGAAAGGGACACAAGAAAACACAACAATATGAAGGAAGGTCAAAAGTAGTACAACACGGAAGATGATCTGTGGGTAATTGGTGATTTGAAGATAAGTGGTGTACATAATTCCAATTTCCGAATAAACATTCCTTTACCAGGTCTCTTGTCTTCTACCATTACACCACCATTGCTACTAAAACTTTAAGACATAAGCTTAAAGTCCTATGTCCCATTTGGAACACAAAAGAATAAAAATAAATAAATAAATAATTAATCGCTTATATCGAAGAAGATTAAGAACACAACTAACCTCTTCACATAATGAAGGTAAATTAGACAGCAGATTTTCAGACTCTTCATGCAACCGTAATATTGACTTTCTTTTATCCGCCTTTCATTTATTGGACATAATCAAATATAAAACAGAAAGCGTCAGAAAAAGAGGGAGAACTCTGATAACACATAAAAAGTAGATTTAAAAGGCTGCTTGCTCTGAACTGGAGACCTGTGGGAACTTCAATTTTTAAACCAAAAGCGGAAATAGTGACTCAAGGAAGAAATATGTAAGACTGTTTTTTCAGGCGATTATCAAGACGCCAACGCTAATGGTTCAAATATCTAAATCTAAGTGTAGAATTTGGGCTATGTGGTGGTAGAATGTAATTCCTAATCAGATTAATTTATTATTTCAAATAGCATACACTGGTACAGTACTTATAACTGAATAATATTTTGAGCACAGTTTATTGCGCTTATAATCATATCAATTTAGTCACACACACACGGTTTCATAATTTGCCTTGTATACATTTTCTCTCGTCATCCTCCCCATGTTGACGCTTTGTTGACACTTTCTATATCTTCAGTATAGGAGTTGCATCATTCCAACTGCAGGCGTCTGGTGTTTGATTTGATGAACAAAGATCCATCCCCATCCAGTATCGGTAAAGGCAGGGTTAGATAAATGTCTCTAAAATCGGACCAGGAGCCCCCTAACTAGTAAGGCCAGAAGATTCAAATAATAAAATCAAACTAATAAGGAAAATATTACCAATGAATAACTACCCACCAGAGTTTATTCTAAAAATCGTATGAATACTAAAAGAAGAAAATAAGGGCAGTAATGAAAAGGATGAAAATAATATGAAATCCAAAGCCTGTGTTGGTACTACTCTATAAACAAGGAACATTAGAGGCCCTGAGTAGGATCCTTAATGCGGCTGGATTTAGGGTAACATTTAGGCCAACCAACTCAATCAAAGACAAACTTTGTTGGCTTATGAACCGGATAGATCCAATTATAAGAAAAAAAATAATGCAATTTACCAAATGTCATGTAATGACTTTCAGGTCAGTTATTTAGGTCGAACAAGTAAGTATATCGGAGCCAGTTGGATTATCGGAACACAGAAATTTAGCTTGACCCAGAATGATTGACCTTGCTATGTTGAATAATCTAGAAAAAAGCTCAACTGTTGTAATGCACTCACTTGTATGTAAACATACAATAGGGTGGGGGACAGGGTTAAGATATTAAAAAGTGGCGAGAGAGGTTGATCACCGAATCAACAAACACGTGTAGTTTAAATGATGCAACGCCTATACCGGATATATGGAAAATTACAGCGAATAACAGTGCGGCGATGGCACAGTGGTAGAATGCTCACCAACCACGCCTCATGTGGGTCTGGGTTCGACTCCCGTCCGACACACTCCATTACTTCGCAGAGCTAGTAATAAGACTGATAAAGAGGGAATGTTGAGCATCAGTCTAGCAACCGCATCCAGTAAAAATAAAACACCACTGCTACCGAAACTTCAAAGCTCTAGCTTGAAGCCCTGTCCCAGTGGGAACTTAAAGGAATAAAAAGAAGTGAATAACAGGTGAAAGAGAAGAAATATAAAAAGCAAAATATGAAGCCTTGTGATGAATACACTCGTATGATTTTGAGCAATAAATTGTGCTCAAAATGCCATCCAGATACTAATACTACATCACTGTGCTCTATCAGATAAACTAGTCGAATATTTTCCCACCAGATAAGGAGTGGTTGAAGAGTGCTGTGAACTGGTCAGTATGTAGTGTGAAGTGTAGTATAGTGGTGATATGAGTATGGATCTGTTGTTGTAAAACAAATTCCTTAAGGGATTTTCGAAAGTGTATTATGGTATACAGCTTAAAATGGACTAATTTGAAGATTTTTAGATTGGACACTAGTCAGTAACACCAGTAACTATTGTGATGTGTCTAGTCCTTTGTTTGGTGCAGACTGAATTTTATCAGTCAAGCTTGAAATGTGGCCACCATTCTAGGTGGCTCGCCATCATCGTGCACTGTGAATTGTTGGTATTCTATGGTTGGAGGCAATTAGCAGGAAGCCTTGGACCTAGGTTTCGTGCTAGTTGTCATTCATCAGTCAGCAAGGCGTACCTACAACCTCAAAGGAACTCATATCCCTTCTGAGGTTCAAACCCGCGTCACCCAGTGCTGAAGTCAGAGACGTTACCAACGAGCTATTCACGCTCGCGATTGACCTCCTGCAGGACTGTATTGTATATTTTTGATGGCGAGCCACCTAGAATAGTGACCGGAATGCAAGCTTGACTGATAGAATTCAGTCTGCACCAAACAAATGACTAGACACGTTACACTAGTTACTGACTAGTATCCAATCAAAAATACCCAATATAGTCCTTCAGGAGGTCAATCACGAGCCTGAATAGATCAGTGGTAACGTCTCTGACTGCAGTACTGGGTGACGCGGGTTCGAACTCCTTTGAGGTTGCAAGTACGCCTTGCTAATGAGTGCCAACTAACACGAAACCTAGGTCTAAGGCTTCCTACCGATTGCCTCCAAACATCTAATATCAATAATTTGGACAATATACCACAACTTTCTTGTTGTTTCTCCTATTTAAATGTAACATACAGAAAAGAAATTCTTGTCCCTGTATACTTTAACAGAATGAGTATTTATTCACTGTTATTCTCTTTAATATCGTTACTTTCTCACAGATCGTGTTATAACTGAAATGAAATGAATAAATCCGTTGCTACTTTGTTATGTCTACTCCTGTTAATCACTATAACAGTAATGAACGCGACTGATGCGTTGTTAATACATCTATTTGTCTGTTGTACCTTCCGATTCACTGAGCCACGAAAATATCAAAAAACAAAGGCTGGCCTATGACTGTAAGAGATTGTATTGTACATCTATTAGGAAACAAACCACATCGTATTTATATACTTAATTTATCACAATACAGTTGGCTCACAACTGTGGGAATGGACTGTAACTTATTGGCTGGAAATGTCTATTTTGATTGGTTGGTGATCCGACAAAGACCAAGGTGAGACAAAAGACGATTAAGTTATCACAAACTAAATCACAATAGGCGTGAGAAATGATACATTCACATAGTAACTCAATGACAATATAAATCACAAGATTCGTGAGAAAGGACGATATACTATTTTATTATGCTGGGTCCCATCAGATCGTGGTTACAATCATTACGACATCTTAGCTTCCGCACTACACCAAAAAAACTTGCCCTGAGCACATTTCAAGTACCATAGTTTCTTCTTCTCTAATTCTTATTCCGTAATTTTTTTGTTACCAATTGAGATTTTGAAGTCAGAGTGATTAGTGACAATGAATTTTTGAAGTAATTTGAGCAGTTACGATTTTGTGCAAGATTCAGCTTTCATATATTTCTATACTTTTTTGTATTGAGTTTGCTTACAGTTCGACTTTTTTATTCTGTTGTTATTCATTGTCTATTCCTAATGGAATAGATGGTTTCATTAGCACATCTCCATTTTGCTCTGTTCTCCACTGTTTGAATTCAGTTGACTCTGTAATTTTGTTCTCTGTACAAATGCTGTAGAGTAATGAACACCCGTCTAGCTTTCCTGATCCTAAATGGATTTGAAATCCTTATCAATTTCGCCTCCTTGTAGTTGGAACGACTTTTCCTAAATCCCCCCCCCATTAATTGTAATAGGTGCTTGTTGGTGGTGGTTAGGTAACTTCATCACCTGTCTTCTCTATGTTTATCTGAAGTCCTCTTGTCACTGCCTCACCGGACAACTTCCTGATTTTGGCTTGTCAGTCTTCGAGATTATGCAGCATAAACCACCTGAGAAATCCAGATCTTCTAGAGTCTTTTCGCTAGTCTAACGTAAGCTCATTTTACCACTCCCCACATTCTCCCTAGTGATCCAGTCCAATAGAATCAGGAATATATCATCGGTGGTAGTAGGCAGCCGCCGCCTTGTTTTACTCCTTTCTTCATCCAAATTCCTCAGTGTGTGTGAGTCGGCGTCATCCATCCCCAAATCACCAATTTCACCGGAAAAGAAGTTGGTTCCTTCTGTACTTTGGACTTTCAGTAGCGATGGAGTTGTTAGCCCTGCGCCCACCATTACTCCTTTCCCAAGCTTCAGGATAAAGCGTTATTTATTGCTACCTTCTAGACAACAGCTTGTACAACCTCCTAAATATTACCTAAATAATAATAACACTCAGAGTGTATTTCCTTTCAATAGAAACCAAGGGGGACAATGTAACCATTTCGTCTTATTCTAAGGTTCTTCATCAAGTTTCACCTATGAGCCCAGCAAACAATGATTGACTTTCCAGACAAAAGTAGAAAGTTTGATAACCATAATTAAGTACAGCGTCAGTATATGGGTCATTGTGTCTGAATAAATACTGTATGCGAAAAAAACACAATCAGATGTTGAACACTAAACATAACACCATGATGCATATTTTAACATTCATTAAACATTTTGGCCAATTCAGCTTACCAAAAGGCTCTCGAGATCTACTGTATCCACCTTACCGTCAGAAAGGTACATTTTTTTATCTTCTATTCTGGATTTCAACTCCATAATACGACTCTTTAAATAATTGGCTCTTGAATGAGGTGTTTGCATTGTGCATTTTTGGGATATACTAGCCTGAAACAACAGAAAGATTGCTTGCGTTAGTTATATTCTAATGTCAAAACTCGGTACGGCTTCATCTACAATTTACAACATCTCCAATGGAAGCATCAAGATAAACATCTCATATAAAGGGATTGCAAAGCAATACTTAGCACCCAATGATCACATGTACTTTTCTATACGACACTTAAAACAGTGGGGGAAATTAACGGGTCAAGAGTAACTCTATTTAACTTCCATGTTAAATGGAAGGTAATGGAGTAGTTTCACTGGACAGATCAGATTACATTCAGTATGGCAGAAATCCTCAGCGACAACAGTAAATTCTTAAACCAGACTTGTGAAAACGACAGCACTGGACAAAGTGAAAAACGGTTAACAAAGGTTCTTTTGAAAGTGAAACAGGACTCGATAATTAGCTCACAAACCTATGAAATGATACAATCGTCTGCTTCAACAGCACTTCACGCTTATATGGCTTACCGAAAATCCACAAAGGGAGGTACCCCCTAAGTCCGATCCTAGACATGTCCAGATCACTCCATCATCCTATAGCACGATGGTTAGAGGAAAAATTTTGAAATTGTTAGAAAGCTAATGAAGGATACATTTGAATTTGTGGATTCAGTAAGTCAAGTCAATGTGCCTGGGTTAAAGATGGCCCCCTCGGACATAGTTTCCCTAATTACCAATTTACCCTTAACGGAAATTGTAAGCTCCCTATGAGTTTGTTGACTCAAATAATCTGAATAACAAAACACGTAGTTCAGCGAAGAGTCTCTTGTCGGCGACGAATTCATTTTCTTAGCTGTGCAATCGCAAATATACATATGGATAACCCATATGAACTGAGATCAAGATTTGGCCGAATAGTTCCAAAATAATTGGGCACTGTGAGAAGTAGACAACTGTTAAAAATGTGTTTGTAAAACATTTTTAAAACGCATGGGTAATTTTGTATGTATGTGTACATTACGTTTGTCAAACAAAAAAACAATTTGTTATGGTTATTTTAACTAAACAGGTGAAAATGAATAAGTTTTGGGTAGAGTTACGTAATACAATCAACTAAATTCCTTGCCACCTGCATCCGACGCATCTGTAGTCCTGATGCTCTAGAAACAGAATTGGATCTTTTGAGACAAATCTTCAACCAAAATGGATACCCACCAAGATTCATTGATAAAAACATCAAACCAAGAATTTGGAGAAACGAAGCCTCACTTACGCAGAAAAAGAAACTCTACTTGGATTTCAAGGGAGATTTAACATGCGATATTCTCAAGAGAAGGATGACATCACGTCTGAGAAGAACACTCTTTGCAACAACGCTAAGAATGGTGTTCTCCAGTCACCCACTAGGTCTGCAGAAGCCTTAAGGACAAGATCCCGCATCTGACCACTTCTATGTGCATATATCAGTTCATCTGCTGCTGTGGAGCTAGGTGTATCGGCCGTTCGACGCGCACCCTGTCCAAGAGGATTCAAGAACACTATCCAGCATGGTTGCGAAAAGGCAATAGTGGTGCAATAAGGAGTGCGATAATTGAACACTTGGTTAAAACTGATCATTCCATCTCAACAAACGCTTCCTTCAAAGTAATCTGCAGAGTCAATAATAACCTACCAAAGGCAATACAGTTTCGTCTTCTTTGTATCGTTGAAGCTCTGGCCATTCACATAGGAAAGCCGGAGCTGTGCATACAAAAGATAATTACTCAACCACATATATTATCATGATAACAAGTTTGTTGATTTTTGAAGATTTAATTTTGTTTGTTTGTCTGTTTCTTTAATTGCTTATAATTCTTGAAATCACCTAGAACTCTTAAGTAATTTAGTATTCTCTACTTTGTTCCTATGTGTATCCTGAGTACAACTCAATCATCAAAGTATACATATTATTACGTTACTCCCTTCTAACAACTGTTTATGACAACTCATCACCTTTGTTACTATACTAGTTTCATTAACACCCAATTTTCTTGACTGTTTGTATTACGTAACTCCACTCACAATTTTTACCTGTTTAGTTAAAATAACCAAAACCGATTGTATTTTTGTTTGACAAACGTAATGTACACATGTTTACAAAGTAACTCATATACATATATATATATCGCGATTGTACAGCTAAGAAAATGAATTCGCCACCGAAAAGAGACGCTTCGCTGAACTATGTGTTTTGTTTTCATTAATGCCTGGATGAGTATGATGCATGAATAATCTGAATGTTGGTATACCAACTAGGCATATCAAAGAAGTAATGCTGAGATGCGTACTGGACATTCAGTTTCTGTTCAATGATCAAATATACTGAGAGAAAGATGGAGTAGCAATGGATTCTCCACTTGGTTCATTGTTCGGAGACTGCATCATGGCATACTTTGAGTCAAGTATCTCCCTACCGACAATCGAACGGTTTGAAGTTTGCAAGCGGTATATGGGTGTTATTTTTATCATCACTGAAGAAGGTGTGGAAGAAGGCAAAGTACCCGAGGATTGGGAGAAAGGATACTTATTCAAACTACCAAAGAAAGGAGACTTAAGTCAATGCAAGAACTGGCGCGGAATTATGCTCCTGTCCATCCCAAGAAAAATACTAAGCCGCATCATCCTGGAAAGGATCAAACAAGCCCTGGATGAAAAACTTCGACCGGAACAAGCTGGATTCAGGAGAAACAAGTCATGTATTGATCAAATCGCCACACTACGGATCATCATTGAACAAAGCTTGGAATGGCAGTCACCTCTCTATCTCAACTTCATCGACTTTGTAAAGGCCTTCGATAGTGCAGCGTCGATCGAGAGGTGATTTGGCAACTACTTCGCTACTACGGGGTGCCGCCAACAATTATACATCTCATCCAACAGTTGTATGACAACGCTGCATGCCAAGTAATCCACAACGGGAAGCTCACGGAATCCTTCGAAGTGAAGACAGGAGTAAGACAGGGTTGCCTACTATCGCCAATGATTTTCCTGATTGCAGTAGATTGGATAATGCGACAGACAGCGGGCAATGAGGAAACAGGCATAAAATGGACTCACACAAAGAACTTGGAGGATCTGGACTTCGCCGATGATATATGTCTGATTTCCCACATACCGGAAGATATGCCAAGCAACAAGTTGGCAGAAGATGCATCAAAGATAGGACTCCAGGTGAACATAGAGAAAACGGAGGTGATGAAGATTCCTGGCCAACACCAACAGCCACAGCAACAACAACAGACAGTAATCAGCATAAATGGAAGGAACCTGAAAGAAACTACCTCCTTTACCTACTTGGGAAGCATTGTTTCAACTACAGGCGGAACTGACGAGGATATCAAAGCAAGGATCGGGAAAGCAAGGCAAGCTTTCACTACTCTCAAGTCTGTGTGGAGGTCAACAGCACTCAGCGTCAAAAATAAGATCCGGATTTTCAACTCCAATGTGAAGTCAGTGCTACTATACGGATCAGAGACTTGGCGTGTCACAAAGAGCACCTCAAACAAGCTACAGACCTTCATTAACAGATGTCTTCGCTCAATACTCAAGATCAGATGGCCGGAAAGGATCAGAAACAAAGATCTCTGGGAGCGAACCAACCAGGAACCGATTGTGAAACAAATATGCAGGAAGAAATGGAGATGGATTGGTCACACTCTGAGGAAACCAGCAAGTGACATCACTAGACAAGCCCTCGAGTGGAACCCGAAAGGGAAGCGACGAGTTGGTCGTCCAAGGGTGACTTGGAGGAGGTCGTGTGAAGAGGAGATGAAAACGTGTGGGCAGACTTGGAGCCAGGTGAAAACTCTAGCAGAGAACCGAACGCAATGGAGACGCACGGCTGAAGCCCTATGTTCCTCTAGGAACTAAAGGAAATAATAATAATAATAATGAAAACGCTGAGGTAAACAAAATCTCGTAAATCTTCAACAGCGCTCATCCACCTAGTGGGATTCAAAAGTGAAGCGAAATCAGAATATACATTATCATTTCAAAATGTATAGCTTACAAGACGATCAGATGGAAGCTTACAAAGATCAATCTACCACTAGCCAAATTGGAATGGACAGCTGACGAGCAATCACAGTTTTTTTCCAATGAGCAGAAAAAAGAAATCTCTTCGCCTCTCTTTAGACGAGAATCTACTGTATATCCACTGAAGACGCAATGAATAAAGAATTGGAATCCTTCAGAAAACTCTAATCAAATATGGATATTCAACCTCCTTCATCAATAAACAACTAGAGAAAAACATCGATACTCCTTGAAACCTGGATGTGCCGAAGAAACAACGAATTACAAATATGAAATTCAAGGGAGATAAAATTAGAGTGAGAGAGTGTGGTGGGTGCTACTTATAATCCGATATAAGTAGTATATCAGAAACGAATTCAGAAAAGTAACAATATGTTTTGCACACTGGAAAGAGCAATCAAAGAAGAGAACCATGAGAAGAATGTTGCCATATGATGCAGAATCCAAGAAGCTATCGAATGTGACGACATTCGACCAATTCGTCAAGGATATGGTAAATGATGTGCAAATGGCAGTTTGAAAATATGGTATACCAAATTGAGGGCTGTTCGAAAAACTTTGTCCTTTTGCCTCTCGACAACCATTTTCAAACTCTTATTCACCACTCGACTAATTAGTTATCGACCCTGCCTTCTCTGGCTCCATACTGAAGATCAAATAGCCAGTCGGCCAGAAAGAATTAGCAACAGGAAACTCTGGCTGACAGTGAACCAACCGAATGCCGATTGCTCAACAAAGATGTAGGAGAAAATGGAGATGAACTGGTCATTCGTTGAGGAAGCGATCGAATGACATCACACGCAATGCAGGCCAGTGGTCGAGTATAATCTGAATGGAAAGTGGCGAGTGGGTGTCACTTAGGGAGTGACATGGAGGAGATCGTGTGAAGAGGAGATAAGAGACTATGGGCGATCGTAGACCCAGCTGAAGAGGAAAGCACCATATAGAACAAAGTGGAAGTGTTTTGTTGGAGCCCCATGTTCCACTCAGAACCCAAGGGAATAACAATAAAATCTGTCCTTATATAACAATGACCAAAAGCTGTCCAACAAACACATCAGCAAGTTCCTATTTTTTCAGGTATTTCTTGAAGTAAGTGTTATTTCATTTATGAAAACAAAACACGTAGATCAGCGAAGAGTCTCTTTTCGGCGAATTCATCTTCTTAGCTGTACAATCGCAAATATATATGCATTGTTTTGTATGTATGTGTACATTAAGTTTGTCAAACAAAGTTACATTGGTTAAGGTGACAAACTTAATGTACACATACATACAAAACAATGCATGTATATTTGCGATTGTACAGCTAAGAAGATGAATTCGCCGAAAAGAGACTCTTCGCTGATCTACGTGTTTTGTTTTCATTAATGCCTGGATGGGATTATTTCATTCAAACGATTATTCATTGGTATCGACTAACTTGGAGTAATTTGATACATGTGTACTGAAGTAATCAGAAATTTCAGTAGTTTACTCTTAGGATTTAATTATGGGAAAAAATATGTCACACAAGATTATTTTGTGGTGAGAGATGGTTGCTAGCCAAATTGGTTGACAGTAATTGAGGTCAAGGTCAAGATGGACAGGCGGATACAGAACTGACACAGCCACAAGAGATGCAAGGTTAACTTTGTGTGAGAAACAACCAATCAACAGACTGTATTTTCTACTAACAATAATGTACATCAAAATCTATAAATACGTGTTGATTTTCCATAATAAACGTTCTGTTACCTGGCCCTTGTCTTCTGTCGTTACAATGTAACATATACAGACACTTCACTACGGTTTTAAAAGCATATCACTACTTTTGTGTTACCTCTCAATCAAAGAAAAGATGTGGGAAATAGAGAACAGTATTCACTAATTTCATTATGACTTCAACTAGACATCATTTCGGGATGACGAATTGCATAACTATCTGAACATCACCAACTTTACTTAACAATTTTTGTGTAAGCTTTTGATAATGGGCAAAGTTAAACCTAATTAAAGCTAGCTGTCTTTGATAATGGGTGTCTGCGTTCTATCTCCCGTGTGTATGAAGTGGTATAATAGAGTAGGCAATACTAAGGTTAGGCGTCGAGGGCTAGGTAAGGAGGGGAAATCAATCGACGAGGCTGTGAAGTTATACCGATTGACAGAGATGGTGTTATTCATGCCTGCCTAGCTATCGATCGCCTTCCTCGACTGGCAATGTTAGCTGCTGACATAGGATGCATTAGGTTGCAAAAGAGCCAGTGGTGGTCAAATCAAATCATGGCTTTATCAGTCAGTGAAATTCACGACAATTAGTTTAAGCCAGTCAGTAGGAAGGTGTAGACTTCCTGGTTGGGGTCCTCGGGACAGTAAACACTAATGACTGGAGACAATTGGTGATATGGCTCAAAGCTATCGTTCGCAATGGCTGTCGCAGATGCATCCACTCCTTGTGACTTATAATTTCCAATAAAACTATATCGTTCTTCGTTATTACTATTCTTTTTGCCTCATATCTCTATTTACTGCCTCTATTTCGGATTCCTTTTACTTTCTTCTCTTGCTTTGTGTGCTACATGGAGTGTGGCGACTCGAACTGCTGCACACAGGCGCAAAGTTCTATGTTGAAACCAGTCAGTCATATCATATGACAAGAAAGTTCCAAGTCAATAAAAAATAATCAATAGAGAAGTAAATTAACAATCAATCACGACAATGGTTGTCAGTAGATACAATCATATCATCATTCATGGGGAATTTAAACAAATTCACCTTATATTAAAGCTGGCAATGAAGATGTTATCTGGACAATGAAAGCTTCACAATTAAATCAACCAGCTCAGAGAACACAAGAAAATCAAAAACACAAGTCGCTTAAACATCGCTAAAATACAAGGGATACACAAGAGCCAGCATGTGAAACAGGGTATATTTAAGGTATCAGTGATCTCTGTCTTACAAACGTTGAGGAGCAAGAAGATACGATCACATTTTCCCACCTATATCATACAACAATACAAACTATAAATTCGTTAAACTTACTTTCAATGTACGGTTTGAATTAATCCTGAGAAAAGCGCGCACATGATCCATTTGTTTTCTCTTTATTCGAATGCATTATGAGTAAAGAACTACTTACGATTAAAATATCCCTGCTAAAATACGATAAGTTCAGTTATGAAAAGATACATATAAATTCTTACATGCCACAACTCATGGTCTGAGTAGGCTTACTCGCCTGAATGACAATGGACTTCAAACAATTAACAAAATCACTGTTTTGATGTGAACAATAGAAATTACGGATCAGTTGACCGATAACAGAAGAGTCTTCAAGCATACCAGTGATTAGTGTGTTTAATTCAATCTAAAAAAAATCAAGTAAGTGCCATGAAATTACTTCAGTTGATGCTCTTTTGGAGTTCGGTAAAACGATGGACGACGAACTGAAGGTTAAAACAAAACTTGTAACTTACTCAGTCTTAGATAGAAGGCATAATGACTCCTTCAGGCTTCTTAAATTTTTTGCCAGTTTTGGAAGATAATCAATTATAGGGCCAAATGCGCCTTTAAGCAAATACGTTTGAGTAAGTAAACCACTGTAGTTATCAGCCATCTCTGAATACCTTTAAAAAGAGAGGAAAGTTACTCTATAGTAATTTTTTTTAAATTAGTAGCTGAACTTGATTGACCAATCCATAAGGTATGATTAGGGGGCGACATAAAATACACCTAATTAACACTGGTTATTCTGCAAGACATAAAATCAATAATCTCAAAGAAGTGCATGAATTATTTTTCCCATGTAGCTATTCTTAGCTAACCTTATGCTGAGAAAGTCATGGCCGAATTAATAAGTGAAGTGATAAGAACTGGTTGGACAGTCACTGTCTATAACATTAAATTCACTATCTGTTGTGCTCAAGTTATGTCCAAAGAAATTAATTCTGCTATCTGTAAAATTTACCAAAAACATCTTTAAAAGAAACTTCAATCCCATCCCAATTCACATGTGTGGACACGTGCATGAGACTTGAACTGAATTTCCAATGCAGGACTTTGCGCGAAAGTGAAGCAATTAAACTTCAACATACAAATACAAGAAATTAAGAAAATATAATAAACGGAAATGTGCAAAAGAAAGAATAATGAGGATTTAACAGTTCCAGTAGATCACAAAAAGTTAACGTATTTCCACCAATGAGAACGATTTATTGACATATCATGTAGATAAGTTGGAGTAATTGTTTCTTGCACCTGAGGTGGGTGGAAACATATATCCAAATGACTTGAAAAACAACTTATCATAATAACCACAGGTGGCAGACTATCAAAACAAAATATTCATATGAATCATAAGGTTGGCGACGAGACAGCTTTCAAGATTACATGAAAAGCTGAGGGGTGCATACTAGAATGTGGTGATGTGACAATCGCTCATAAAATTAAACTCTCTACTTTTGTTTAAAAAAACAATTTTTCGTTAAATTTAAGATACCTTGGTAGTGCTTAACTGATTATATTGCTATTCCTTCACTTATCTGGGAAGCATCGTTTCAGCTACAGGCAATCGGAACGGATGTAGATGTCAAAGTCAGCCAGCCGGAATCGGAAAGGCAAGATAAGCCTTCACCAACTTAAAACTAGTTTGCAAACCTTTTGTACTCCATGGCATAAAGAACAAGAATCGCATTTTCAACGCCAATGTGAAGTCGGTTCTTCTGTACGGGTCAGAAACTCGGCCAGCGTGTGACGGAAAGGATTTCCCACAGGTTGAAGACTTTCATCAACAGCTCACACCTTCGCTGGCTGGCTTCATACTGAAGATCAAATGGCCAGAAAGAATAAGCAACAAGAAACTATGGGAACAAACCAACTAAGTGCCGACAGCTCAACAAATATTTAGGAGAAAGTGGAGGTGGATCGGGCATACATTGGGGAGGCCACTGAATGACATTGCATCGAGTGGAATCCAAATGGGAAGTGACGAGTGGGTCGTCCTACGGTGACATGGAGGAGATCCTGTGAGGAAGAGATGAGAGAGTTTGATCAATCGTGGACCCAGCTGAAGAGGACGGTAGAAAACAGGACAAAGGGAGATGTGTTGTTGAAGCCCTATGTTCCACTCGGGACGCAAGAGAATAATAATAATATTATAATATTGTCAATTATTACTATCCTAACTCTTAAATCCCTAATGATTCTGTTTAACCTTATTTAACCTCCCTTTTTTTCATTTCCGCATACACTAAATTCACAAATAAGTCAGTGACGTGTTTGAAATGTATTATGCAAATACAACACATTCTATAGATTGACTCCATTGTTTAACAATTATCCAAGTAGACTCCTACAGTACCGAGAGTAGTTAAACGCATTACCACCATGTAAGCTGACCCCCCCCCCCCAAATTACTGGATATAGTCTGTCTAACTTATGATAAGAACAAACAGTTGATTAAGAGGTGACTGTTAAGCAACTCACTAGCTCTTATTAGGGAAGAATATACAACTATCTGTCAATATAGAAAATATCCCCATTTAGACATTTGGGAAACAGAAAGATTGAGCGAAGAAATATTTACTTTTCAATTAGATCCTCTTCTCTGGCTCTACTCTAATATACATCCATAGCATTTTTACAATACACAACAATTTACCAAACTATCTGTCAAACATTTAAAAAAATACTCTGCTTCATCTGAAAATAATACAAATCACAAATTAAGAGTCAACATGAACCAGTGATAATAGCAGTTTAGGTGTAGTCCCTTGCATTTCCATGCAAAGAATCAATCATCCATACCTATTGCGAGGAGCCTAATGATATAACCCAGTGAGCCACAGCTCCACAATCGAAATTACAAAATAAAATAAATCAGATTTACGGGAAAAGTAGTACAAGGAAAAAAATATGTTTTGGGTGAGCTTAACTGTGGAAACACCCATAAACAAAATGAACACGAAAGCAAAGTTAAAAGTACAACTACATGAATATGAGTAGGAATTCCTACATTAAGGAAGACTAGAAAGAATACTTCTACGTCAATAAATACCATTTTGAGTGACGTCATTGGAGGCCTCCAACTACTGACATCTAACATCTTAGGGAACCCAAGCGAACCATCTACACCTCTAAGCATAGACCAAATTAACAGTCAGAACTTTAATGGAAGAGTGCAGTGTTTCTGACTGACAACACTTAACCCTTCTACAACCCCATTCCAAGTAACTTTGCTTTACATGTGCAGCACCTATCATAGTCATCTCAACAGATGAAGATTCATAAGCTCATCGATTACCTTTTTATTCATAGCTAACACTAGCGTTGACTGCACAACAGGACACATTTCCACATCCGATACAGAGAACTGAACGGACGTGAATTCGCTCAGTATCCAACCACCACTTCACTATAAAGTGTGGCGGAACTAACTGCTTTATTGTACACACGGTTTTTGCTGGGCAACCAGATAACATGTCAGCGGCAAAGATGATACAGATTCTGAACAGTATCCTCTATTATTAATTCAATTTTCTTTCAATGATTGCATTAAAACCAACGTAAACTCTGATTGACCACACCAAATTCATATGTGATCTCGTTTATTATACCACTGTTTCAACTTATACCAGAAGGAGCATAACAGAAATCCCAAAATATGCCATATAGATTGAGTAAGCAAATAAAAACTAAGAGAATAAATAAGTAAATTATGGATCAAAAACAATAAAATAACAGACTATTTTTAAAGAAATATATAAATCTACATAACAAGCAAATCTTTGTTTAGTCAGAAATACATCCCTCAAAACTAAAGTTCAAAATTTAGTAAAGAAATCACATCGTTACAAATGTAGGTAAGCCTGAAATATATGTGACGAGAAGTTGAAAACATCCACAGCTAGAGCATTTATATATATATATATATATATATATATATATATATATAGCACCTTAAATGAGAGTTGGCATATCTGAAACGAATCAATTAAACAAACCTGGTCGAAATTCCCTACTATTTCCTCGAAATACTTCCTGCTTTTTAAGTTCACGTTCGAAAATTCGAAGCATAGCAATGATTTCACCGGTCATCAGTTGTGCCGTCATTGTTAGTGGCCAACTTGTAGTCCAGACGCTTAATTAATGTCGCATACGATTCACATAGTGTTTCAACACAAACCGTTAAACAATTACGGGATAAACATAAAATGCACCTGTTAGCTTCTTAAGAGCGTCGGTCAATTCCTGGAGACCCTTATTATCCTTAGGTGACCTGAGAAAGAACGGCTATAAGTTAGGTATTACTTACATAACAGGTGTACTTGTAGTAGCAACCATCTGTAAAGTACTTTTCGACATGAATCCAAAACTACTTCATTATAATGTAAGGTTGAATATCTGTCAAACTTGGTATTCCTTTTCGAAACAGGTGCACTACTGTCAAAGTTTGCGTAATCTGGGTCCTCGAAGGCATTGCACTGCTTATCCATCAGGTCAGATGGGTAGTCGTCACTCACAAAAAGGTCATTTTTCGGTGCACTAATTATTGAGTCAAGTATCAAACGATGCATCGTTAGCATATGCTTACGTTATTTGACGCTTTTGTGAGCAAACTACGGTGGGTTTCGATGACTGACTGCAATTGGTAACGCTGTAGGTTCTTTGTAATGTCTTGTGCTTTGCAAGTGCTTCTTGCAAGTCATCTGGAGAAATAGTTGAGTAGCAATACGGCTAACCTGCTTCACAAATAACCTCACACTGCTTCATCTTCTAGTCAACCTTCAGGTATTCCTCCTCACATAAAGTATCCCAATTTTCTTGGCTGCAAACGACAAGCTTAGGTCGAAGAAACCAGGAGCTGTGGCAAATCACCGCCTCAATATGGATTAGTGACATGTCTCTTTTTCAAACATAACTGAAGCACAAGGCTATATTAATAGGACTATAGTACTTCTAAGGCGTCTAGGGGGATTCGCATCACTCACACTTGGTGCTACTTCACTTTCATTATCCATTTTATTAGCTTAAAATAGACATTACACTATCAACACTTAACTTACCAGGTTAGGAGTGCAGCACCCTGTCGGCGGCCGTAATTTTGAGTGCCCGCGAGTGAAATAAATAAGTGATTTCCCCGCTTGTGATTGGTCTGTTTGATATCACCTAACAAGTATCAGTAGCGGTATTTGTAAACATTATTTGCTGTTTTGTTCTATTGCTACTTTTTAAGGTGATTTCAACTTTTATTTTGAATTACTGGTAATGCATATAATCATGGTAGAGGGGATTAATGAAGTATCAGTTGATTTGTGCACAGAATTCAATGAATTAGTTCGCTACCAAAGTCTAGAGATGTAGACATTGTTACCGATGTAAATGTAATAATTAACTACTTAACACGTTTAAAATGGCGAAATAATTAGTTAAATTGTATATAACTACGTCAGTCAACATTTTTCAAGAATACTAATTCGATATTGCATCTGCCTGTAAACACCAAGTCTATGCCATAAAATGAGGAAATACTATACGTATATAATTTCTAAGTATTTCTATAGATTTTCGTTGACGAAATACATGTGAAGGAGCTTTGACAGCATTAGCACATGTACACAACTAAGTAAATGAAATAATTAACAAAACCAACTATCTCACCTCATCATGTCCATGTATAATCCTTTAAACTGCAAAAAAATTTACTAAAGTCGTTATAATATGTCTCTTCAAGTAATTCGACATTTCTTGAACGTAAAAGTACGTAATTCAACAATTTGTAAACTGGCCGTAAATTACGGCCGGATAAGGACACCATCATTTGCTGTTTATGCTAAGAACGCCTTACTCTATGAATTTTAGCAGCAATACAAATGTAAAAGTGTGTAAAACAACGAAAAATCACCTAATTTTGAAGTTTTTTCAGTAAATAAAGTCGGTAGACATCAGCTGATCAAATGACCTACGACCGTATACAGGCTCCTGAAATGAAATAGTCAGAATTTGTCTTCATACAACTTCCCAGTGATTAAATACACATTGTATAATATTCGGGCTGAAATGTGTCTCACCTCATGCATTTCAGATGTGTGTTTGCGCTACATAAACGAAATCCCACCATTCTTCCCACTTCTCCCGTGTTACCCATATTTTCCTGCATTACCCACGTCTCCAGAAAATAGTTGTCCACGTTTTCCCACTTTGCCCATGACATTTTAGAAAAAAGCCCACTTATTCCCACTCTACCCATGTTACAAACAAAAACAGTCCCCCTTTTCCCACTTTACCCAAATTTGTGCGGAAAATTAGCCGACGTTTTTACCCACATATCCCAGGTCCAAAAAAATTTCCTGAATACAAGAGTTGACAAACTGAGAAAGCAAACACTACTTTATACCAGACTGCCTTAACTTCCTAAAGTAGAACATTAGGCAAAACATCTTTCTAGTAACCAGCACGATGTGAGAGGACCAGGAAAGATCGGAGGAAATCCTCAGTCCAAGGTACTTGACATTAGATATAATTTCAACCTCTGTGCCATCCATGGTAGTGAGGCCATATGAGCTAGCTAGTTGTCGTAGGTCACGTTTTCGTCTGAAAGTGAAATTGACTACCTGACATTTAGACGGATTCAGCTTAAGACCATTTGAAGAGGACCACTGACTTATTTTCGACAGAAAGTTATTTAATTTGGAACAATCTGACTGAGAGTTGATAGGCATGGAAACAGAGAGGTCGTCAGCATACTTGAAAAAAGTGGTTACATCAGAATGGGGCAAGTTATGTAAGAAAAAAGAAAACAGAAAAGGAGAAAGAACAGCACCTTGAGGAACACCAGCTAAAGTAAGTGAGGTAGTGGAGGACTTTCCATTGTAGACAGTGTACTACTTCCTATCAGAAAAGTAGGAAGACAACCACTTATTTGTCCAGCTCTTAGCCTGTGTTGCAGCAAGCTTACTTAGCAAGAGACGTAGGTACAGAGTCAAATGCAGATGTGTAATCAAGGAAGGCACACCGAACGTATTTAGCTCCTCTATTTAAACTACAGACTATATTATGATATAGAACAACAGCAGCACCTAAGGTACACCTACTATGTTTATAAGCAAACTGGTTAGGGTCACTGAAAGGCTTTAAAGAGGGTTCAAGATTAAGTAAAATAGGTCTTTCCATAACTTTCGAAAAAGGTGAGGTAATAGCAATGGGTTTAAACTTAACAGTAGGTCCACTTGTTGATTTAGGCACTGGAACAACCTTGATATTTTTCAATGAGTCAGGTATGATACTTTTGGAAAAGGATCCGTTGAAAATGTCGGTTAATAGGGAATATAAGATGTCAGAACACTTCTTAAGGATAACAGCAGGAACTTCATCAGGACCAAGGGACTGAGTAGGTTTGAGAGATTGAAAACACTTAAGGACATCATTCGTATTAAAGCATGAGAAGCAGTCATTATTTACACTATTGGAATTAGGAATCATAACATCTTCAGGGATACATATGAAGGTTTTACTAAGCATATCAACATCTACAGAAGTATCATTCATTATTTGCTTACCACCTGTGATTTCCTTTAATAACTTCCACATATTAGATGAGGATTTACATGAAAGAAACTTCTGGTTATAGAGAGCATTTAGTCTTTATAATTCAACTTTAATCAAAGTGTTCATTCTCTTAACACCAGAATTATTTTTCACGGAAAAGCTTTTTGAGTTGAGAAGAGGCGAAACGGTCGAATTTTAAGAAGATTGTCTCTTTTGGACAACAAACATCAAGACAGAAATTAAGATAATGTGTTATGTTAGTAATTGTGTTATCAAGAGCCTGTTCAGTAAACAGGTCCCAGTTTGTGTCTTTTAACACAGTCCTTAGATTCTGTTTGTCGTCATGAAAATAACATGTGTGTTGTGTTTTCTTTCCAAGGTATGAGAAGACCCTTTTGTGCTGCTTTCCATATACTTAAGGCAATATTCTTATGATGCAGTGATCAGAATTAAGTAGTGGGGCTCTTTTCCGAGCTTCAAATATTCCCGTGTCATTTGTAAACACAAGATCAAGAGTATTACCCAGTCGAGTCGGGAAGTTGACAATGTTATCATGTCCAAGTGAAATAAGGAAGCTATGATCACTAGAGTTGAAATCTCCAGTAACTATAGACAAGGAGTTTCTGAAGGAGGTGGCAGCAAGGGAGGTAAATTCATCCGCAAATAAAGACGATTCTGTGGAATTGCATCCAGGAGCAATATAAATATTCGAGATGTATATGTAGTCATATTTTGACAAATGTTTAGGTCGACATTTAACCGTGGGGCAATCAATATTGTCACTAGTGAATTTGAAACATACTTTATTAGATGTACACTATTGTGAATTGATGAAGATGGCGACACCGCCACCACGTTTCTTCCTAAAACTACACCGATCTTGTCTGAATAATTTGAAATCATTCAGATGTACGAGATTGTCATCATATAGATCATGTAGCCATGTTTCTTGAAGTGATATGATCCCAGAATTACGATATATAATGGTAGACACGAGTGATTGCAGACAGTTAATTTTAGCTGGCAGCGAGCGACAATTGGTACCCATAATCGCAGGGACAGTCATAAATTGAATAGGGGTTTTTTAAAGCTTTTTGCCACCGGGCATGATGCTTTTTTTATGGCAATTCCGATCAGTAGGCTTTAAGGATATTAAATACTCATGAGAATAAATGATCCGATTAGGGGTCATATTTGAACGATTTAATTATTTAAAATGAATCGGAAATGAGCCATTAGATGCAATATGATTTATAATGTATAAGTTAGCCCAAGATTTAAGCAGGCTGCATTATTTATTATGAGTCTAAAGTCGTCCATTTATTCTGATTGACCAGCATCCTAAACCATTTTAACCTAGCTTCTGCAACGTTTTTCCCTAACCACCAGCCAATTTGACAAGCGAGGCGGTCACCATCTTCATTTGCTGGAGGCAACAACCCCTGTCGTAAATTTAAGGCTTGCTAGCTGACTGAAGATCATAGCAGTACTATCAGGCGTTTTTATCCATATTATACTGACGTTTATCTGCAGACTTCTTAGAGTACTTAAAGTGGCCAACTATGAATTAAGCGATTAACCGGCTGTATAATTAACCCTGATAAATTTTTGGTTGAAGAAATTAAACTTCAACCTATCCGTCCGTATTTCATTGAATTCGCTCCGAAGTTGAAGTAGTTCTCTCATACGGAAATGACATTCTGGGACCTGGGGAGTTGTGTTCAGGCAACAGTAATATTCCCTGATTTCTTTGTCAACGGCTGTCATGATTGGTAAACATTGATGGAATGTTTAATGACCTAGCATTTTCGAAGTAGTTTCAGCTTCACCGGATGTGGTAATCTATGTAGCGGCTTCAACTACTGCTGAGGGGCAGGGGGATCGATGTGTATTACATTGAGGTTTATTTGTAGACCTTGTTGTATTGTATTTACATTAATCAACTGTGAATTTCACGATTACTTCGCTGTTCAATTAACTTTGTTTTATTGGCTTGTTGTTGTTTGGGTGATAGATATTCGACGTTGTGGTCTGTTATTTATTATTAATCACAATGAAGCTCATTTGGTTAATTAGCACCCAAGTAGTGTCCTGAGTTCTGCGGTATTATCTTGTGATAATACCACTATATACCGATAGCGCTACTGACAGTTTCGGAACTGACCATTTCATAGTTTCCGGTCCACAAAAATTAACAACAGCCTATTTCGGTAGCTGAAGGCTCTCAAAGGCATCTTTTCAATCACATAATGTTTTGGCTACAGCAACGTATAGGGGGAATGCCACTGTGAAGCCCTTCAGATTCAAATGATTTGCCTGACTCTACTTCTTACAGACTGAACACGACAGCACTGTCTACCCTTATATGGTGACACATTTATGGAGGTGGAAGTAAATTTACTAACTCACTGGATATTACTGTCAAAAACATTATTTGTGCAAATTTTCGGGGTTATCATGATTTGATTTTGATATATACCTCCTATATGTGTGTCGGTGGCACAGTGGTTAGGACTCTCGCCGACCATGCACATGGTCCGGGGTTCGATCCCCTGCCGGCGCACACCCGATATCTATGGTTGGCCTGTAAATTTGGGCTACCGATATCCATGCTGAAAATCCCATACTTGTACTAAAAATACGGTGTGGAATCAAGCTGTAATCAAAATAAAAAAATAAAAATAAAATATGCCTGCTGTCATACCAACTATCGTATAGAAATATGCATCCCAAATACTGACAGGCAGACTATGTGCAGTGGTTAGATAGAATCTGTCTTCGAATGCGTACTTCGTTAGCATGCTGGCGGGCAAGGGAAGTGACGAAATCTATTCAGAGAGATGGGACGGTAATCACCATTCAATGCCGCTAAATAAAGGAAAGGAAATTTATGTTTTATGAATAAGGCATAATAATATTTAGTTACTTGTCTCGTCTCTTTATACTTCTTAATTCTTAACCGTATATTGTTTCCTGTACTCAAGTGAGATATATATGCCATCCCTTCTCAAAGGGACTTCCATAGAAATATCGACTAGAATAGCCTTCCTTTTCAGGGCCAAATCAAGGGTTTTCCATTGGTTACATCAGTTTTAGTTTGGCTACTATGGATTTGCGCTCGTCTTGGGCTATGATTTCAACGAACGAATCGCTGATTTCATTGTTCAACAAATGAAATTTTCGGATTAAGTTCATTGAGTGGCTTTATTGAATATCCCCGCTAATTGTGGCGTTCGTGTCCGTCGCTATGTTGGTGTAGTAGCAAGCTGCGATTTTTATACGCTTTTCGAATGAAATTTCTCAATAAAAACATTTCTGACTGACAAAATGTCGGCGGCACAAATTACTTGAACTGCGTTACATTTGCAGCATTTGTATCAGGAAATGTCGCTTGATACTGAATCTGCGCAATTCGATGGACTAAATAAGGTAGGAATTTCAAAATTCAAACATTTATTTTTGAATTTTCATGGAATCACACTGGTATATTCGGTCTATCTATTGGGACGCTACTGTCTTTTAGTTGGTATTGTAGTTGTTGCTATTCATAGCTCAATTTCAGCATTAATTTAAGTTTTCATGTGCTAATAACAGTCAACTTATCATTTTAAGACAAAATGCACTAACACTATGGCCATAATATTTAGCATTGTTGTGGTCTTGTGTTTCAAGCGGCCTTTATTTTGAGGGAAGATTTAATTGCTACAATATTCCTATTTCATGGACATAATTTAGGCTTATGTATGGAAGCAACTTGTTACCTTATTTGGAATAAAGACGAGTTGTTAAGTAAGGACAAATAGAAGTTTTTCCACTTCATTGTTGTGCGTTAATTTGTGAACTGTGGAGGCTTTTACAGTAACACATTTGGCAGGAAAACTTCATTTTGAAATCGGAAGTGTATATGTCTTACTAAGTCTTATGAACTTTCTGTATAAATGTTATATATATATTTATTCCTGTTTATGCAGGAACATACCAATTGTACAGGCATGGATAAGTTATTATATAAATTACAGTTTGTTTGTTCAATCTAACATTAGAGTCAGTCAGAACAGTCTGCAAAATAGTCTGTCTGTGTAACACATAAAGAGATATAGAAATATTGTCTTCGCATTAACAAAAAACCCAGACTTCAGATGAATGTGATACAAATATCTGGGAAAAATAAAGCTTGAAGTCAATTCTCCTATATAACTTTGTTGTGAACAGCATCCGTGAGATAAAGTTTATTGATGTATTATTTTGAGTCGATAATGTATTTATTCCATTTTTGTCAGCAGTCTTATCGTAGTTTTATAATAGGAAAGAAATTTGATCTTTGATACGAAAATTATATAATTTCATGTTAGATTGTTTTACTGCATCAAATGGGGTCAATTCTAGAACTATCCATTTGCGCCATTTGCGTCAGCATGGCAGACTGTACATGTAAGTTGAGCAATACATTGAAAACTGTTTGAAAACCAGTTGTTTCTTTATATCAGATCAAGAATACTCCTTGTACAGAATGTTGGCCAGCGTTTTCAAGTGGTTGCAACGGATTGTTCATGGAATTTGAGTTTGAATTTACTTAAATGGTCATTTCAGTTTAGATGTTGGGTTGTTCGACCTCGACCAGGAGATATATAGAAGTGCAGGCTCAGGATATAACAGAAAGAGAAAGTATGTAAACATGAACAGGACGTTAATATTTTATGTATATATAAATGTTTACAAATGTATATCATTGTATAGTAAACACTACCTATAATCTAGTTGTTCTTTCATGTATTTTTGCGAAGTCTTAGAGTTTATTTAGTGTCATAATATTTAGTAATGAGTCTAGGCGTTATAGTGTTCTAATAGCTCATGCGTTTTAGAAATAAGTGGTGCGGTGTGATTGGCATAGTCATTAGGATGAAGCAGTTCATATAGCGAGCGTTTGAAGGTTATAATAGAGTGACAGGTCCTTATTTCTAGGGGTAAACTGTTCCAGATCTTAGAGTACATGACTATGAAGAAGTTTGTACGGAGTGCTGTCTTACAGTTTTTACTAGATACTGTGCACGTTTGGTTACGAAGGTTGTAAGAGCCTTCCGGTGAGAACTGTATCTCCTTACTGTCTGAGAATGATATTTTATGCAATATTTTAAAGAAAAATGTTAGGTTAATGCTCAGTCGTTTCATCCAGAGTTGGTCGATACCTAGAGTTATACACCTTGATGTGTAGTCCTTTTCGCAGTCAAATCCTAGTAGTTTAGATGTGAAGTATCGTTGGACACTTTCTATTTTAAGTTTGTCACTTACGCGAGTGCTGCTGAGAATAAATGGACAATATTCAAGTAGTGGTCTGACACAAGTTTTATATAATAATAGTTTTGCTTCGAAGCTGTGGAAATTCCTGAGTATGCATCCTAGGAGCATCCTCGATTTACGCGTCTGTGTCGCCACTTGCTCAGAAAATGTCAAGTCACTAGAGTACCTGAGTCCTAGGTCAGCAACACTTTGGAGTTTAGGCAAGTCGATAGATTCAAGTACCAGTTTAATATTTATTGAGGGTGCACCGAAGCATATCCAACCACATTTTTTAAGGTTGAATTTTAGGTTCCATGTGGAGGACCATGCAGTTACTCGATCTAGTTCTTCCTGAACAGCTTTCTGAAAGTACCCTAAGTCATCACAGTGGAATGTGTAAGCTACTTTAAGATCATCTGCGAAGATAAATGGTTTGCCAAGTGAGAAACAGCTGCATATGTCGTTGACATATAGAGTGAATAGGAGGGGGCCTAAGACGCTACCTTGAACTACTCCAGAAGTGACTGGACTAGGTTTAGAGTTTACAGAACCCAGTCTAACTACCTGGGACCTATTGTTAAGGAATGATTCAATCCATCCTAATAATGGGTTACTTATTCCTAAGGAGTTTAGCTTATCTATTAGAAGCAAATGGTCAACGCGGTCAAAGGCTTTGGATATGTCGAAGTAGATGACAAGTACTAGTTGTTGTTTGTCACGGCTGCTAGTTATGTAGTTAAAGAAGTCAAGGTGACATGTCATGCATGGTCTGGATTTTAGGAATCCATGTTGGTTTGGACTTAGAATATTGCATCTGAGCATATGTTTGAGGATATCATCTTTAACTATTCGTTCAATGATTCTAGATACTATGGGTGTAATATTGATTGGCCTATAGTTGTTGACTTCAGTTTTTGATCCGGATTTGTGTTTAGGTACTATAAATGTCGTTTTCCATTTATCTGGATAGGTTTGGCTTTCTAGGGACATTGTAAAAATCTTAAGTAATAAAACGGAAATGTCAGAACCACCGTGTTTATAAAGATACGATGGTATACCGTCAAAACCGGCACTACTAGAGTTTTTAAGAGTATTAACGGCTTGGTTAATATTAGAGTAAGTGAAATGAACTGTAGTGATTTGTTTCAGCGTTGAAGATGAAGGGAGTTCTATTGTAGATTGTAAACCGAGAAGTGGACTTGTAGGCTTAAGGTAGTTAGCTGCAAACGTCTCATTAAACAATTCACACATGTCTGCATGGTTGTTGTATAGTTTGCCCTTGTTTATAAGGAGAGAAATTTTATGGCTTTGGCGGTTCATTCGTTTCTTTAGTATTTCTATGAGAGCACCTACTCTGGTGGTGCTGGCTAGTGCCGTGCATTCTTCATTTCTCATACGCAAGTTATGAGCTTGCGAGATGGAGCTAAGAGTACTAAGTATTGACCCTAGTGTACTAAAGTCGTGTCGCCTGAAGTAACTTGTTGACAGTCTTTTCAGTTTCCTACGATCCTTTGGCTTTATGAATGACTTTCTATGTGGGGAAAACTTTAATGTTTGAAGTGGGATGACAGCATCTAAGCATGTGTTGGAGTTATAGTAAAAGATGTCTAGAGCTTTCGAGAGGCTATCAGTATAGAAGTACTCACTCCATTCTGAGGATTTTAGCATTGATTTTACTGGAGTCCAGTCTGCCTTACTGTAGTTCCTGTAAGTTATTTGTTGTGAAGTAGGGGTATGGGTTGCATTGCTACTTGACGGAAGTGGCAGTGCACACAGCACAGTTTTGTGGTCACTCCCTGAAAACTCAGAACCTACTAGGGTAGAAAGGGGACTTATATTGTGGCAGAAGATTAAGTTTAGTACGTTATTACCTCTTGTAGGGGTTGTGACAGTCTGCTTCCAGCCAAGTATATCCAGTGTGCCTAAGAACTTATCAAGTTTAGTTGGACCTGTGGGTATTTTCCAGTTGATTTCTGGTAAGTTAAAGTCTCCACATAGGATCTTATGATCGTAGTGGAGGGTGGATAATTGTTCTAGAGTATTAATAAGTTGGGTCTCGTAATTACTAAAGGTGCCAGGTGCTCTGTAGGTGCATCCAATTAATACTATTGCGTTATTTAAGTGTAAGTTAACCCATAGAGTCTCAGGCATGAGCTGGACGTACCGCTCATCAAGTGGTCATTTAACAATTGCTGAATGTTGCAGTTAAGCTAAAATCATAACTTGTAATTCCGAGAATGGTTGTCACTTTCATTGGCAGCAGTTCACAATCTATTGAGTTTACACAACCAGAATGCTCATCTCTCACTTTACTGAGGAAACACAAACTCGGATTTTGGGAAGGCAGTAAGTCATTTTTTGAATTTCAAATTGCATTCTATTCACTTAGTACTGAAACTAAACTATGGGGAACTCATAATTCCAAGCAGGATGTAATACAAGGTTCATTTCTAGCTGTCGTCCTTATTTCAGTTTGATTTCATAATACATGTATTGATAGAACTGTCTGTCATTGACTTTTGGGACTTACCAGGGATCATTTTCGTCAACTGAGTGTATGGTGATGATATTGTCCACCCGGGTTGTGAGAAGTGGTCAACAAAACTGGGAGATACGGAAAGACTACTGTGTTTGATCGTAGGTGTCTGTGCCGTATCTCCTGTGTTAAGTAGTATAATATGGTGATTAATAATGGGGTTATAGTATACTGTTAGGTATAGATGTGACTCCAAGTCACTGTAAATGACAGATGCATTCACTCTGTGTGATCTCACGTATCTAATCAACCATTATATTTCATTTGTAGCTGAGAATAAGATAACTGGTTTTTATTTCCTTTGCAATAACTGTATGGAAATAAATTCAAAAAACAAATTCCTCATGAACTGTAGACACACACGTAAGGGAATCTTAATCACTTTGTATTTAGGGTACATACAAATGGTGCAAGTGGCTATTGTGCCAACAGGCGGCATAATGAAGTGGACTTATATGTGAAGACTGTTTTATTCTGTCAAAATACCATGCCTATGAGGAACCAGGGCGCATTATAATGCAGCAGAGAGTTATCGATATAGATGATTGACTTCAAATCATCTGACTGTGCAATATACTCTTTTAAAATACCAGCTCTTCTTTAAACTGACTCCATTTTTTAATAGATGAAGATCAACTGCAAATTAGTTATCTTAAAAATCCCCTCTAGTCAGCTGTTTTTCTGCAGTACTTTTCTGGTCTAAACATTCCGCTTCAAAATACATTCTTATCACTATCCGTTCGCCCTCACATTTTAATTCCTAATTGTAATTTTTATTAATTTGACCCTTAACCGGAATTTATTCTGGAACTTTCCCATCCATTTGATATAAATACACGAATGTACGGCCTAGATGATAGCTTCGTCGAAAAGAAAATTTTCTTCGCTGCAACTGTCTACTTAATAACTTCTGACCCAATATATATATCCTATTATACAACCTCTGAAGATGGTTTCGTTGATAAAGAAAATTTTCTTCACGGAATTTTAATTTATTTTCTACATGATTGACTGAATGCTTATTACCAACTAAATATAATATTTTTCAAGTGTGGAATGTAACAAATCGAACTGCTGCACTTCTGTGCTAAGTTCTATGTTAAAAATCAGTAAGTCAGTTTGTCACTGCAGCTGCCTAGTGTCATAACTCACTTCTGTGCTAATTGGCCTAAACAATTATTAATGTAGCTTCCTAAGTACTCTATGCATTTCCCAATTCCTTAAATTGTCCAGATAAAGTGCACCGAAGAAGAAAACATAAACCAAAGTCAGTAACACGGACATAAGAAATAGTGTGAATAGAGGCGAATGAGATGAGTGATTTTTTAATAATAATAATAGTATATTCTTATTTTTGTACATGAGGGACGCCAGTTTACAGGCATCATCAAATCGATAAATTACACATACGATTAGTAAGTATAGTTAGTAATGATAATATAATAAGGTACATATTTATTTCTACAAATGTAGGACAGACAAGTTGTATAGGCATGGATAAGTATTATTTAAGTGACATATTTAAATTACATGATTTACGGTTAAATAACATGGTTACTGTCATTTTACCTTTAGTTTGTGAGAAAAATCGGATAACTGGTGTTTCAATGGAACACATCAAGAAATATAGAGATATTGACTTCGCATTAACAAAAAAAACCCAAGTATGCGTTGGATGGATTACAGATACTTGGGAAAGTAAATAAAGCTTGAAGTCAATTCCCTCATTAAACAGTAAAATGCGCCTTGCAATAAAATATTCCCACATTATACACATGAGGGACTCCAGTTGACAGGCATCATCAATATGATAATAATGCACACATGGAGTAAACATGTTTAAAATTTTTCACTAACACATAATATATATACAAGGGAAGATAATGGAATATTGACCATAAGTACACTCTGCATAAGTTAAAACAGTTTATATGGCATAATCCTAGGCACCATTATTGTTTGAATTTGTTGAAAATGAGCGAAACAACTGAGTGTTGCGTTACATTTGGTTATTATGGCTTAAAAAACGTTAGTTAGCTTACCTTAAACGATATTTTAAGCAATACAATCTGCAAAAGGCTCACCAAAGCAGTTATTATCCAGTTAAACATGCAAAGAAGTATTCATAATTCAGCAAACGGTGAATTTTTGATTCTTTTCGGTCTGGAACCTGAGTAACTGCCATGCAGGAGTAGAATTTTACTATCAAATGAGTCAGTGGGATCTGAAATTCAGCTGTCAGCACATTTTCGTTTATTCATAGATATCCAGGTTTATTGGCGCTGTATAGGTAGTGATTTGGATTTGTCATCATGATCGACATATGGATGAATATTCAAATATGTACCACAACTTGTTTGCCTTTCGGATTTAGTTAATTACATCGCGTGTTGGGTTCGATTACTCTGCGATTCTGACATATTCCGCGGTGTCGCCGTGATGATGGGAAGTATGCATATGCTTTAAATGCATTACTTTGTTGGCTGCTACCTCCACTGAGTGTATACAACGGGAACTGTGGATTTATGTATTTCCTCACCACTGTGGATAAAATATCGCCGCATTCCTTTTGGAGAGGAGACCAGTTGGTGGATAATAAGTGATGTCCAATTAACTTTTATCCTTCCATGTGATGTTGTGGTTAGTCTCGACCTTGTTTTCTCATATTTCATTCGTATGTTGGTTATGGTTCACGCTTTGTATCAGGTAGACACAATTCGATCGACTCTTATTTGTATGGGTGTTATTTACATGACTGCTGCTTTTTGTCTGAAATTATGCTTGTAGTACGCTTAACTAAAATACTCATGTATATGAATGAGGCAAAAATTTGTGTGAGTGATATAATCATGAGCAATAACTTGTGCTCAAAACGTCATCAGATAATATTACTGTACAACACTGTGTGATTTATGAAAATAAAGTCTTATTCATAATGGAGTTATACTCCACCACAGTGCCCAAGCTTTATACTTATATCAGAAATACTTATCTTATGCGTTACATGTCTCCTAACTGTTTCATTTTTGTCTTCCTCGTTGCAGGTTGTCAGTCTTCTTAGACATTCTACTAGATGCCGTCATACATAATGTCTGCAAGCAGTCTTTCAATACATCCACGGTATGAAGCATCGAGATTATTCAATTCGGGCCGTAGTACAATTGGTATGCTTATATTACTGATGCAATGACATACAAAACTTGTACATGTTACTGTGAAGTTTGCCTGTAATAACATTCCCTCCATAGTAAATACAATGCTTGTGATAACAATTCGTCATTATCTTTTCATTGCGTTGATAGGTGCGTATATATTAGAAGAAGGCTAAACTCGTCGTATTTGTTCGCTAAAATACTTTCACTAAGTGCCCATACCTTTCTTGAATACCAAGTGCTACTCGTGGTTCATGAAATACGTTTTACTGCATTCGTAAATAACTATCAAACTGTTATTATAATGAGTAGTGAGACAGAAGGCGTATGAAATTTAGATTTTAATGTGTATCTGAAGTTACTGATACAATATATATGTACATGTTTCATTACCAAACAAGAACATTTTATAGGGTAATAAAGGGCTGATCTCAGTGAATTATTAATGTATTCATCATTGTATACATCTTGTATAAGTGAAATGCTTCCATTCAATTGTCGGCGAAGCTGCGATATCTCCCTGCGGGGTTTCTTCAATGAACTCTCATAGTGAACAATACTAGATACCGAGGAATTCAGCCAAAAGCATCTATGACACGGTCGAATTACTTTTTCAACTAAAAGCGGTAATACTGACATTATTAAGTGTGATTTACCTGTAAACTGAAGGACTCTAGTGTAACATGGCAACATCCCAGCAGGGTATTCTTTGTGTTGTAAAATCCCTGCAGGTACAAGTAGAATTCATGGACTGAGCATTTGTTAAATATGGAGGCGTCGTATTGAGTCGTTTAGACGGAAAGTTGGCGAAACGCGATACCTTACACATGCACCTACAGAAGTAAGCATGTGTTACTTCACGCGAACTCGGGGCCACATCGAGAAGGCATTCCTTTAAATCGACCCTCTCTTGTACGCTCAATTATTGTTCTTATATATGTAATGACTCGGTGCATTTCCTAGTTTGCCTATAATTACGGAGTGTAAATAATATTAAGGAACACAAATGGATTTTGTGAATTCCAGTGGTGTTCTTTCTATAGTCTTAACTGATATCACAGTGATTGACACGATTAATGGAATAGATTGTAACGTGGTGTTTTCTGTAGCTGCGAAACGTCGTTACCTAGTTTTGAATTGATATCATGCGTCTAATCCTATTAACCTATGGATATAGTTCTTCCTTCACGATATCTAGAAGTCAAGAGCACACTGTCTTTGGCAGATCTAGTTTTACTTTGTGACTAATTGGTGGGCCACCTACCGTAGGTAGACTGTTTTCATTTTGATCTAGTCGGAAGGAAGAAGCAACAAGTGGAGAACCAGACTCCTGGTTGATGACACATAGTATCTCATCGTCCCGATGTCAGCCTAGTTGTCAGTTGTTTGATTTAAAAGTGCTTCGGTGCTCACAGTCTTGCTCCACGCCTGTGAAATATGGCCTCTCCGATCTGAGAATGTGCGGCGGCTCTGCGTATTCGATCATCGCTTCCTCCGTAGAATTGTCTGAGTCAACGTTTGAACAAGATGGAAGTCATCTTTCATTCAGTGTTGTCATCTTGTGGAAAACACCAGTTATGGTGGCTTGGAAATGTGTCACGATTGTCATCCCAGCTGGCTGTTGACTAGCCTTAGGACTGGGTGGAAATAGCGAAGAAATAATCAGCCTACAACGTGGCGTAGATAGTTCCACTATTTCTAATCTCTTGATTTGATTAGATTAGGAATAATATTCTCCATATTTCTGATATGAGTGATGAGTCATTGCATCCTATTGCACGTGTTGGGTATAGATTATTCGATGAACAAAGATTCCATCGGTGATCAACCTCTCACTCCACCTGGTTATGTTATTTTTTAGAATTTCCACCCTTTTGTGTGTTAATGCATACAGTGCAGTGCAATTTCTAAGCTTCTTTTTTTCTAAATCACTTATCTTCGCTGGTAGGGTCAATAATTCTAACCTTAGCCGAATTCTTGTGTTCTGTCGGAAAATCCGACTACCTCCGATCTAGACGTTTGGCTGGAAGCTGACTGTTACCTGAAATTGCATTTAATAAAGCAAATGTACACATGTTAAATGATGTACATCCGGATTCATGAATATATCGTAAAGCAATTTAATGGGTGTGAAACATGACGTCAAATGATATCAATTAGATTTCGTACAGTCAATAGTTTTTCTGATGGTTAAGAACACCTGAAACATTTAAGAAAAAGAAAAGGTGTTATTGAGCCTGTGACTCAACAGCTAAAAGTTTAGCGTTTAAGCTAACATACAACAGATTTATAATGAACAAAAAGCCATCCTGGAAACAAAGCGAAAACTTTTCATCATCATAAGCTGACATCAGTTAGAGAACCATTGGAAAACCTGCCACAGGGAGTACTGGACAGCCAGGTGTTTCGTCAGCCTAGTTTGGAGCACTTCGGCAGTAGGCATCCACCTCACTGCAAGGGTTCTAACTCTGTACTTTTTGGTTGCAAGGCTAGAGAGGTCGCAGACCACCAAGCCACTAGATCGGAACCAGCATAAAAAACCATATCATCCTTTCTCCCGAATCGTGTGATTTGTCTTGTGATGGATTCTACTACGTTGATCTATCATTACTCACGCATATTGCGATTTATTTTGTAATCAATTCATCGTCTTTTGTCTTACCTTGGTCTTTTTCGGATCACCAACTAATCAAAATAGACATTTCCAGCCAATAAGTTACAGTCCATTCCCACAGTTGTGAGCCGACTGTATTGTGATAAATTAAATTCATAAATACGATGTGGTTTGTTTCCTAATAGATGTACAGTACAATCTCTTACAGTCATAGGCCAGCCTCTGTCTTTTAATATTTGTATGGCTCAGTGAATGGAAAGGTACATTGGACAAATAGACATATTAGGGTACCAGTCGATTTCATTACAGTCATAGTAATCAACAAACGCAGACATAACAAAGTGCCGACGGATTTATTCATTTCATTTCAGTTATAACAAATTGGCGACAGGTCATTTCAGTTATAACACCACTGGAACACGATCTAATGGCCAATGCATGACTTCTGCCAATTCACAACATAACCTGACCACTTAAATATGTCTTCAATGGGGTTCTAGTGGGAAATCATGACCAGTAGGGTACATCAGGTCGAAAGTAAGGACAGTTACTCATCGAAGATATTTTTAAGTGTTCACGCTATGTCCTGAATAGGCTAAAGTCAGAATTCATGCATTGGCCATTAGATCGGGTCCCAGTGGCTTAATGGTCTACGAGCTCACTAACCTTGTAACCAGAAGGTACAGGGTTCGAACCTCAGCGGTGGGTGTGTACTGATGAAGAGTCTCAAACTAGGTTGACGAAACAGTTGGCTGTCCAGTACTCCCTGTGGCAGGTTTTCCAATGGTTCTCTACCCGATGTCAACTCATGATGAAATCCTCCAACCAATCAAATAAAATCCCTACAAAAACCAATACTTGAAAACTTTTCAACGTTTTAGTTAGTGAATTACACCTGAGTCACTGAATTAAAATCTATTTTAAACACTGAATGAAACAAATGTTCAGTGTCACGTTCTTGACCAAATGAGGCTTTGGCAATACATAATATAAAGCCAGAACTTTGTGTACAAAAAGAATTTGTACGATCTCTCTTCTTACCATGGTCTTGAATTTACTATGTGATTCACATTAAAAAGGAAAACTTTGTTATCCTTTTTTATTCCAAGTTCCATTTTCGTTTCGTTTCATTTCATTGCACTTTGTGTTATTATATTCTAACACCTTTTAAAAATTGAATTTTAGTTTTTCCCGTCGATTGATTGGACCGAAGTTCTCGGTCTCAGGTTGACATTTCGGCTTCTTGAGCAGATGCTTCGACGATGTCTGGTCATTTAACTAGTATTTAATTGGTGGTTTGAGGCTAGGTGGGAACATCATCACTCACTGAGAAATGCAGGTACATCCAGTGAAGAGTCCAAAATAGGACGAAATGCGCACCCCGGATTCCACTGCTAGTCACCATCCACCAATTAAATACCAATATTCTAACAGTTTTAATCTAGTCTACTATTTTGACAACATTTCACTCATCTTATGTCGTCTCCATCACGTTATATTCACATTTCCGAATATAATTTAGTTTCACATCATCTATTTCACACATGCCGTCTACTGAACTTTAGGTTGACCTCTATTGATTTCTTTAGTTATTCATTCATATATATCTAATCAATGGTGACTCATAAGCCTGTACACCATGTGTCCATTGTAATTTATATATATATATATATATACGATTGTACAGCTATGAAAATGAAATCATCGAAAAGAGAATTTTCTTCACAGAATTCTTTGTTATTATAAATGGAAAGTATGAATTTAATTGGTGGATGGTGACTAGCTGTGGAATCCAGGATAACGCGCATTTCGTCCCATTTTTGGACTCGTCAACTGGATGTGCCTGCATTTTCCAGTGAGTGATGATGTTTCCACTACCGAGGCTCGAACCCAGTGCCCATGGTTTCAAACGCCAAAGCATTATCCACTTGGGCCACGAGAGCCACTGTCTCTTGTGCAAAGGGTCATATTATTATTATTCCTACAATACTCAATCGTCAGAGGAGCAAATTTATCAAACTGAGGGGATAATAAAAAACGGTTACAGCAAAGAAAATTTTCTTTTCGACAAAGTCATCAATTAGGCGGTACATTCGTGTATTCATAATAAATGCGTGGGAAAGTTCAAAAATAATTTCCGGTCAAGGGTCAGATTAATAAAATTACAATTAGGAATTAAAATGCCATAATAAACAGGGGACACGATAAAACTCAAACAAATTAGTATCATAATTACTGAGAAGATTGACATATTGTGCAATTAGGGGTTAGAAATGTAACATAACAAAATAGACAGAATGACTGGATAAAAAAATCAAGTGGGATCATAACTAAAGTGACGAATAATTGTTTATGCAATTAGGGATCAAATATGTAGAAATAATAAAATGACAAAATAAACAGGAATTGTGGATATGAAAATATGGTAGTGTAGACAGGGATTAAGAAAACTTAAAATAACATGAAGTTTAGGTAAGAAAGGCGATGGGATGGTCATTATTAAAAAATTTACCTGTTTATGATAGCCATGGCAGGGACAGGGGTTGGACGTATTTCTTTTGGATACAAAGAGTGAGTTTGAGTTTTTGGATAGCTAACGCCTCAGCTATGCCCAAATGTCTTGATTTCATTCCCTTTGATAGGTTTGACTGAATCTTGTATATTACTTTGAAGGACTTTTCGAAAGGCGCTGAATGTCCTGAGTTGACCAGATGTTCTGTCACTGAACTGTTTACACGTTTTTGCTCTCCTTTTACCAGCCAGGCTGGGTAGTGTTCACGAGCGCGTTTTCCAAGTTGGCGCATGGTAGGTCGATGTACTCAGCTCCACAAGAGCAAGTAAGCTGATATATGCACGTTGAGGTGGCCCAATGCGACAGCTTGTATTTCGTGTTCTGGCTGAACAGTTTCTTGCAGGAAGACGTCAGTCATAGATTTGTGGCAAAGTATGTTTTCCTCAGAGATTTGGAGAGGCGTTTCCGAGGGATTTCTGCTTCAGTGTCACCTTTGAATTCTAGAATAATCAGAAGTATCTTCTTCGCGACGGAATGGACTTCCTCAGGAGTCTTCTTTGATTTTAGAGTCTTGCCTGTGAACCTAGGCGGAAAACCGTTTTCCATCAGGGTTCTTCGCAGATTACGCAATTCTTCATCAATCACTTCCTCACATCATATCTTCCGAATCCTCGAGGAAAGAGCGTATATAAGGTTCATCTTTCTGCTTAGGGGCACGAAGCTATGAAAATTGCTGAAATGTCGATCACATGCGGGCCTTTTGTATATGAAACTTTTCAGAGAGTTGTCGGCATTTTATGAAAACGCATCACTACTACTCTCTTAACAATCTTCACCCCCCTATCCTATTTACAGTTTGATTACTCATCATATTTTTGAAATGTCTTAACAACAACCCTAACTAATATTTTTATTCTTATCGGGAAACCCTAATGTACACACATATATACATACAAAAATAAGCGATCGTGTACAGCTAAGTGTGAATGAATTCGTCGCCGAAAAGAGACTTCGCTGAACTACGTGTTTTGTTTTCATTAATGAATATCTAGATGTGGATTTTTCATGAATAATTAATATTACTCGAGAAGAATAGGAGCCACTGAATGATATAAAAAGGTATTGCTATTGAAACAGTACACAGTTACATAAAGCATTGACGTATGCAAACTCGCTGAGACTCGTTATCCCAGTAATTAGTACATAAAATTGTTGTTTATAGTAAAAATAATTAAAACTATAATCAGAGTATAACACTAAATATCAGTTGATAATTCGAATAAATAATGATTATTACATGAACTCCATGTCCTCACATGCTACAGATCTCTTCTCAGCCCCAACGTGCTGATCGCTGACGAAATCTCAGCACGGATACACAAAGCTAGTTTCGCATATGCCAGTTTACACCGTCTCTGGCTTAGTAGACGTGATATCCGGACACTGAATAAAGAGCGGATATACTGCTCAGTAGCAGTTCGCTCCGTTCTCCTTCTTCTCATGGCTGTGAGTCAGACATGGCCATTGAGAGTGGAAGAGATGAAAAGCTTGGCTGGCTAGCTGTCTTTGATCATAGGTGTCTGAGTTCTATCTCCCGTGTGAAGTGGTATAATAGGGTGAGTAATATTGAGGTTAGGCATCGGTCGAGTGCTAGGTGAGTTGGAGGGGAAATCAATCGACGAGGCTGTGAAGTTACATCGACTGAGATGGTTAGGACATGTGTTACGCATGCCTAGTCATCGATCGATCGCCTTTCTCGACCGATGGGCAATGTTAGGTGACATAGGGTCAGGTTAGGAAAGAATCACTAGTGGTCAAACCAAAACATAGCTTCATCAGTCAATCAAATCCACAACAGTTAGTTTAAGCGAGCCACGTAGGAAGGTGTAGACTTCCTGACTGGTTGGGGTCCTCGGTTTGGTAAAAACCGATGACTCCTGGAGACAATTGGTGATATGGCTCGAAATCGTCGTTGTCAGTGGCTGGCACAGATGCATCCACTCCTTGTGACTTATAATTTCCAATGAAACTATATTTTTCTTCGTTATTACTATTCCTTTTGTCTCATATCCCTGTCTACTGCCTCTGTTATGCATTTCTTCGCTTGCTTTTTTTGCTACATGGAGTGTGGCAATTCAAACTGCTGCACATCGGTGCAAAGTTCTATGTTGAAACCAGCCAGTCAGTCAGTCAGATCTCTCCTAAATGAAACCAAAAGATAAACACTACTTACTAAATTACTAAATATTTAGAAGTAAGATTATTCATATGTTACTCTACCTCTCTATATATAGAAGGCATGCAGAAGCGTTGCAATATGAATCGGCTTGATTTATGATGATTTGTCATGAATAAGTGAACTATGAGCGTTGATACCAATGAGTTCCAAAAGAAAAAAAAAACAGACATTACAAAACAAAACAGTGTGACGCATATTTTGCATAGAATGTAAATACAGACAGCCTTAAAGCACATACAAGAATGTGTAGGCTTGTCCCCAATACTGCAGATGCCTTTTACTCCAGTCAATGTGAATATTATTTATAAGCATCATATATCCTACTTTCTTATTAAAGACAAAAAAAGTTGAGTAGGTAAAATTTTTAAAAATATATTTATGAATTAAATATATTTTCACAAGTCTTGGTGGTTCTCCAGAAATTTATTGATTTCAAGTGCCATCACATATAAACTGACTTTATTTAGAGAAGCATTCATTAGAAATCAGGGCAAGTGTACTCTACAGTACTTGGAAAGTTTACAATCAGTGATTCGATAATCTTCGTTGACAAAGTTCAGAATTTTTCAACAACAAAAAAAATAATGCAAACTCACTCCGCATCTTATTTTAAGACATCAGTCGTGTCTAATCAGTTGATGATTAGTCTTCATTGTGTTATTTATATCATCGAAGTAATTAGTATCTTCGGATGCTTGATAGGAGACTATGATTATAATCAAACGCGTTGGTTGGACGTCGGTGGCACAGAGGTAGAATCCTCGCCAACTACGTATGTGGTCCGGGATTCGATCTCCGGCTGATGCACTCCTGTACCTCACTAAAACAGTTATAAGTCTGGGAAAGAGGGAAGGTAGGACATGAGGCCAGCAGCAACCTCATTCCGTAAAAATAAATACCACTGCTACTGAAACTTTAAACCTCTAGCTTGAAGCCCTATGTTCCAGTCGGAACGTAAAGGAATAGAAAATAAACGGGTACTTGAAATATCCCATAAATCGGGGCAGTTATATGAGTGCTAACTGCAATATGATGGTTAGGATTTTCATTAGTAAGCCAAATATCATATCACACTGCTAAGTGGTCACTCTATGTCGTGAGTTGACAGAATTCATGCACTGGCCATTAGATAAGGTCCTAGTGGCTTAATGGTCTACGAGCTCACTAACCTTGTAACCACAAGGTCATGGGTCCGAACCATATCGGTGGGTGCGTACTGATGAAGCGTCCCAAACTAGGCTGACGAAACAGTTGGCTGTCCAGTACTCCCTGTGGCAGGTATTCCAATGGTTCTCTAACCGATGTCGTCTCATGATGAAATCTCCCAACCAATCAAACAAAATCTCTACAAACCAATACTGGAACCTTCAGAATAGTTCAAAGATGTAGTTACATTGGTAAAAAGGGAGTAAACAACTTTTCAAATTGTGTTGCTTTTGCATACTTGTAAAACCTAGAATAGTAATGACAGTATTCAGCATACAGAAAATGCAAGACTAGAACCACTGTTTTGTCAATAAGTCTGTTTAGAAGCAAATTCAGTTCAGCTATTTAGGCTAATGTAATGGGTTAGTAATTTGACAAAAAAAGGAAGTTTGGTTCTTGGTAGAGCTGGAAACGATGGTTTCTGGTTTCCATATATTTCGGTAGGCAGAATAAACCAGTCATCATATACACCTTGACTACTCTACAAGTAATGTTTACTCTAGATGTCCAATAAACAATTAGATATATTGATTCAGTTGGTAAAGCTTTGCCTCGACAGCACAAAAGGAACGTTTATTTGAATCCTGTTACACATCAAACTCCCCAAAATAAACCATGAAGTCTTAATTTAAGTGTCTGGTTACAATGCTATTACTTGTAATATTAATCAAATCAAGTATACTTACCAGAGTCTTAGCACTCTTTGAACAACTTGAAATCTATATTCATTGACACAGACACTCAATGTCATTTAACCGATCAAACATGACTGAAACTGAGCCTCACTATTTTCATCGAACACGAAAACTGGAGTAACTGTTATCTGCAATTAAAAGTGTTCTCTGAGCTGGTTGGTTTAGTTGCGAAGCTTTCGTCGTCCTTCTGGACAACATCTTCAGCGCCATATTTAGCACAAAGTGAAACGATTTAAATTTCTTCATGCGTGATGTAATTGCGTCTCCTGGTTACTATCTTTACATATGTACTGACCATTTTCTATTGACTTGGATTTTAAACTTTCCGGTCTCATGATTTACTTTTTATTAGTTGGTATATTTCATCTATATTAACGTGTTTGCTAATTGCATTTTCGTTTGAGTACCAGGCTTCTAGAAATTCCCTGACACTTTTGGTGTTTCCTCTGTCTAAGATTTTGAAATTATCCCAATCAAAATTAATGTCTATAATTGTCTATATGCTTTGATACTAAAGAATACATATCGTGTCTTTTCACGGCTGACTTATGTTCTTGGTTTCTGATTCGAAGGGGACGCCCACTTTGGCCGATGTAATGCTTGTTACACTTCATACAATTTATTTTGTAGATGGTATTAATTTTTTACCCTTTTTCTATTGGATCTTTTGGTTTGCATAATATCGAATTAAGCGATTTTACTGGTTTGTGTGCTATATCTATATCTAACGGTTTCAGTATTCTGGCTGTTATTTCAGAGATATTCCTCATGTATGGTAGAATGAATTTTCTTGTGGTCTTTGATGATGGTTTCTTGTTGGTGTTTTGATTCGACTTTAAACACTTTTTGATGAAATTTTGTGGATAACCATTCTTTTTGAAGACCGTTTGTAGGTACTTTTCTTCCATTCTTTTCAACCAGTAAAATCGCTTAATTCGACATTATGCAAACCAAAAGATCCAATAGAAAAAGGGGATAAAATTAATACCATCTACAAAATAAATTGTATGAACTGCAACAAGCATTACATCGGCCAAAGTGGGCGTCCCCTTCGAATCAGAATCCACGAACATAAATCAGCCGTGAAAAGACATGCTATGTATTCTTTAGTATCAATGCATACAGACAATTATGGTCATCAATTTGATTGGGATAATTTCAAAATCTTAGACAGAGGAAACAGCAAAAGTGTCAGGGAATTTCTAGAAGCCTGGTACTCAAACGAAAATGCAATTAGCAAACACGTTAATATAGATGAAATATACCAACTAATAAAAAGTAAATCATGAGACCGGAAAGTTTAAAATCCAAGTCAATAGAAAATGGTCAGTACATATGTAAAGATAGTAACCAGGAGACGCAATTACATCACACATGAAGAAATTTAAATCGTTTCACTTTGTGCTAAATATGGCGCTGAAGATGTTGTCCAGAAGGACGACGAAAGCTTCGCAACTAAACCAACCAGCTCAGAGAACACTTTTAATTGCAAATCATCCACCTGAGCTACAAATCTTCTCTATTATTTCAACAACTGTTATCTGATTTAAATAGAAATCGGAAATATCATAGGAAATTAGGACTCCACAAATCTAAAATATTAATGTAGCTTAAACGGCAGATAATCTCACTTAGCATGAAACCCTGGATTATGGTCCTATTTTAGTCAAAAAAGTGTAGGTGAAATTCTTAGGAAACTTATCCACCTGTGCAACTCGAAGCCACACGTCATCCACGACAGAAATATATGTATTCCAAGAGAACGATGAGTAGCAGATAGGAAACAGTTTCTGAAAAATAACCTATGGACTTGCTTCGTTTTGAATACTTCAATAGAAATTTACCCATTCTATACGACATGTTATCATTAAAATAAGTGGCTCGACACTGCTGTACACATTTCGTGTAGGATTTCACAGTCAGTCTACATGTGGAATATCAGTATCTCGTCGTGAACCATAGTACAAACTCATAATTTTAGAGCAATTCTTATCACTTGCTTAGGTTGTTCTTTCATTTGGATTGCTACCCTTCAAACTTATCGCATGCTTTGTCTACATGAACAGACATACGCTTTGTCTGAATTACCAACGTATCTACGCTGTTAGTGAGTAGCCTTCTAAATGTTTGTTCCAAGTGGGACACCTAACACAGATATCCAGGAACTGTGTGACGCGTTCAAACTGACCAACTACAATGTTTGGACACTGATGCAAATCGGACAACAAACAGGTTTGGTAACAACATTGGAAAGCCTCGCAATTGATGTCTGTTGCATTTCAGAGAGCCGCATTCAAGATCCCAATGAAGTGCTTCGATTATCTTCTCCATTTGAAAGTTAGAGTAGTATGTACTTAATCAGTTGGCGATCAGTGTCCTAAGTATAGTATGTGCTTTTCGCCAACTAAGCGCAAAGTACTGTTACAAGATTGGCAGGAGCCTTTACTCTCATTCACTCACCCAGGTGAATCGCTTAAATTCGTCAATAAGTTCGTGTATCTAGGTAGTTGTGTTAGTGCTGGTGGAGGCGTCACGGATGAGATTTACAACCAGTTTCATAGGTCAAACTGAGCCACATCTGACGCCGTCCCGACATTAGCCTGGTTGTCAAAGGTCGGTGAGTGCTGTCTTACTCTACGGCTGTTGAACCTGGCGCCTCCGAGCTGAGGATGTGCGACGACTCTGGGTATTCGATCATCGCCGTCTCCAGAGAATTGCTTGCATTTGATGCCTTCATAATGTGAGTAATTCTGAAGTCTGGCAGTGCGTATTTGGACACAGTAGAGATCACCACTCCTTGAGTGTCGTCATCTGGAAACACCGGCTTCAGTGGTTTCGACATGTGCTACGAATGTCAGCCCAGAGGCTTCCGTACACGTCTCTGTTCACCAGGATGGAAACAGCGGAGAGATGGTCAACCCATGACGTGGCGTCACCAGATGAAGGATATTTGTGTTAGGTTAGGATTTGTTGGTGCGGTACAACTCCCTGGTTGGAGTCCAAGAGATAGTTCGAAACGTTATCGGATATAGCCAAGAGTCTCAATCAATGGAGAACGGGCTGCAATTTCTTTCTTCCCCTCCAGATGATAACTGACGAATGCTGTTTGAACTTGTTAAATATGACTGTTTTCCTAACCCCCCAGGTGAAGTACTGTATCCGTTCTCTACTTATATTTTTACCTTTCATCTCACGTGTTTTCTTATTATTTTGTGGTGCATCTTCTTGGTGCTATATTGTACAAAGATTTTTGCGTTTAAATAAATGAATGAATACCTTAACTGACTGAAAGTTATTCAAGCATAGATTTAATCAAAGTTCAAGGAGTAATTCTTGCTCGAAGGTTCCTATCACAGAATTTTTTTTCAACTATATATTTATCGCTTCATAAAACAATATTTAAGCACAGAAATCATAAATAATTACCTAGTAATTCCAACTCTGATAATATGGAAGAGATACAGTCTTCCGACTTCTTCTCTATCGCTTTACGTCCACAGTGGGACACAGGGCTTCCAGATTTGAATTTCCAGTAGTGATGGCTTTAATAAGGAATGGTTAAGTAAGCCTCATGCCCAATCTTATCTTTTCTCGGGGCCATCTACCCGACCAAGTGGGGCTTAACTGTGCATCAGCCGGGAATCGAACCCATGCCTTCTTCGTGACTGGCAGACATTCTACCATTGAAACATAGACGTACAGTTTTTAAACTAGGAGTACTATTTGCGTACTACAGACAAAATGCTACAGAAACCAATATTCTTCTGATAACAAAGAAGCTTCGACACCTTGCACCCCCCCTCCCACAAAATACTTTCTTCGGCTTAATACAAGTAGGGGAATCGAAGAGATCGATCAAGTAGCATTCCGATCGAGAACATACCCTGCTAAATTATACAACCACTTCAAGGATAATCTTTCACGCATATATGCAAATTAATAAAGAAAACCATTCAGTGGAAAATTTTTGAAATTAACTGAGTACTACTAGTCAGTACTTCTGGTCTGGTATCCATATCACGACTATACCCCCAGTAGAATCCAATTTATACATACTTAATCGTAAAACGTCGATGACCGATTTCGGAGTGTGTGTGTGTGTGTCTGTGGGTGGGGAAAATTCCAGTCTCTTGCTGGTCTAAGGCACTATCATCACAGATATCCATGTGAATCACCTAAAATATGTCTACAATTAAATCCCAATCTCTTATAGAGCTACAACTCTCTGCACCGTTTATAATGAGAATGAGAAATGCTTAAAAAAATAACACATCAATGTTGCATGAGAAAGGTGTAATAATATAAATCATCAAATAAAATACTCTGAGTGAAAAGTGTGTGCTGTCGTCACAGGATCCTGGACTAACACACAAACCACTATTACACAATGCACTTTCACTGAGCGCATGCATTGGGAATGCACACACGCAGAGAGAGGCGCATCTTCTCCCAGAGCAAGAAAATTGAAAAAAAGAGAAACAATGAAATTGAAGACACCACACAAACACACCTGCACACAAATTCGAAGAGAGAAAGTCAAAGTGAAAAGAAATTGTTGAGACAAGATTTCTCTAGATATTTTAGAAAGTATACCAGAATTCTCCATATCCGCCTAATTCTCATTACCATTAAGTACTAGTTAGTAACAGTATTACATAATAGCAACAAGGGGAAGCAGGTGGTGGTAAACACGAAGATAATAGTAGTAATTAATACAAAGACATACATATTAATTTTTTTCAAAGAAATATTATATAAATATATATATGTATGTATTCAGCTAGAAGAAGGAATAAAAAGTAATGTGTATAAATAGACCATTTTGAATAAATAAGAGGATATTTAGTTGTTGTCCTGTAATATATACTATAATACTATGTATGTGTAACAATCAATATCAAGTCTCTTAAAGTATGTATGATTGACAATTATGAAAAATAGGCTGTAAAAGATAAAGAGAGAAAACAAAACAACTGAACTAAAAATAATGACAGTAAGGGTGATCATAAAAGCCACCCTCAAACCCACCCACCCCCGCTTTCACCAGCCGCCGCCGCCGCCAATTTTACTCTAAATATGTGTTGCTTGAAATAATGATAGCTACACGTAGAATAAAGTGTACACAGAAGTCAAATTAACTGACAATCGAGTCATTCAATGAAAGGCACTCTCAATGACCAGATTGAACAACACCACACTTTTACGCGCGCACACACCTCAATTGTCTTCCACACTATTTTTTCTCTCTTTTATACACCAACACTTCAAAGAGACCAGGAGGTAGTAGACACTAATTAACTACAGGCTAAAAATTTTTAACTCCTGAGTAAATTTTGAATCATTTGAAGAAATTCTTGATAAGATGGAGCAGATTCTGTTTTATCTTCTATCATACATGATAAGAATAACGATCGAAGTGTGGTTGGTGCATCATGACGCATACAAACTAAAACATTGTTAACTGGTCGACGTCTACGAAGAAGATTAATTAATGCGGATAGCCTACGATGTCCAACTGGTATAGAAGTATTATCTTCACTAAGCGTATTTTGTTTATCTGAAGGTAAATTCATAATTGGCAATGTGAAAGGACCACCTTGTACTGGAAGTTCATTTGGTGATGAAATACCAAGAAGTTGACGTAAAATATCTGAAGGATTATTTGATCCTGGAGGAACATCTTCACCATAGCCAACTAGCAGTAATAAAAGTTCACCAGTATCTAACAAATATACGCCTGAACGTGATATACTTTGAGCTGATAAATGTAACTGGTTAGGCAATTGTTCAGCCTCTGCATTAGCATCACTTTCACCTGAAGAAGATGTTCCATCACAATCCGAAGGACGCTCTTCATCACCATGATCAGCTAAACGAAGACTAGCTGCTTTTTGTACAAGAGTAGCATGAGAAGACAAAGGTTTCGAGACGAAACGATGAACAGCATACAATTTTGGATACATTAAAGTGATTAGATCATTAGGCGGTGCAGATTTAATACGCTCCAGTGCTGCTGATCTATCATCTAAGCGTGTGACTACTCCAACTCTAAAAGCTTTAAAACGAAGCAGACCACAAATATACAATGGAAGTAATCGTAAATTCGGTGGACATGGTAGACCATAGGTTGTTGAACTACAATTCGGTGAAATACTACAACTTGTTATGTAGGCTGAAAGGGCATCAGCAACAGCATTGGCTAAAGCTTCTCTAGCATTCGATAGACCTGATGTGATTGTACGATCAACAGCCATTTTGCTTAGAAGGCAAGCTATAGCACCTTGATCTGCTCCTTGAAACACTTCAGTTGGAGTATGTACAACTGGTAGGCATAAAGTGTGCACACGAATACGCCGATCACCTTTGGATGAAGTATACAAAACAGCAGCCTATAGAAAAAAAAGTAAGTAACAAGAATGTATTATTAAAATCAAATGTATACTCACATATAGATACCTAGCGCCAAAAAAAAAATAAAATCGATACCCGGCTTCGTTTATGCCAACGAGGCAACACACACTTTAGGCGTTCATACTTAGTGAAGCGACAAGAAAGTAGGGCAACATTACCATTACAGAAATTCACTGACTTTTGAAATGATAATTATTTGCAACAGAACATTAAACTGCTTTCCCCCCCCCCCCCAACCCAATAATGGAAAAATACGTAATACTAAGGAAAAAAGTCATATTAGTAACAAAAGTAATATAACTGTTATTTTTTGCACTAAATTCAACAGCTTCAGAACAAAATGTTAACTCAATTTGATCACGATTACCTGGAACACCTTTTTCAATATGTACCAGGATATGAGTCACAGTGTTATTGTGAAAGAGGGCTGGAGAATATCACCTAATTACCCAACAGCAGCTTAAAGCAGGCAAAGCATGATTCCATCTCAACTGAGGAAGTCAATGAATCATATCTGTATACGTCAACCAGCCTGGTATGACAGCACGTCATACCCCCCCCCCCCCCCCCCCCAACCCACTCTCTACACGCTAGCAACCATAGAAATAAACCAATTTCTCATATGCTTATTAAAAATACTAGTAGCCTTACTGGAAAAATCAAAACTACTTGCATTCCCCCCAGGTACATCACCAACCAGAGATGGACTGCTAATTTTTGAGTGACATATGTGCAGAGAAATTAGTACTTCAACTAATAAAAGGTGAAAAAACAGGATTTAAAAAGAAGTGAGAAATAAACAGCGAAGAATCCTGATTGAAACCCATACTAGACAGTATGTGCACTGTGATTGAGCAACCGAAAAAACACACGACAAAAAAGTAAACAAACAAACGAACAACAGAGATGAATAATTAGATAACATACCTGACAGCATACTGTGCCACATCTTTCTAAGCTTTCGGATAAATCTAACTGGACAGCGTAGCCAGAATCAGGACTCACATTGGGCAATGACATCAGATCAGTAGAACGCACAAAGCAAGAGCCATGAAAAGTCTATAGTGGGGATAACATATTAAGAGAGAAAAAAAACAGGTAATACTCAGTTATTCATTAAAAGAAAAACAAGGGTCAATATGGATGTAAATTGACAACCAATCAAAATAAAGGTTGTCAGGAGATAACAATTACAACATTACATCCATGGAGAATTCAAATAAAATGACTTCACAGTGATGTTTGCATTGAAGATATCCAGAAAGATAATAAAAGCTTTAAAACGAATATGTCTATGTACATCAAAACCATCCCACCTGAGTTATAAATCCCCATTAACTAACTGGTGATTAGCACAGGATTGACACATGTTATTCACTTTAAGTGGGATCTTAAAACCACTTATCATCGATATGAATGTTATATGACTTTCTCCACTTCACACATCCTTAACATAAAAAAAGATGATCTACAGTATAGTCATGGAGATCATTTGAAAAGTGGATTATAATTGGAAATCCATACACAATTGACTATATGTCGTTCAATTAAATACAAAATGCTGTTGCCCAGTAATATTATCATCTGACCTTTTTCTTGATAAGCATCAACTCGCAGCGAAGTAATATGAGGTTGTTAGGAGAATTTGGAATCCCTAATTATCTACTTTTAGAGCAGCTAATTAACTATGTGTAAGGTTCAATATTTAGTCGGCGAAATCTCATGAAACGAAACCAAAATCCACCATTTCAGTCAAAGTCGAATAGCCACACGTGTGAAAGAAAAAATCATTTCCATCAGTCAAACTCAAAATAAACCTAATCAATTTTAATACAAAATCAATAAACTGGTTGAAGAAGCAGCCAGCGAAGACAGGACTTCAGGTGAACATAGAGGACACGGAGGTGATGAAGATAACCAATCAACCAAACAACAGCACCAACAATCAGCATCAATCATCATCAACGGAAGAGATTTAACAGAGGTTGCTTTTTTCATTCATCTTGGAAGCACGGTTTCAACCACAGGCAGTCGCGGAACGGATGAAGATGTCAAAGCCAGCCCAGCCAGCCAGAATCGGAAAGGCATCAAGTTGAAACCAGTTTGGAAATCTTCTGCACTGACTTAGCCAGCATAAACAACAAGATTTGGAATCTGTTCAACACAAATGTGAAGTCAGTCACTTCTTCTATACGGGTGAGCAACTTGCACTGTGCATCACGAGAAGCATTTCCAAGAAGCCACTACAAACTTTTATCAACAGCTGCATTCGCTGGCTCCATACGGACGATCACATGACAGGCCAGAAAGTATTAGCAACAAAAAACTCTGGTAACGAACCAACCAGTAACCGAATGATCAACAAATATGCTACAGAAAGTGGAGATGGACTGGGCATACGCTGAGGAGGCCGTCGAACAAAAACCCCAATGAAAGCCATCACTCAAATGGAATCCCAGTGGGAAGCGATGAGTGGGTCGTCGTTGCGAGAGTGACATGTAGGAGATCGTGTGTCGAGAAGAAGAGAGAGCAAGGGTGGTCGTGTGGTCAACCAGCTGAAGAGACAGAAGAAAATAGAACAAATTGGAGATGTGTTGTTGAAGCCCCAAGGGAATTATATATATGTAACAGATTATATTTCAAAAAAAGAGTATAATACAAACCTGAATACTTAATCCTTGAGTGCACCGAATGCGCATAACAGCTTCAAAACCGATTTTCCTAACCAAATACCGATCGAAATCCCGACGGAATCGTTCCACTTCAACACATTCAGAAAATTGACATTTATTGTAGTTATTTGATGTCGCATTGGTAGTTTGTGTAGTACTGTTTGATTGTACATTGTCAAGCAGTGCATCATGAATTTGTGGTGAATAACAGAAGTCTGGATAATGATGAATAGTACCACTTGAAAAACGACTAGCTCCAGATATTGTTGCGATATCACAGTATTGAGAATTAAAGATAAACATATCAACGGCCACCTGTAATTTTGTAACCGAAAGATAAAGTCATTATACGAAGACAGCAATATCATAGCTATATATTCTATGGTGAATCAAAAAGAAAAAAATAGAAAGTTCTATTTATAACAAAGGAATGATTACATGATGGACGGTGACTAGTAATTGAATTCAGGATGCACGTTTCGTCCTATTTGGGAACACAATCGTCATATTTCTTGAACTGAAAGCGGCATACGATCCCGTCAGCCGAGAGGTACTATGACGATGTTTGACTGTGAAGGAGATACCGAGAAAATACATTGCACTGATCAAGGCACTCACTCTACTCTACTCGAAGTCATGCAGCATGGTAAGAGTTGCCTACGGAGAGTTGTCATCTGAAATGGTGACAACCAGTGCAGTGATGTCCGTCAGGGATGCCCACAAACGTTCCCATTTCTGTTTCATTTCATTATAGATGTACTAATGGACTTAACGCTGATTTCAGCGACTCGGGGATTGACTTGCTACTAATGAATAATCTTGTTGGCTTACAATATGTAGATGATCTAGTCCTTCTAGGTGAACACGCTGACAAAATGCAGTTTTCTGAATACCTTGAGCAACAATCTTCGAATTTTTTACATGCGATTCGCTCCCGTCAAATGTAAGATGGTGCTACAGGACTGGACTACATTGACTTGCTCCTGGCTTAACGATAGTGATGTGGTGAAGTGATTGGTGGGGCATATTGACCACTTCACTTATTTCGGGAATTGCATCAGCCAGCCACAACAGCAGGTTTATCGCTGATGAAATCTCAGTACGGATACACAAGGCTTGTTTAGCATGTGCCAACATACGCCATCTCTGGCTTTTACTCTATGAGAAGAAGAAAAGCGTGATATAGCATAACACAGTCGAATTCCAATAAAAAACTGAAAAGATTTTAAAATGCGAACTCCAAGTTGTTGGACTTGAATATCTCTGAATATGAATACAATAAGAAAACGAAAATTACAACGTCTGTGAAATTAACTACAATATTTTTTTTAAAAAAGTACATATTAAATAGAAATAATATTTCAATGATACCTGTTGATGAGCACAATCCAAAGCGAAAGTTTTATAGAAGTCAGTTGATAAATTCAAGTGTTTTATCTCCACTGAACAACGATCACTTGGTTCTTCGCGTAAACTGAGAGCGCCTACACCAATGTTAGGAAGGCATGTATTAAAAACAGTAATTCGACCGCCTGTTGAACCGATTAACTTCTGTGCAGCCTATAAAAATGAAAAGATGTGTGTACACATAAAATATCGCACAAAAAAACATATCTACTCTAAATCATATATATGTGTATATATGACTACTTTTTAAAGTTACGGTTGCATGCAATCAAGTCAGCAGAGTGACGACTTTGATTACCTACCAAACACTAATAAATTAGTGGTATGAGCAAAGACAAGTCAGGTGACTTGCCAATATTTTTAGAAATATGTATACCACGGGAAAAATAAATCATACACTACTCACTGGTGGTTTTCCAATGGTCATGCCTTTGTTTAGATGAAGTGCTACAACTTGCAAAGTAATATTTAATAACGTACTAGTGTAATGACAGAAGACAAGAGCCAGGCAACAGACTGTTTATTGAGAAAATCAAGAGGTATTTATAGATTTTTATGTGCATTATTATTAGCGTTATTCTTAGCGGAGAGGCAACCCCTTCCGATTGGTTGTTTTCTTGCTGAACGTTATTCTGTCGTCTCTTTGTGGTCGTTTCTCAAAAAGTCAAGCCATATATCATATTTCCATACGTTAACTCCGCTGTGATTGGCTGGTGATTTTCTCAAGGTTAAACTTTGTTATTGTTTTTTTCTCATGACCCTGAATCAGGATGTGATCATCGATGTAAATTGCTGTCTACAATTTTGGCTTACAGCCAGCTCTCACCACACTAGTACTATTAATACTTGTTTGAAATCCGCCTAGAAATTTTTAGTTATCTACAAACATTCAATTATCAACTTTCATATATACTTTTTTTTTATCTAGATTGCATAACTTCAACACCATTGGTGGGGTGTAATTTTTGTATGAAATAGCTTGATGCTGATCTCTCCGTTCATGTATTAATTCTTAATATATGCCTAATAAAATAGCAAATATTCAATGTCAGTCATGCCAACACCAGCGGTAAATGATATTTAGCGTTTATTTTTGTTTTTGTTTCTTTTCTATACAGTCCACAGTCTATGTCTCTACAGACAAGTCATATTACATTGTTTTTCAAATTTATTCCAATTTCTCTGTTAACACTTAATGATTTTATTTATTTACACAATCAATAGATAGTCAGGGTCAATAATTTCTGGTCTTGCACAGGACCTAAACACAATAAAACACAACGTAACAGCAAAAATCACAACAACACAACTCTACAAGGTGTGTGTGAGATTTTACCGATTATTTAATCACACACACACACACATACACATTATACATTTACAAACTGTGAACTAGCTAGTATTATTATTATTATTAATATAATTATTATTGTTATTATTACTTCTATTACAGATAAGAGCAAAGGTCATTAGCTGAAAACAAGACAGTGAAAAACTTTTACAGTCAGCACAATATCTATTTTTAGAAAACTAGTATCATTTTACGTTTAGATAAATCAATGTATTGGTTTGTAAGGATTTGATTGATTGGTTACAGGATTTCATCATGAGCTGATATCGGTTAGAGAACCATTGACGGCCAGCTATTTCGTCAGCATAGTTTGGGACTCTTCATCAGTACTCACCCGCCACCAGGGTTCGAACCCGAGAACTTTTTGGTTACAAGGCGAGCTCGTATACCATCAAGCCACTGTGACCTGATCCAATGGCCAGTCCATGAATTCTAACTTCTGATAATTCATGACATAGTGCGACCGCGAGCCAATGTCTTCGGAGAGTATTTGTCCCAAACTATGAAACAGCTGTCCAGTACTCCTAGGTTTTCTAATGGTTATCTAACCGATGTCAGCTCCTGATGAAATCCTGTAACCAGATGGTTTAATGATTAGAAATTATACAATCCACAAGAAGAGACCTATAGACGCCTGCCTCTGGAAATCTAAAGTATTCATATCATCATGATATGCGCTATGTGTTTGACCATGAAAATGAAATTGATTGAGACTAGAAAAGCCAGATATTACTTACTACACACTTTAATTTTATGTTGTCAACCCGCCAGAGCAGATAGTCAAAATTCAAGTCGTTTGAACAGCTTAGTTAGATATGATGCAGATGTGTAGCTCATAGATGGATAACATTAGCGTATTTGTATTTTCTGAGATGAATGGTTTACTTGTGAAACTTTTATTGTCTTTCTATACATCTTCAGAACATACTTCAAATTAAAACAAGTACTGGTGTTGCCTAGAATGACAATAAAAGCTCTGCTACTAAACTGTTCAGCTGAGAGAACACAATTCCACCAACCTTTTAGTTATCTAAGCAGAAAAGCGATTAGGATATATTGCTGATGTGCTCTACCCTAAACAAGCGGAAACAACTATTTGTTACAGGATTTCATGATGATATCGGTTAGAAAACCAGTGGAAAAACTTACAGGGAGTACCGGACAGCAGTTTCGTCCTAGTCTGGGACTCTTCATCAGTACTCACCCACCCCACTGCAAGGGTTCGAAACCAGGACCTCCTAGTTACAAGGCTAGCAGGCTCGTAGACCATTAAGCCACTGAGACCCAATCCAATGGCCAGTTCATGAATTCTAACTTCTGCCAATCCACGACATAGCGCGACAACTAATCAACAACTATTGTCTGAGTAAGTCACCTTCATATAGCCAGAGAATACCACTACTACTGGTTAATACGTTATCTCCAACTACCTACACTAGTCATCAGTATGTTACGTTGCCTCAGCAGTTCGAAAACAACAACAACAAGATGAAACAACCTGCACTTTAACCTAAATACATGTAGACATATGTACCTAAATTTCTAGGAAAATCCTCCTATGACAGGATAATAACTGAGCGAATACCACTGGCTGGTTATAATGTTCAGAAAAACGTGACACATTATTCAGAGAAGAATGGTTGGGTGTGAATACGACTATTTGCGATTTGTAAGCTTTAAGAAGGAATAAACATGGACGCCTACGGGGGACATACAACGATAGGAAATCTTACAAAGTAATGTATATAGTCAACTTTGCACAATTTATAACAGCACGGAAACGGAATATCGATAGGGCAGAAAGGAATTAGACGGTGTAAAAAGTGACAGTGAAAGTTGACAAGCTTTAAGACAGAAAATGTACTCTTATACAGTTAAGAACGAGCGGTATTCTAGCAGAGTGAAGGTCGAATGAAATTATAGGCAAATATGAGTTGGTCAACTTCGAGATGTTGTGACATTCTTTGATAACATAATTAAAGCTGTGAGTATTATCATTGACATAAAATCAACCGACGTTTCAAATAGTTTATTATGTGTGTTTGGAGAGCGATCCATAGCCTGTAAAAATTATGTAGTATATTGTCTACCGAATTTTTTTTCACTTGTTTGATATATTTAAAGAACATGTGGTACTTTAATTGGACACTAACTATTGTCATGTGTCTAATCCTTTGTTAATTGAATACTGAATTCTATCAGTCAGTAAGGTTTGCAATGTGGCCATCATACCACTAGGTGGCTTGTCATCATGGTGTACTTTGAATTGTTGATATTAGATGGTTGGAGGCAATCGGCCACAGGAAGCCTTGACGGGACCTAGGCTTCGTGCTAGTCGGCATTCACCAGTCACCAAGGCGTATCTGCCATCTTGAAGGAACTCATGTCCCTTCTGAGATTCGAACCCGTGTCACCAAGTGCCGCCTGCAGTCAGAGACGTTACCACTGAGCAGCTATTTGAGCTCACGATTGACCTCCTCTAGGACTGTATTAGATACTTTCGATTGGACACTAACTAGTGTCATGTGTCTAATCATTTTTTACTGCAAACTGAATTCTATCAGTCAAGTTTGCAACGTATGATACACAAAAAGGAGTGATGATTCTATCTTCTCACCGGTTCAAGTTTAACAAGATCTCTGAGACTGTCATTCATCTACACTTAAACAACAAGTAACATAAAACACACACAGGCATAATGATTACCTGAAGAGCAGATCCAAGACAATTTCCTGTATCATTTGTTCCAATAAAATTCTCATGTAAATGCAAAAGGAATTCGCGTAACACATCAGTACAATCGTCGATTCGGTTAAGTAAACCTTCATTATCCGGTAGAAATATATCCTCTAAATCGGGACAAATTAACATTCGCATAGTTTCACCTAAGGCAGTAAAAAAGGAAAGTGAATGGGAAAAAATAAATGCATGCCGTTTTCATTTTTATTTTCAACTATAATAAACAGTAGTAGATTACATATCTACAGTGGATTTAAAGAAGAGGTAAACTAAGTAACCTGTTTGTTTAAGTTAATTTTGTATATCCCGGGAGTATGCAGACGATATCATCGTACTGTGCGCGATAGCATGAAGGCTGTTCAAATCACACTTAAACAATTGGCGATTAGTGTCTGTAAGTATGGTATACCCTTCACCCCGTTTCAGTGCAAAGTAAAGTTACAAGAGTGGTAGGAGCCTGTACCTACACTCACACCGGTAGGTAAACTGCTTGAAATCGTCGATAAGTTCGTGTATATGGATAGTTGTGAGATTGCTGGCGGAAACGTGGCGGATGAGATTTCCAACCGTATCATGAAAGCAACAGTGGCATAGGTCAACCTGAGCCACACCTGACGCTGTCCCGACATTACCTTGGTTGTCAAAGGTCGGGTTTGCAATGCTTCGGTGAGTGCTGTCTTGCTCTGTGACCAGTGAAACCTGGCCTGTCTGAGCTGAGGATCTTCGCTGACTCTATGTATTTGATCATCACTGTCTCTGCAGGATTGCTTGTGTTCGATGGTATCATCGTGTGAGTGATTCTGAGGTCCGGCAGTGTGTTTGAACACGGTGGAGATCACCATTCGTTGAGTATTGTCATCTGGTTTGGACATGTGTTACGAATGTCATCCCAGAGGCTTCCGTACACGTCTCTGTTCACTAGCCCTGGGTGGAAAAATCGGAGGGGGCAGTCAGCCCGTGACGTTGCGTCGTGAGATGAGGGATATTAGTGTTAGGTTAGCATTGGTTAATGCGACACAACTCCCTGGTTGGAGTCCGAGAGATAGTTCGAATCGATGGCTCTAAACGTTATCGGATATGTCCAAGAAGTGCGTTTAATGGCGAACGCGCTGCAATTTCTTTCTTCCCTTCCAGACGATAACCGACGAATGCTGTTTGAACTTGTTTTTTTTTAATTTTTCGGTTACAGCTTGACTGTTTTCCTAACCCCCCCCCTCCAGATGAAGTACTTTATCCGTTCTCTATTTATATTTTTACTATTTACCTCACATGTTGCTTTATTATTATTATTTTGTGGTGCATCTTTTTGGGGCCATATTGTACCAATTTTGTACATCTTGTTGATTGATTAGATCGGACCGAAATGTCCACACGCTTTGCTGACGTGCCGGCCCCTAGCACAGACGATGATACCTGTTGCACAAGTAGCCTAGTGGGCGTTTGACAGCATGGGTGTTGTGTTCGAGTCTCAGTGGAGATACCAACACCAACTGGAGATTGCAGGTACATTCATTCAGTTGACGACAACCAAGTGGGACAAAGTGAGTATTCTGGATTCCACAAATGGTCACTATTCACCAAATAACACCAGGTAACAGGGAAATGAAGCAGCTCCATTCGTTATATTTCAAAACATTAGTGTTTATTTATAGTATTTACGACGCTAGCATAAAAGAATCAATGATAAAGCACCTAGAGGTTGAAAACCTCTTTGATCTCCCAACTGCTTTTGGAGGCTAGAATGAAAAGTACTAAGTATTCTTTGGATCACTACTGATGAAACTAGTGAAATCCACTCTTCTTATATTAATAATGAGTATATGGCAAGCAATTGTTAAAATATTTGCAAGTCAGTTATAAAAGTCATTTGAATCAGGATTTTCAAGATAATGTTCACATTACTCACCGCTTAGTTTGTAATAATGCACACTGGAATTAAAAGTCATGAAGGCTACCTGACGCCTTGAATCACCTGGAATCCGACTAATCAACGCTTCCAAACGTTGACAGGCAAGTTGTAAATAACCTGTAGCAATTGCATTGTGACTAACATCAAAGCAAAAAAGATAAGTAGCTGGCTGGGGTGGTCTAACCATATATTCAGACGGGGCAATAAACTCTACAGTAGCTGAACGAATCTCTGGTCTTCTCGAAGGATCTCCATAGGTTTGTGTTCCAGGATCGTAGTAAAAGTCATCTGGAACGGTGTTTGACAAAAAGCATACAGGACACCTCCAACGACGACCAGAATCCATAAATTGCACAAATGGATTAATATAAGTTCGACATGATCGACAACGTACTATAGTTGTTGTATGAATTGTATGTAAATTGGTTAAATCACGGAAAGGATGCATAACAAGGCCAAGAGGTAAACGACAACGCGTTAACAGTTTTGAATTCGACGGTACATTTGTCAGAGTACATCGCATTATATCCGAATCACAATTGATCTACAAAATGCAATTAAACAATAATGAATACAAAGTTTTAAGAGGAATTCCAAAATGTCTAGTGTCAGTATATGTGTAATACACTTGGAAAGTATGGAGATACTTGTGATGAAAGGGGATCCAAGTGACAATGGAAATGTCAATATTTGATTTTTTTTTTTCTCTTTCCATTCGTTTACAAAATTGAAGCACATCAGTAACACTGAAGAAATGTGCACAAGTCATTTCTGAAATGCGGTGGTAATTAAACACCATAATATTCTAACCCATACATTATATGGATACATAAAATATATAAAATGATCAAATAAGAAATATTGAATTCTTCTGTCTCCAATGGTTCTCTGACTTATGTCAGCTCATGATGAAACCCTCCAACTAATCAAACAAAATCCCTACAAAAACCGATACTTGAAAATCCACCTGATGCTCACTAGCGACTGACCCTATTCAGGTAGTTGACCTGGCGTCCTAGTGGGAAGCCGTGACCAGTAGGGTGCAGCAGGTTGAAGGTGAGGATAGTTACTCATCGAAGACATTTCTAAGTGGTCGCGCTATGACATGAATTATCAGAAGTTAGAATTCATGGACTGTTCAGTGAATTGGGTCTTAGCTTATTAGTCTACGAGATCGCTAGCCTAGTAACCAGAAGGTCTTGGATTCAAGTCGTGGTGGTGGGTGCCTACTGCCGAAGAGTCCCAAACTAGGTTGACGAAACGGCTGTCCTTCAGTACTTACTGTGGCAGATTTTCCAATGGTTTTCTAACCGATATCAGCTTATGATGAAATCCTGTAACCAATTAATCTAATTTCTACAAAACCAATACTTGAAAATCTTCTATCTCCCTTTGAAAAACTTAACTGACTACTAACAGTAGCCATGATACTGAAGGTACAACAATGTGGACGACTCCTCTTACAAACAGAATAAGTAGGAGTGAGTATGAAGACTGATGTTCAATAAAATGCCTTCCCTTCCCACGGAATGACGTTTCATCTGGCATACACACACATTAGCTCTCAAAAAGCTGCCGATATACAATTTCTCAGTTAATTATTACTGGAGATGAATGCTAAAATGTGCAGTCCGCGTAATTCTTCAAAAGCATTTGCAACAAAATGTTTATATGAGTAGTACAAACTTCAAAGCCATCTGTCAAAAAGTAGCCCTCCTTTCATACATCGATAATTTTTCAAAAGTGATGCAGTGACGATTTCTAAAACATTTATCACTAGTTTTTTGTGACACTATTTCGGTGGTCATTATATAAAGGCTTTTTAACACAATGCTCTTCTACAATAATATTGAACTCTATTAATCTATGTTAAAATCCTGTGATTATGAGTCACTAAAATAAGAGATATCCTCGTTGACAATTACTACCCAATGAAAGACATTGACATTTAATCGTAGTTTTCTTCAAACCTAGTCAAAAGTTTAGATTCATGGACATTGACGAAAGATGCGATGCAGTAGGATTTGTACATCACTAAGTCTTATGATTTTGGATAAATTTTGGAAGTAAAACATTTCTCTGCATACGAAGTGTAAAGGGCTGAGAGACTGTTTCCTTAATCTATTTTTGCACCAGAGTTAAGGAGTGAATGAAACAGGGAAACTCTAAAAGCACGATACGTAAAAATGTAAAAATAAGTTGATTATTATTATTATTATTCCCGAGTGGAATATAGGGCTTCAACAACAGATTCCCACTTTCTTCTATTTTCTGCCATCCTCTTCATTTGGGTCCAGGATTGCCCACAATCTCTCATCTTCTCCTCACACGATCTCCTCCATGTTACCCTAGGACAATCAACTCATCGATTCCCAATTGGATTCCACTTGACCAATAGCCTGCATTGCGGGCGATGTCATTCAGCACTTTCCTCAATGTATGCCCGATAAATCTATCTCCATTTCCTCCTACATATTTGTTGAGCGATCGGCTCTCGTCTGTTGGTTGGTTTGTTGCCAGTCAGAATTTCTTGTTGTCAATTCTTTCTGGCCATTTGATCCTCAGTATGGAGTGAAGGCAGCTGATGCAAGTCTGCAACCTGTTGGAAATACTTTTCGTGACGCGCCCTCCAAGTTTCTGACCCGTATAGAAGGCCCGACTTGACATTAGTTTTGAAACTCCGAATCTTGTTGTTTATGCTGTCTGAGTGTCGAAGATTTCCAAATTGGTTTCACGTTTATGAAGGCGTATCTTGCCTTTCCGATTCTGATTGGCTGGCTTTGATATCTTCATCCGTGTCATCCGCCTGTAGTTGAAACGATGCTTCATAGATAAGTGAAGGAAGCAATCTCTGTTAAATCTCTCCCACTGATGGTGATTTGTGCTGGTTGTTGCGGTTCGTTGGTTATCTTAATCACCTCCGTCTTCTCTATGTTCACCTGTAGTCCTGTCTTCGTTGCCTGCTTCCTCGGCCAGTTTGTTGGTTTTAGCCTGCCTGCAAGTTTTCGAGTCTATGTGACGTCAGACATATATGATCCACGTGCAAAATCCATATCTTCTATAGTCTTCTTATCGGTCAATCCAGCATACTCCTGTCTCTTCGTTCCTCAGAGTCTGACGCATAATCCAGTCCACACAATTAAGAATATCATCGGTGATAATAGGCAGCTTTGTCTTACTCCTGTATGCATTTCGAACGCCTTGCTAAGTTTTCCATAGTGGATCACTTGATACGTGCCATTGTCATATAACTGTTGAATGAGGTTGATTAAGATTTGGACACTGAGCGCCATGGTGTTGAAGCAGTTTCCAAATTACGTATTGGTCAACGCTGTCGAAGGCCTTTCCGAAGTCTGGTGTGCTTAGATCACTGTGACTTGGCTAGCAATAATCACTACTGGTTGATGTGAGAGTGATATCCAACTATACTCATGTCAATCAATTAATAATAAATCGCGTCATGATATATAAACCTCGCCTAGATTACTAGCTCGCTAGTTTTCTAACCGGTCCCAAGCCCGGATAAAGAGGGAGGGTTGGGGCGTGGTGCTAGCAACTCCACCCCCAAAACTTAACCAAATCGCTACAGAAACTTCAACGCACAAATATATTAAAAATTCTAAAAATACAAACAATAACCTTATTTTTCGCTGGAATCAGGGAAGTGAAATGACGCAGGCTGATAAAAGCTTTCGGGAAGCCAGTCAGCCGATGTGCTTTCTTCCGATGAAAGCAAAAATAAGGATGGGGACGTGGAATATTCGTACAATGTACGAAACTGGAAAGCCTGCCCAGGTAGCCGCAGAAATGAGAAGATATAAAATAGAAGTGTGGGGAATCTGCGAGAGCAGATGGAACGGATGTGGAAGGAGCCAACTACCAACTGAAGAGACAATAATCCACTCCGGTCACCCAGAGGACGATCACGAGCACACTGAGGGAGTAGCCATCATGATGTCACCAACAGCGGCTAAAGCTCTCATGCAGTGGGAACCAATCTCCTCCAGGATAATGACAGCCAGGTTCGACTCAAAGGGAAGGAAGGTTACAATCATTCAATGCTACGCGCCTACAAACGCCTCAGAACATGAGAAGAAGGAGGATTTCTACAGTCAACTACAAACAGTAATGGACAACGTCCCAAAGAGCAATATCAAAATCCTGATGGGTGATATGAATGCGAAACTGGGAGGAGACAATACAGGAAGAGAACTCACCATGGGTCGTGAGGCCCTTGGTGAAATGAACGAAAATGGTGAACTCTTCTCAGACTTCTGCGCCTTCAACGATTTGGTGATTGGTGGCAGTGTGTTCAAACACAGGGATATACACAAGGCAACATGGATTTCACCAGATGGACACACCAAAAACCAGATAGACTTCATTTCAATCTCAATGAAGTGGAGACGGAGCCTCCTAGACACAAGATCGAGGAGAGGAGCAGATGTGGGTTCAGACCACTATCTAGTACAAGCGACTTTCAGGGTGAAACTAAAAGCCTCGAGGATAGCTGGGGATAGGCCACAATGCAAGTTCAACACTCAAAAACTGAAGGACACAACCACAAGAGACATTTTCACTGCAACTGTCAGGGCAAAGCAAGAAAGACTACCTGGCACCACTGAGGAATCATCCGTGGAAGACCATTGGAACTCTCTGAAGGTAATTTTCAACGAAACGTGTTCAACGGTTTTAGGAAGAAAGAAGAAACAAGACAAGGAATGGCTCTCAACAGACACTTGGAAGCTAATAGGGGAGAGGAGAATGGTGAAAGAGAAAATGATTCAATGCAAAGATGGAGAAGAGAAAGAGACGCTGAGCTCAACTTACACAGCACTGGACAAAGAAGGGAAGAAGAGTGCCAGGAAGGACAAAAGACAATTCTACGACAACTTGGCCACTGAAGCTGAGAAGGCAGCAGGCAAAAGGGACCTGAGGACACTATATCAGATAACCAAGTCTCTATCCGGGAAGAGATCAACACAAGTGAAACCTATAAAAGACAGCCAAGGGAACCCAATTACCAAGGAAGAAAGACAGATTAAACAATGGACGTATCACTTCAAAGGACTCTTGAACCGACCACCACCTGCAACCTGTCCAGAAATACCAACAACAGCGCGTACACAACTGTAAGTTGACACCAATCCTCCAACGAAAGCTGAAGTCTTGAATGCAGTCGAGCTTCTGAAAGCTGGAAAAGCAGCTGGACCAGATGGAATACCCCCTGAAGCACTGAAAGCGGACCCAGAGACGACAGCAGATATGCTGACTCCATTATTGCAAAAGGTCTGGAAGGAGAGAAAGGTGCCTACTGACTGGAGGAAAGGTTACCTCGTGGAACTACCAAAGAAGGGCGACTTAGGACTCTGCAAGAACTGGCGAGGAATCATCCACCTGTCGACGCCAAGTAAAATTCTGAGTCGCATCATCCTGGAGAAAATAAAGGACGCACTGGATGCAGAATTCCGACCAGAGCAAGCTGGATTCAGGAAAGGCAAATCATGTTCTGACCAAATTGCAACTCTACACATCATCATCGCACAAAGCATGGAATGGCAATCCAACCTCTACCTCAACTTCATAGACTTTGAGAAGGCCTTCGACAGCGTTGACCGCGAAGTAATTTGGAAACTACTCCAGTACTACGACGTACCCCAAATATTCATCAACCTTATTCAACAGCTGTACAACAATGGCACATATCAAGTGATCCACAACGGAAAACTCAGCGAGGCGTTTGGAGTAAACACAGGAGTCAGACAAGGGTGCTTATTATCACCAATGATATTCCTAATTGTGGTGGACTGGATTATGCGTCAGACAGTGGGAAACAAGAAGACAGGGATATCCTGGACCGACGTGAAGAACCTAGAAGACCTGGATTTCGCGCGTGGATGATTTATGTTTGATGTCACACAAAATCGAAGACTTACAAGCGAAAACCGACAAACTGATCGAAGAAGCAGCCAGAGAAGACAGGACTCCAGGTGAACATAGACAAGACGGAGGTTATGAAAATAACCAACCAACAACAACAACAACAACAGCAGCAACATCCACCGCCATTCACTACCAACGGGAGGGATTTGAAAGAGGTTACTTCATTCACTTATCTAGGGAGCATTGTCTCAACCACAGGAGGAATGGACGAGGATGTCAAATCGAGAATCGGGAAGGCGAGAAAAACATTCATCAACCTGAAACCAATCTGGAAATATTCGTCACTCAGTCTGCATCAACAACAAAATTCGGATTTTCAATACAAACGTCAAGTCAGTCAGTTCTTCTATACGGATCAGAAACTTGGCGGGTCACAAAGAATATTTCCAACAGGTTGCAAACCTTTATCAACAACTGTCTTCGTTCTATAATCAAGATCAGATGGCCGGAAAGAATCACCAACAAGAAACTATGGGAACAAACAAAACAAGAACCAATCGTCCAACAAATATGCAGGATAAAGTGGAGATGGGTTGGACACTCGCTGAGGAGGCCGCTGGGTGACATCGTGCGTCAGGCCCTCGAGTGGAACCCGAAAGGGAAGCGGCGAGTGGGACGTCCAAGGGTGACATGGAGGAGATCGTGTGAAGAGGAGCTGAAACAGTATGAACTAACATGGATGCAGGTGAAAAGCACAGCAGAAGACAGAAACAAGTGGAGACGTGCACTTGAAGCCCTATGTTCCACTAAGAACCCAAGGGAACAATAATAATACACGATATGAATACATATGTATTTTAGTGAATCGAAATGAATATCCCCAGCGAGATAGTTTACTGACTCACTGACTGACTGGTTTCAACCTAGCCAAAGACATCATGGATTGGTACGTGTTTTGTTCTTATATCCGCTAACTCTTTCATAGTCTAGCCCTTTTTCAGCTAACGCATTTTATTCTTAATCCTCACTAGCATTGTACAGGTGCGTCGGTGGCACAGCGGTAGAATGCTCGCCAACGACTCCTCATGTGGTCCGGGGTTCGATCCTCGGCCACAGATACACTCCTTTACCTCACTAAGCCAGTAATAAGACTGGTAAAGAGGGAAGGTTGGGGGATATAAGGCCAGTAGCAACCCCATCCTGTAAAAATAAACACTAGTGCTACAGAAACTTCAAGCCTCTAGCTTGAAGCCCTATGTTCCACTGGGAACGTAAAGGAAATAAGAAAAAAAAAGCACTATAAACAGACATGAGCAAGTGTGTTGGTCATGCTCAAAAAATTAGAATCACTTGATTCCATATCTAAGAGTTTACAAAATGTCTACATGCATCTAACATTACCATGAATCAATTATTCGACTAACTGTGCACTATGTGTAGATCATTGAACTCGTTAAGCTCAGTTCCAAAATGTCACTACTTATTATTCTTTTTATAAACATGAACTATATGCAAATAGTATTTTTTTTTACCGTTAACTAGACACGTGCACAAAACACGTCACACATATCATCATTACACGTTAATCTAATGCTAATAACACTTAATATCTTGTTAGCGTCTTTACCCAACTAAGTTGTGTGACCTACAAGCTACTCATCAAATAGGACAGCTCTGTATGAAAGGGTAAATATATAGTAAGCAACATCAAAAATATCTGTACCAATATATTACTCAAATTCTACCAAGAATAGTATTCCTTAATTCCCGTTGGAAATCTCTAGTCAGTCTTTCATAATAAATCCACAATTTTAAGTAGATATTGTATCATATCCGACGTTCACCTTGTAAGTGAACACTTATCAGAGCTCAAAATCAATGAAAACAAAAGCTACACTCCGAAAAAATGACTGAACTATAAACAAATGCTCACAAGTCTTGAAAGCGACGAATAGAAAATATTCTCACATGTGATTCAATTACTATACCTTTGAAATTATACTTACTGGTGTAGTCAACATGGGTTTAGGTGGTAAATCAGGTCCATCTGATGGTAACAAACAACGCTCTTGAAGAAGATTGATTGGTGTCTTCAAGTTATTCCAATCAGAAATACTTGCCGCAGTTCCAGGTGTTCGAAAAACAGTATTCTGATCATAACCTGGATGTCGAGGAATATTAGGCTGACGAATATTGTCTGCACCAGAACGCATTTGTTGAGGATAAGTTTGGTAATTTGTACTCATATTTGGCATTGGAACTGAAGGCAATGGTGGAGGTATTCCGGTTGATCCAATGGGATTCAGGGGAGGATGCACCTCATGCATAGGAGGCGGTGGGTATAAATTTGGTGACCTAACAGATGGATCCATGTTCACAGATCCCAAGTTATGAGCTCTTGTAGGAGGCGGTGCATCTTGACCAGATGCAAATGTTCTAGGATGTGGAGGCAACACTGCAGCAGGATTTTGCTGGCTGTTGTAAAACTGGATAGGCGCTTGCGTACTCGGCAAACTTGGTGCATGATAGTCATTCGAAGTCACTAAGGAAGGTGACTGTTGAGAAGTACTTGTGTATTCTCGTGCAGATGTATGACCACTTTGTGGAACCTTGTCATAGTCGCTTGTACCACGAGACTGCATAGGAGCGTTTAACGACGAATTATACTGACCAAATACATGAGGAGGATTAGAATACACATTGGTGTTGCCAGATGCATACAAATCGTTTTGTTGTGGAAGTGAAGTGGATGACGTGTTTGGAGGTTGCAGTGGAGATTGTAGATGTGACTTTGCATTTGAATGCTGTGACTGGTGGTTATCTGTAAAGAAAAAGGTTTACAACGATATACAATGAAGCCTTTTTAAGAATAAACAATCGAAACACTACCGAAAATCGTCTAGAAACATCAAATATTAAGAAACATTCATTTCTGCTTATTTTAACTTAACTCTGGATAGTGAACTGATGAACCGAAAATTACGACTGACTGGTTCCAACATAAAACTGTGCACAGATGTGCAGTAGTTCGAGTTGCCACTAGCACAGGAAGCAAGAAAAGACACATTCAAACAGAGGGAAATAATGTATACAAATGTAATTGAGGGAAAAAGAATAGTAATACGGAAGAACAATAGTTTTACTGGATATGACAAATCACAAAGAATGAATGCAACTGTGCCAGCCATTAACAACGATGATTTTGAGCCACATCACCAATTGTCTCCAGCCGTCATTGGTTCTTACCATCCCAAGGACACCAACCAGCCAGGCAGTCTACACCTCCCTCCCTGCGTGACTGGCTGACTTAAACTAACTGTTGTAGATTTGATTGACTGGTGAGGCTATGTTTTCGTTTGACCACCACTACCTAACTCCTTTTCAACCTGATCCATCCTACGTCAGTCAACTAACGCCGCCCGTCGAGGAATGCGATCGGTAGCTAGTCATGCATGATTAACATGTCCTAACCATCTTAATCGATCTAGTAGCTTCGCAACCACCTCACCGATTGATTTCCGCTCCCACCTACCTAGCACTCGATCGATGCCTAACCCTCAATATTGCTCACCTTATTATACTCCTTAACACGAGAGATACAACGCAGACGACTATGATCAAAGACAGTTAGCCTTTTCGTATCTTCTACTTTCAATGGCCATTTCTCAACCATAAAAAGGACGGGGTCAACTGCTGCGCAGTACACAGTTCGAGTAGAGTGCTTTGATTAGTGACATATACTTTCTTGACACTCCCCCCACTACCAAACACTGCCATAGTACCTCTCGGAAGACGAAGTCAGGTATCGCTTTCAGGACAAGAAATACGGCAGTTGTTAGACGCCGGTAAGTGTGCCTATGTTCCAGAATCTGTCGGAGGGTGAAGATATGGTCAATGCATCCTCTCCCTGGTCTAAAGCCTACCTGGTTCTCTCGTGTTTGTGTCTCCCGAGCACCACAGCCTACGCATGATTATTAGGCCTAGAACTGGTTATTCCATTGTGGGTAAAATTTATTTCGATAAAGTCTCACAGTTTCATACAATAATATTTACTGATGACGTTACGAGCACAATTTATTACCAATTTATAATCATAAACACGCCAAGGTAGCAGCTACCGGAAAATTGAGTGAATGTAAATCAGTAGACACTTAAGAATTCAAGTTCTAATTACGAACCACACTTGTTTTTTAAGGACTGAATGACGAGACTAAAGTCAGCGAAAGTAGAATTTGTATAATCAAGTGACTGAAAGTCGTGTTTTAGAAGGAATGAAAACGCGTTTTTGCTTCATTATGTAAGGCAAAAAATATTAGTCATTTAAACACTATCCGTTGCCATGATGATATCAAGATAAGTGTAAATGGAATGAAATAATAATATAATGATATGATTTTACTCCGTATCACCTATGACTTATTGGCTTAAGAACTCATTCTGCAGCCAACAGATCACGGATTCGTGTCCAACCTCACCTACATCACCCTGAGCACCTGAGTAGTATCACCAGCTTTCACACGATAAGTGTGGCTCTTAGTCTGGTACATGAAAGATTCATTCCAAGTAATTGAGTCGAGCACCATATAGTTTAATTTTAATACTGTAACCAAGTACAAGTTAGAATACGAGATAGTGAACCACGCATGTTTTGGTTACATAAACAATAACACAAAACGAGTTCAACAAGAAGAATATGAGACTATAACTGAATAGTTAAAAATCAATAATCTAGACCAAAATAAGGCCTTCAATAGAATAGACCAATTATATATATACATACATATATATCACATGATTTAAGCATTTCTACATCCTTATGAACCGATTCTCAAGAAAAAATGCATGGCAATTTATATCCTAAAGTTCCCGCTAAAAGTGCATCCAGTATTTCGATACTCCTAAATTGTAGCAGAACAAGTAAAGTGCGAAAGTCATCAGTAGTGTGATGCTTTTGCTACAGACGTCCATAACACGATTAACACAGCATAGATAGTCAGCTGTAAAACTCTTTTTTGTACCAGAGTAGACAAACCGATTTTTGCCTAGGAAGCATCTTTAAAATTACATAATTATAAAACGTTTACGCATGAATGAAGTAATAATGTGTTACCTTCTGATAATCCCAAAGGAGGTTTGTGCATTGAATTTGTAACATTCATTGTAGGCGGCAAGCCATTGAAACTGGCAGCATTCTGAGTTGTTGAAATAGACTGCGAAATTGTGCTCTTTACTTGATAGTATTGGTTTACTGCAGTGTGATTGAAAGACTCAGGTATAGGTGTTTGGTTCTGAAAGGACTCAGTTGGATAAAATCCTTCCCTAGCATCACTGGTGACAGAATGAAGTGGATACTGAAAAGAATTTCCTGTACCAGATACTGGTTTTTGACTAATCTGAAATAGATTAAAAGTCAGTTTTGAGGATAGCCTGAATGATTACAGCTTAAAATACTGTCTCTAATTTCGAGGAATCCAAATGGAAAAGAAAAGCTACCTAATTATAATTTATCTTTACAGTGGTGACAAGGTAAGAAAAGATATTGAAAAATTAACCGGGAAAACATTTCTGTACACATGTTCAAACCCATTCTATTAACAATTAAGTCCGTGTTAGCAACACGAGTTATTTTGTCAGTTTTTTTTGTAATAGCCATGTTACGTTCTACTGCAAATACATTATCTTTTAAGTGTTATCAAAATCATCAAGTAAAAGCCAGTATTACAAAAGGACAAATAAACAACACAAGTCAAGCTTTATTGGTATTTATTATGCTTACTTTAGATAATAGTAACATGAGCTAACAACTAATACTGAACTATATGAAGTCCTCCTGTTGGTTGTATTTAAAGGAAACTACCAGAGAAATATGTATTAATCGAACTTTTAAATTCTAACGTTTAAATATTATTGTTTTGAACTCAATAGACAAAGTGCACATTTGTGCATTTGTACACTGTACAACTGATAGTGAGACATTAAAAGTGGGAGATACGAAAGGGCTAGTCACCCTTGACTAACGATGTCTGCGTCGTATCTCTCATGTTAAGTGATATAATATAGTGAGGAATATAGAGTGTTAAGTAAGGAGAGCAATTCGATCAATAAAGTTGTGCAACTATATTAATTAAGATGGCTAAGACACATCGCGCATGCCGAGCAATCGCCTTCCTGAAAATCAGCTAACATAGGACTAGGTTGCAAAAGAGTTGCAGATGGCTAAACTGAAACCTGACACCAATCTATGAAGTTACTGACAGTTGGTTTGAGTCACACAGGGGAATGCAAGCTGACTGGTTGGGGTCCTCAGGATGCTAACATTCAATTACTCGAGACTATTGAAGATATAGTTTAAAAGCATTCCCAATGGTGCAGATGAATTTACTTCTTGTGATCCCTCGTATATACGTTAAACCCTCATCTTTTATCACGTGTAACCATTCTTTTTCCTACACATTTCTGCTTATTATAATTCTTTTTGAATCTCTTTTCTTTCTACGATTATATGCTGTATGGAGTGTGGTGAACTGCTGAACTTTTGTGTAAAGCTCTACGTTGAATCTCAGTCAGTCCGTCAGACAACTTGTACGGAGCTACGTTTATCGTATGAATTCATAATACTGTCTGGCTTACAACCCCCAATGGATGAAAAAAAGATCCGAGCCCATTATCCGCTGGCTGGAAGTCAAGCATTTAGAGGGTAATGAGTCACTACTATAGATTCCTAGCTACATCCTTACAACATTGCAATAGCGGCGAGTTATACAGAATGTGACAAATACTTATACAGTAAGGGAAATTTTATCACTTCCCACTTGGAAAAACATAAGATTTACTTTTGCTTGGTGGAAATGCATTTGAAGACAAAAACAAAGTAGTGTGATACCTAACCTAAGAGACTACTGACTTTGAGCTCACCAAATCAGATAGCTGTGTACTACAAAGAAACAACTAAATAACACTAAACGCGAAAATATTGCTAAAGCGAATATTGAAAAGAGGGAGGGTCAGAAGTGACAGAGAAGAATCACTGGACTGAATAACGTCAGAAAAGACGACAAACAATGAAACATAGTCTAAAAACATGTCACAAACATCACTTTAGTGATGAAAACTATCTCCGTTAGTGTTGTTAGATGGTACATAGAAACATGAAATTCTGTTACAACATGGACTATTTGATGAATACTTCGTAAAAATAAACAATTATAAAAAAAATACTACTTGATATTATATCTTAAAGGTATGACAAAGAAAGGCTGGAAATGAAAACTAGCAAATCGATAATCTGTATGAGACTACCGTAGCTATAAAACTACATTAAATTCAGGGACAATTTCAGAGAACACAAAAATACACATAAACAGATGCGACTGCAGTGGTTTTTAGTATACAGACAACACTTTCAGAGCAACATACACACTTATTTACTTAAATGAGAATAACAATCACTGGACTTGAGGACTGCTGATACGTTTTGACCCGACCATTTGTAATTCTCTAGATACATTAAAATGCGTAACTAACTCTCTTCATACATTTTGTGGCACACCCATTCACATTAATGTTTAAGATTTAAACAGCAACCCTTATGTTGACTAATGTACATTTATGAAGCCAAAACTGTAAAAATGTAATTTCAAAATATCAAAAAGACGGTTGCAGTGAAGAAAATTTTTTTTCGATGAAGTCATCAACTAGGCCGTACATTTGTGTATGAGTAGTAAACGGGTGAGAAAGTCTCAGAATTTTTAATTTGGCAGTTACATAAGCTGTGCGTAGATAAGAAATGTGACAAGATGTGATTGGTGGTAATACATAAATTACAAGTTTGAGGAATTTCACGTTCAAAATCTTACATTCAAAGACAGCTTTAGGCAAATTTTAATAAATAGACACCGAAGGATCGAAAGCGAAAAGTCCACATATGGGGGTCAATCTTAATGCAGTGAAATGATTTCGCAACCAAATGCATAAACAAGATCCGTCAACATCCTGAACCATGGCTTACAAATAAACTCAAGATTTTAGGTAACTGATTATGGTCTCCATTGTAAATACTTCCAAATACTTAAAAGGAAGGATATCCTAGGTAACTGATCTAGGGAGATATAAACATAGTGTAGCATAATTAAGCCACAGTAATATCACTTATAGAAGTTATGTGGTAATACCTTTATCTAAATATCACTCGTTAATTGTCAAGTTAAGTTAAACATCACGCACATCTTCTGACTCAAATAATACCAAGTGTAAGCATACAGTTATTCCAAATAAATAGGTTTGGAAAGACGAAAATGCATAGTGAAGTCATGCTATTCTGCGCAAACATGACATATTATGGGTGACCAAACATTTTAACTAATAAAAGGATTAGGGAGACATGTGGTCGGTAAAATTCCTCATAATCACCGGACCATTTTTCATAAACGAAAACCACTATATGATGTCAGCATGATAATGGAATAAATGCAAAACGATTACACAATAACAAAAGGTTGTTAGACGGCCTGCAACGACCAACCACTTTACCCACAAAATGTATTGAGTGTCCAACTTACCTGAGGATCTTGTAAATTACTGTGACGACTGCTATTTAATTGCTGATCTGTCAGTGAACTTGGCTGAGAAAACCCAATCAAGTTTGGACTGTTCATCGAATCCCTGGAGTAATTTGTCTCCGGGATATAAGGAGACCCAGGATTGTACATTTTAGTTGGACTTCGTTGCGGGCTTTAATTCAATAATCCCTACGATACTCTCCAACCTTCACAAATAAATGAATACTAAGAGCAAAAGTAAGCAATCAATCTCATAGCCCCAACGGCCTAAAGGCGGTCCACGTTTGGCAAGCCATTTAGTAAAGTAAAACAAAATATTCATTCATAACATTCAATAGTACCATCCTACGGAAAAGAAATTCTGTGATTTTTGACTTCAACGCTTTGGCTTTAGTTTTTATTTGCTTGGCTGAGGACCCCGAAAAGACTGTAAGTCCTATCCTGATTTCAATGTCCAATAGCCTTTGCATGGTTTCAATATCCAATATCACTCTTACGAGCTAGTATAAACTAATTTGACTTCTTTGAGCTCGCTTCCTGGTTGTAAGGGGTTGTAAGGGTTTCTGGTCTTCAGAAAACTTCTGCATAGTCCGCCCCGCTACTTGACTGCTGCAGCTTTCGTTGACCCCAATAGGAGTGGTGCTAGGATGCAGTGTGTTGAGACTTTGTTACTACTGTGGATCGATTTGATCTTCTCACAAGTTAGTCATCTGGTTTCGTCGTCAAAAGAAAAGAGTTAATAATAATAGATGTAATTTGTGTAGGTTATTCACACTAGAAGACAGAAAAAGAAATAAAGGAAACTCGTAAAATAAAGGAAACGTAAAAACAAACAGCTTATGAAATTTGAAGTTGGAATGTATGTATGCGTCTCTGTATGACTGTCCACGGACGGTGCCGTAGCGACATCTGCCGGCAAGGAGTTCCAGGGACGGCAAACTAGCAGTGAAGAGAAATGGGAGTTCACTCGATTCCTTTCCCCCTGGTCAGCCATCCCTCTTGTATTTCTACGAGGAAACCCAAAAGTGCCTAATGGCAGAACACCTTTGTTTTGGGTGATTCCAGTCATTTTTAATCCCATAGGCAGTAATCAAGTCCCTCTTAAGCCAATGGAATCCAAGTGTGAAGGGACCTAATTTCTCCAGCCGTTCATCATGTGGTTTGTTTCGGGGACCCATCGCACACGGCTTGAGAATTTCCAAGAGGCTATTCTAAGCAATTGGGGTGCAGTGGTATAATAATTCACTTTATTCCACAACAATAACAATTTACAGCGTGGAATTTTCAGTGTTTCTTTTACATATTGCAATGGTTTAGCTCTGTTTATAATTAAATAAATGTAGAAAACGTTAAAATATTGATAGTTAATAGGAAAAATACAAAACCCCAACAAAATCACACCATTGCTAGGTCGTAGTTAATAATAAATAAATAATATAACAAATAACACATGCAAGAATATGCATCATTTCATTTTATAGTTTAGTTAATGATTTAAAAGTTGTAAAAGTTCTTTTCTGATATTTGTCTCTTCACACAATATTCGTGCCAAATATGGTACGGTCGAATTTTTATATTTTGTAGTACGAGCATAAATGTTTATGAAATTTCTTCTGGTCTTACTCGAAGAGATGCAAGGAAACAATTGTGAATAAAGGGGATGTTCACTATCAGACAAGATAACTTTAGCTAAGTGTTTACAAGAATTCATATGCCTATTGACAACAGTGTCAGTTAGTTGAGTCAAAGGGATAGCACTGACCCTACTTACAGCCCTCAATGTTCTTCGTAGTATTATATGGTCTTTCTTGAGTAGCCCAGGGAAGAATAATGGAGAACAATGAAGAATGATGGGTAAAACACATGAATTAATAAATTGTATGAGAAGAGGTTGGGTCAACTTCTTTATGTAATAAGTCAGACGGACTTCCTTAGAAGCTATAAGAATATGAGACGACCAGCAAAGGTTTGAAGAGAAACTAATGCCAAGATAAGAAACACATGATTTACTCTTTATCATGGTACCATCGATATTACGATCCATGCATATCTTTTTCACTTCTCAAGCTGAAATCAACAGTATTACATTTAGTTGGATTTAGTTTAAGACCATTTGAGCCAGACCAATCCTTAACTTCAGCTAAGAAGCCACTCATGTGGGAACAATCCGATGTGGAAACTACGGGGACAGAAACGGTCAGATCATCAGTATGCTTAATGAAGTTAACTTTGTGTGAGTTCGGAAGGTTATGCAAAAAATAGAGAAAAGAAATGGAGAAAGTACTGCACCCTGAGGCACACCACTTTCAGTTAGCTGAGAAGTGAAGCGCTTTCCAGCCAAAACAGTGTGCTGTTTCCCATCCTTAAAATAAGAAGGCAGCCATCTAGTTGCCCAGGACTCTGTTTGTGCTGAAATCATCTTTCCTAATAAAAGTGTCCTAGGAACAGAGTCGAAAGCTGCAGTGTAGTCTAAAAAAGCTGTTCGAACGAACTTAGCACTCTTATCAAGGCAGGAAACAATATTGTTGTGTAGTACAATGGCTGCATCCAATGTACTTCTTCCATACTTATAAGCAAACTGCTTAGGGTCATTAAAAGCTTTTGAAGAAGGTTTAAGAATATTCAAAAGAAGTTTCTCCATTGTTTTCAAAACAGGGGATGTTATAGCGACCGGTCTAAACTTTTTACCTGCTCCAGAAGATGATTTCTGTACAGGTACAACCTTGATTTCTTTCCAGTCAGCAGGTACCGTTTCCTTGTTAAATGATGCATTAAAGATTTGAGTAAGAGGATGACACAAGATGTCTGCACACTTTTGAAGAAGAATGCCTGGTACACCATCTGGAACAAGGCTGTGTGTTGGATTTAAAGATTTCAAACATAATAGTACATCCTTTTCTTTAAAACCCGGAAAATGACCATTTTCTTGAATAGGTACATCAGGCACAACCATATTAATTTGTTTCATGATAAATGATTTGTTTAAAGCATTGACATCAGAATAAGCATCAACAGACATTTGTTTTTTTACTTGTAAGTTTATTGAAAAGTTTCCAAATGATTGAAGGATTTTTACATGATAAAAATTTTTCATTCTATAGTCTGTTCAACCTTTCTATTTCAATTTTTATAAGGGTGTTTATTTTACGGACACCAGTATTATCACAATTCTTATACAACTTCTCTTTTTGTCTTCTAAGTTTTTTCAGCTGCAAAGAAGAGATTCTGTTAAATCTCGAAAACAGTGTTTCATATGGACAGCAAATATCCAAACAAAACTTCAGATAATCGGTTATATTAGAGACAGTAGCATCCAACTTATCGTCAGTAAATAGTTCCCAGTTGGTATCATACAACATGCTTCTTAGTGCTAGAATGTTGTCATGGGAATAGGAACGTTCATGTATCTTTTTTGTTAAATGACTGAACAATTTTTGTTGTAACTTGCCGTACACTTTCGGTAAAATACGAGTAATGCAGTGGTCAGAGTTTAGCGAAGGAGCTCTCCTTCGGGTTTCATATACATCACGGTCGTTTATGAAAACCAGGTCTAGTGATTTGTCCAGACGTGTATTAAACTTGACTAGATTCTCATGACCAAGTGAAGTAAGAAAGCTGTGATCACATGAATTAAAATCACCACAGACTATAGACAACGAGTTTCCGAATGCAGGAGCAGCGAATTCAGTAAATTCATCTGCAAACATAACTATATTAGAAAGGCTACAATTGGGTGTTATGTAGATATTTGTTATGTATATTTAAGAATATTTACTTAAGTGTTTTGGGCGACACCTGACGGTTATGCAGTCTATATTGTCACTAGAATAATTGAAGCAGACGTGATCTGATTCAGACCAACTTGTGTTTATATAAGTGGCTACCTCTCTTCCACATTTTTTCATAGAACTTTTTCTATCTTGGCGAAAAACTTTATATCCATTTATTGAAACTAGATTATCATCATAATGGTGGTGCAGCCAAGTCTCTTGTATTGCTAAAACACCAGCATTTCGATAAACATTAGAATACATTAGGGATTGGAGATAATCCATTCTGTTGGACAGGGATCTACAATTAGTGCTAACGAGTTCAGGAACAGTCATTTGATTGATTTTTGTACGTTTCGGTGCACGCTGCCATCCACAGTGATGCTTTTTTCTCAATTTTTGTGGATGACACAACGCAGTAGGTTGTAATGATTTTAAAAATGCGCAATTATATATAATACGATTAGGATATATAATTGATAAATAAAAACAAAATTAAAAGAGCAAACCAAAGCAATTTTGCAAAATGTTGTGAAGTGGAATTCTTGGTAGCCCTTTGTTCAAGCAGGCCGCACTTCAAGGTGTGGTCTTATGAGTGCTGGTGGAGGATTTAATATTGGGACTAGTTGGCCGATTGCACTAGAACCGACCTGTTGTTGTTTATTCCCTTGGATTTTGGTAGGACACTTGGATGACACTAACTGCCATTCTCGGTGACGCATCGCTTTAGTGTCACTGAGGCTTGGGACGAATTAAGACTTCAGTTTGCTACTTCCTAATTTTTCGAGGCCTGCTTTCGCAGCATCGGGTGTGTCCTCTCAATTCGCACTTGGTCTCGTGCCACTGTTAAGGACTAGGGTCAACTGTTCTCGGGAGTTGAATTTGTGGAGCTAATTAGTGTGAGATGAGCAGCATGAAGTATCCGGAAGTTCGAAACTGCTCCAGAAGCACCAAGGGCCATCTGTGATGACGGTCATCTCCATTTCAATACGTCATGCATCTGTTTTTCATAAGTAGAGCCAGTTTCCAGCTCTGGAACACTTTGTATGACAATGGAGGTAGAAGGCATCAGTTCCGTTGACCCCCTAGCATTTGCCTGTTAGCCGGTGGCCTATGTTACAGCTTCTGTCGATAGTTAATACTTGGGCCAGTGACAGTATTCTTTCAGCCTCTTCATCAGAACCCAGTGTTACTCTTAACGGAAGTGGCTTACCTTGGGGCATCTGAACACAACTGTGTATTCTGCACAGTTTCGCTGAATCGATTTCCAGCCCTTATTTATCGCATAAATTTGCCCACTGTTCCTGATCAAGCAGAGCTTTCTGTTCAAGCTGGTACATTAAACAGCATAAGGGAATTCAATCGACTGACCTCAGACATAGGTTTGGTCTTTGGCTGCTTGTCCTCCTTTTTATGGTGAGTCACTTTATACTTCATCAGGTTATGACTAGTCTTTGTTATGTTGTCATGCTTGTTAGCGGATGCAAGTGGTGCTTTGGCATTTCCGTCTTCCCTTGCTATTCCGGATCCAACCACAGGAGTTTTCAATTTTTGAAAATTAATATTTCCAGTCGTTTGGGCCATTCTCACGGTTTTCACTAAGTTTGGGTAGTGTGGTGTTATCAGGTGGAGCACTGCACGAGATTGTGTCTGGATGGAAAAGTGGCTGGCAGTTTCTGTTATTCGGAGACACAAATATACCAGAACCGCAGGCACGGGTTATTTTGCAAAAACCCGCAGCATGGTTCTGGCACCCCCTTGTCACAGCGGTAGTGTACCCATCGCTTGTAAAAATTCTATTCAAATTGTGAGTCAGTTTTAGAAACGACAACACTACAGGCCTGACATTCGTCTCCTTTTCTAAATGAAAGCTTTTGACGTCCTATGACGTCTCGGCCGTCACATAAATAGTTACTATAAATTGTGCTATATATGAATAAGAGATACCAACAGTATCTGCCAATTAGAACAAGAACGGAAAGATTGATAAAGTACAAGATAAGGAAAAGAAAAGGTTTTCTACTTTACCCAGCGATTTTTGGTTTTTCTGCATCACAGCAAGTCTTATTTATTTGGATAAGTGAGGAAGATCCTGCTACAGATGTGGCCCCTGAAGCGTTGGCAGTAGATGGAGACAGCTGGACCTACCACACAGAGATTTAATGTGGAAGTGATGGTCGAATTTAATTTACTGCCTAGATCAGGTTCCCCAATCAGATAATTCACAAGATAGGTACTTTGAGGCTAGAGATGAAGGGGCACGTCGTATTCAAGGAGTGCGAGAATCAACCAGTGGTTGAGTACAAACTAAATTGACTTCTTCGACCTCACCTCTTAGGGATACGATTTCGATTCCCGGTATTAAGTGGGCCTCTTCGGGGTGCTATCTGATAACCCACTGTCCTAACGTTGGCAGACACTGAGGGTGACTGGTTATATTTAATTTGCTATTTGTGATGTGTTAAGACCATGTTACTGCTATGGTTGGAGTTTGTCTTTTCTTCTGTTATTTGCTTAATTTGTCGCCTTATTTTACGCGCCACCCATTGACCAGAACAGGGACGTTCAGTTCAATACTTGATTCTACACAGGCATCTACCGTTGTGCATACCGTAATGTAGGTTTTTAATAAGTGCTTTAGGAAGTAATTTGATGGCTTCAGATGTAACCTTTGGCTATTCTAAAAGTGTTTAATCATTTTTTGACACAGCTGTTGGGTATTTCGTGTCCTTAACTATGTTGAGAACCGTTAAGTGTTGCGGTGATTATTAGTGACTACGGCACAATGGGTTTCTATGCCTCCCTTGAGTTTTGATTAAGTATGTGATATTTCAGGCGTCAGTACTTCTCAGTTGTGGAGTCTTATATTCTGTCCTCCTTGCAAATTACCTGTGACAGGCAGTGGCACTAATGGGTAAAGTTGAAGAAGCTTTTGTCTACCTTTTCCGACTGTGGTTTGTTCTTTTTTCTTATTCTGTGTTCACGATCACACTCTTCTGTGATTTTCACTATCACATACATTGTCCATTTGGTTAAGTATAGCACCTAGCATTTAACAAATTCATGTTGTGGTGTCATTCTGAACTTTGAAAGATGGCTCACGCACTTAAAAGATTTTAACTGTGGAAACCAGAGAAACGCTTTCTTCTATCTGTTCAGTGTTTCCTTTGACAATATTTCTTATCAGCAGTTTGTAGCTTTCTTATTGACTTGACAGAAAGCGTGATGTTGTGCTCGTTTTCATCAGCTGTCGTGTCATGGCTGATAACATGTAGTAGCTGCATATGATCAAGTATTTTAACCTTGACATCACAAAGTCTTTCAAGATAAGCTGTTTAATAATCAACAGCTGAAAAATGGGCCAGATGTGAAAATCCCATATCCTTCATGGCATTAGATAATTCCTAAAGGAGTTCAGAATATCCGGATGATCTGAAAATGAACGATTATTAGAGCTGAAATAACACACATAATACGTGTAATAGTGGTGGGATGCACCTGCAAGCTACTCTTTGACAGAAAGGTAATACTAACTATATATTCCAGAAGGACCATGCACAGTATTCTTCTTGTCCAAGTGTGTACTGATTTCAAGGTAAGCTGATGCCACTCAATACGGGCTGTCTGTGAGACAAAACAAACACTAGTCTCAAAGAGAATTATCTAATTGCCAATGTATAGAAGGGCAGACATTCGGGTACAGACTGCGTACGTAAGCTACCTGATAGTGCCCATGGAATGTACGAGAAAATGTCTCACTAGGTTGAACTGATCGCCATCCATCTGCCAGCTATGCATGCTGAGGCTCTGAAGAGCAATGTAGATGTCGACAGTGAGGCTGCTGACATAAATTCATATGTATTCTCTCCAAAAATTTAATTTCATATTTACATACCAAAAAGTATGCGCTGGTATCCTCGCAGATTTATGAACATGCAGAGACGCATTACGTATCCATTGGAATTCTTACAGCCCATACTTTCGGCAAGTAAAGAGCACGACCATTAGAGAAACCCAGTGTCGTCGACCTACAGGGCTCTAAATCCGTCTACCAAGTATTACTGATGAGAAGACTTAGGCTATACTGGTGCAAAGACGACAGGATTTCAATAAATACAAACTCACGAACCTCCTAAACCTCACGTTATTCTTCGAAATGGTAAACTTACGTCTGTTAGAACACGTGGTACTAGAGGATTAATCACGAATTTTGGTCTTTAAGTTGTTTTCAAGTGAGAATTCCTGATTGCTGGTATGCCCTTCTCACTGGGGTGATTAGAAGGTGAAACCCGTTTTTCAGATGACACTGTAAGCGTGGAAGACTAGATACTTGATACAGGGATGTTTATTTGCAGTTTGGTACCGTTATGTGTTAAGCACACCTTATCTTCAACGCACCATTTGCACAGATCTTCGTGTTGCGCGACTTCTGGCCTTCATATTGTGTTTCTTTCATGTTTCCCCTGTATCTCCACAACGCTGTATCATTTGCCTTCCTGACATCAAACATATCTCCCCGCTATTTGGTGTTTTTATGCCGATGAACGTCTCTTTATATACTACCGATAAATCTTATCAATAGCACTCGCCGCACATGTCCCCCATCAGATAGTTTTGAACGGAGCCGTTCCGATCTTCTTGATTCTACCTGTTCCTGTTTTACCTTGGTCCCAACTTCCTTATTTCACTGAATCCTATTCTGCAGTTGGCTAATGTTCCTGCTGATTTCCTCTTCTGATGGTGTGAACGGGACCATGTCTGTTGGTGACATTGTATGGCTCTTCCCACTTCGGTAGGAGTTCCCGTGAACCTGGCCCAAATCCAGCCGCGTCCTTTCTTACTCCACGCTTTACTTGATCACCAACCTCAGAAATTATGCATCCCATCTTATTTCCCTGCTGTGATTTCATGGCATCTTTCTTCTGTTCACGCTTCAAGCTCCTGACTGCTTCCTTTACAACCTCGTCATATTTCACTCTTGGTAGAGGGGCGAGTTTATGCTGTGTATTGGTAGTCGTAGTTCTCGCCCAAGTATCAACTCAAATGGGTGATCAGTCTCCGCAACAAATCATATGAGGAAAGACTGAAGAAATTAAGTCTTTTCACACTTAGTTACCGTAGTCACAGGGGAGACCTCATCACCGTCTATAAGATCTTAAATGACCAGGCCCACCCTAATAAGAGCATCCTGCCATTAAGTGATTATAGGCTTTCACGAGGACACCCGCTAAGGATAGCACACCAGAGACCAAAGACTCGAGTGCGTTCACATTTCTTCACGCTTCGAGTTTGCCGTCTCTGGAACGCTTTACCGGCGGCCGTAACTACAGCGCCATCTGTGGAGACTTTTAAGCGGAAGCTGGACAATCATGCAGAAATGCATGGTTTGTGTCTCAATAGCTTATCCTCTTAAAATTTGAAACCACACTGTCAATGGATAAGCATACAAGCTAAATCTCCACGACCCGTCCTGTCTTCTCTCACTGTACCGACTACTCTATCTTCCCTTTGGTCACCTTTATTATTTCACTTATCTCAACCTATATTATCTACACTACAACCTATTATTATTCTACTTTTATGACTATACCGAATGACCAACGGGTGTTAGGTCAAACTCCATTCACGGCAGCAGCTGAGTCCTAACATACTGCACACTACAAATCACAATCTTGACTAGTCCTCGCACCACTCCTCTTGAAGTCTACCAGAGCTAAGGCAGTCGAGTGGCGGGATTTACTACGCACAAGTTCATCGAACCTCTGGAACCTCTACCTTACAATCAAGAAGCGAGCTCAAAGAAATCACTGGTTTATACTAGCTCGTAATCAGGATATTGGATATTGGAAATGGTGATCTCTTTGTTGTTTCCTGGGTAGACGCACGATGTACCAGCAGAAATAATGGATGATTCGTCTCCCAGTTACCTCCCTCCGGGGCCAGCCACTTCTTCAGTATACGGTTATTACTCTCTGTCAAACCATTCGTTTGTGGATGACAAGGTGTTGTTCGGATCTTCTTGATACCCAGTTGTTGCAAACGGGAGATGAATTCTACACTTTCAGAACAAGAGCCCTGATCTGTCAATGTCGTCTTTGGTACACCATGGTCTGCAACGATGTGTCGGGCTACTAAGTCAGTCACGGTTCCCGCGCGTTAATCAGGGGTTGCAACGGTGTCTACCCATTGTGTAGTGCGTTCCGTCATCATCAATAGGTACTGATTGCCACTGGATATCTGCAGAGACGGACTCGACACATCTACGAATCGCAAGTCACTTACTGCCGTAAATGGAAGTGACTGCAGAGGCGGTCTTACGTACCGACCTCCTCCCATCAACTGGCACTTTGGATATCTAAGTACACATTTTGACATATCTCTCATACCTGGCCAGTACATGCTTTGTCTCAGGAAGTCGATTGTTTCGGCTACTCCTGTACGTGGTAGTTGGTGATATTCTCGTATCATCTCATGGCGTAGAGAGTGAGGTATTACCGCCAACCAACTTTCATCGTTCCCTCACTAAATCGGAGTGCCGTAGGCCTTGACTCGTAATCGATCCTTCTGCCTGAGTAGCGTAGTCAACTCCTTACTCACCGTGGATCGATTCACTTCTGTTTGGTTAGTGATCACCCGTATGAATATATTCAGGGTAGGATCTGATTTCTGACCGCGGGTAGGTTTTAATGGGTCTTGTTCAAATGCATGCGCTCCATAAACAATCTCTGGTAACTCATTTTCGCCTTCTGGCCTAGATAAAATGTCTGCCGAAAACATTTCTTTGCCAGGGACTTGTGAGATCGTGATGTCATACTTCTGCAGGCGCGAAATCCACCGTGAAAATTTCCCATGTGAGTCTCTCGCCCTCCTCAGAAAATATAGCGGCTTGTGATCAGTTTCAATGTGCAACAGTTGGCCGAGTAACTACGATCTCCGTTTGTCTGCCGACCATACTACTGCTAAATATTCTGAATACTTCTGTTCTGTGTGTGTGTTTTAAAACACAACCTATATATGTGACAGTTCTATCACCCTCTTTAAGTACTGCGCTATGCCGTAGTCACTCTTATCTGTAAACACTGTGAACTGTCTTCTGGGTACAGGCAGTTTTAGCGCCAATTAAAACTTTAATATCTTCTGCGAATCTTCTAGCCAATGGAACTTCTACTCATCTACTATCCTATATTAGGGGGTCGCCATCTAGTTTAAGTTTTTAACAAATAGACTATAGAGCGCTTCTCTTCCCAGGAACCGCCTTAGCATGCTCTTGGAGTTCGGGGCCGTAATGGTCTTTATCGACAAAATTTTCCCTAGTAACGCTTTTATCTCACCGTTGCCTAATTTATGACCCATCATCGTAATACTGCGTTCGGCTATCTGAGATTTTGTTTCGTTGATGGGCATTCCAAACTCTTCGATGCTTTTTAACACGACTTCGACATGGTTCACTTGGTCACTTACATTTTGACTGAAGATGACGAAGTCATCACTGCACACCTACACATTCTTCAAGTTTCTAAGTAACAACGTCATCAGTCGTCTGAAGGTAAACGGTGCACGTGCTAGTCCATTATAGAATTAGTTTAAACCTATGCTGTTTCATTCCAACGACGAAATCTGTCTTATCTCCGTCACTCTGTTTTGTCGGTGTCTGAGAATATCCTGACCAGTGGCCAAGCACTGTAAACAACTTCGTGCTTTGTAGACGATCCAAGGTCTCTACTACTGTCAGCATGACACACGGTTTCGGTTCTGTCATTCTGTTTGGCTGTTGGAAATCAACACAGAATCTATACTTCCCATTTGCTTTTCCACTGAACGAACTGAAGAGTTATATGAACTATAAGTTTCCTCAGTAATATCGTCCTGTTGCATCTCTGTCACTTGCCGCTCGACTTTGCCTTCCAAGTGACGTGGGACTTTACGCGTTATAAATAGTGCCATTTTGTGACCGCTCATTGGGATTACATGCCTCAACTTATCACAATAACCGTGGAGGTCCCTATCTCCAGTGAACAGATGATCTTATTCTTTAACTAACACTGACATTTTCTGTGCTTTCGGCTCCTTAACCCCTGCTATCTCGCTTGTCTCACACATGCTGGTAGGTCCGTGCCTCATAATCACTACCCTCTCCTTCGTGTCAATTACCGCACCAACCTCCCGCAGAAAACGCAAAGCACTGTTCGCCGTAACTCGGGCACAACAATGAACGGGAACATTACTTCGCGATCACCAACAAAAGTGCTGCAGTTTGACATGCCGGTGATGCCTAGAGCGTGCCCACCTCCCGTTTGAAATGTCAGCGAACACGGTCTGATGCTCTGACATAGATTCCTACCTATTAGTGAAACTGTCACCCCTGTATCTATCGAACATACTACTTTCTTGGCCGTTCACTTGCTACTCAACATATGCTTGTTGGCGTATCAGTTCACTGATTTTCTTACGCCTTCTTTCTGAGAGACCGAACGGAAGAATCACATGGTTTATCATATTAAAATCACTCGGCCACCAGTTTTGCGCGCCGTCGACCTCTTGGTTTACACCGAGTCGGTATCGCGAAGCAGAATTCGATAAAATGATAGAGTTTTTCATCATTCAACCATCTATCAGTTCTTGGTTATCACAACTTCATATAGTTCCTGAAACATCTTCTAAAGAAATGCATCCACCCACCTTTAAACAAAGGTATCCGCTAGATACCCACTACCATATATCCATGGCCTCACCGGGAATTTGCCGAGTGTTGAGGTTTTCTCCAAGATTGACATCGTAAGAGCTTTCCATCTCACCCCCATCCATCCGGATGTTCTGGAAAAACAAATACGAATTTGTCCGCATGCCTTCCGGACTAGTGAACGCCGCCTAGGCATTCCAACACTTAATCGATCAAGTACTATGTGGTCTCTCCTTCATCCATTCATATATTGACGACTCACTCATTGCGATTGCGGAAGAGGCGAAATACTTGAGACGTGTAAAGACTGTGTTCAAAATACTTTATCAGTATGGGATGACAGTCAACTTGGACAAATGTGAAATCAACAAGACCTCATTAAAATTCCTCAAGTATTCGATCGACAGTCAGGAAATTAGGCCAGTCCCTTATGATATGTAGGATATTGAAGATTGCCAATTCCCTGACCCCTTCAAGCAGTTACGATGATTATTAGGTCTCATCAATTTTTACGGCCGTTTCACTCCCAACTGTGCCACGGTTTCGTAAACATTTACTGACTGTTTACACGGACGTAACCTGTTACCTGTAAGATGTTGAGTCGTTAGGAAATTTTAGGCTCTTGTTAAATGGAAAGACACTTCTAGTTGGACGCAAAACCAACGCTCCCCTTTACCTCATAGCGGACGCTTCGGATGTTGCCATTAGAGAAGCTCTACAACAACAAGTACACGGTGAATGGCGACCCCTCGCATTCTTTTCAAAACTGTGTAAACGTACTCGATGTCACAATAACACCTTCGGTAGAGAGTCACTGTCTGTTTATCTGCCCACCTAGCACTCTAGACACATGCTGGGACGTGCAGCTTTCACTGTCCTCACGGATTATAAAGCTCTTAAAAAAGCCTTATCAATCAAACAAGATAACTACTCTCCTTATGAACAACAGCTTCTTAAATTTATATCCCAAATTACCCCGGATATTCGACACGTGAGGGGTAACACCGGTGGAGTTGCAAACACCCTGTCACGTATGCACATTAACAATATTGTATGTCCCGACACCGATTACGAACATCTAGCAACCCTACAAAGAAGCGAAGTACCCTTTGGAAAACATCTACCGGTAAATGTCAACCTTTCATTACAGCGGCCATGACATGCACAGTTTCTGAGAAATAGCATAATTGAAACAACATGCTGTAGTCAGTGCTACTACCAAACTACTAAAGCAAAGATTTATGTGGCCAAACATTACCAGTGATGCTAAGAAGTGGATGCAAAATTGTTCTCCTTGTCAAAGAGTTAAGATTCATCGTCACACTTTAGACTGAGCTTGCTGCCTCTCTGACCAAAAGCGACTTGTCCACTGAACTCCCATTGGTACTACTTGGTACACGAGCAACTTTGAAGAAAGACATCGGATTCCACGTCTCTGAGTTAGTCTGTGGGACAACACCAAGGTTACCAGGAGAGTTTTTCACCTGAGATAACCGGGTTCTAAATGATTCGATTGACTACATGCATCTACCAAAGTAACACATGAATGAGCTAAAAATATCACTCCCATACCAACAGCAACGACCATCATACATCCCGCTGCATCTGATAAACTCCTCTCACGTTTTCGCCAAGAAGGATGGTGTATAGCAACCACCTCAACCTATTTACGATGGTCCATTTAGAGTTCTAAAGAGGAATGACAAAGTAATCACTCTAGAAGGGTCGAATAAAGCAGAAGCCATCAGTCTTGATGGAGTCAAAACAGCGTTTATCAGCTGCATCCGAGACAATGACATAGATCAGCTGGACGATGTGTCAACACTTCGATTCACTAAAAGTGCAATGTCACCGGAAAAATCTGTGGAAACAACACTACTTGGTGGAAGAGTTCATTAGTCTCAACATTACGTTAAAGTCATCACTATTTGATGTATTGTGAATTTACCTTTTTATTGTCTTCATTCGAAATTAACATATAATGCTGATTCATGTCATTGATATTCTCATGTATAGTTAACATTTCCACTGTTGAAACATTGACGTTTTTTGCACATTTACACTTAATCGTGTACAGTTTACTATTTTTTAAATATCACTGTCGCCTAAAGTCTACGGATCATCGGTTGACTTTTATCATTTCACATATTTTCCATCATAATCATCAAATCTATTGCCCTTAGTGCATTTATTGTCAATATTATTAACTGTCCATCCGTTCTATCAAAACTCCGGATTAAATTGCGTATTTTTTAGCTTCATACACATACAATTTTCCGTGTATAATCGCAACCGTTTATTAGGCAAACTCATATTATTGTCGAAAACTTAAATGTATTATTTCATATTTCAGTTTACCGGTGGAGGATAAATTATGTAGCGCCCCCATATTAGGCCCAATTATATGCCTATAAAATCAATTCATGTATACATATTATGTGTTCACAGAAACTAACTTTTGCATATACTTGTCAAACATTTGCCATTGTATTATTGGACAATGCTTTTCGTTCGTTACACATATATTTTGCGCGGTTACATACATAAGATCTCCAAATAGCGGGGAGATATGTTTGATGTCAGGAAGGCAAATGATACAGCGTTGTGGAGATACAGGGGAAACATGAAAGAAACACAATATGAAGGCCAGAAGTCGCGCAACACAAAGATCTGTGCAAATGGTGCGTTGAAGATAAGGTGTGCTTAACATATAACGGTACCAAACTGCAAATAAACATCCCTGTATCAAGTATCTAGTCTTCCACGCTTACAGTGTCATCTGAAAAATGGGTTTCACCTTCTAATCACCCCAGTGAGAAGGGGATACCAGCAATCAGGAATTCTCACTTGAAAACAACTTAAAGACCAAAATTCGTGATTAATCCTCTAGTACCACGTGTTCTAACAGACGTAAGTTTACCATTTCGAAGAATAACGTGAGGTTTAGGAGGTTCGTGAGTTTGTATTTATTGAAATCCTGTCGTCTTTGTACTAGTATAGCCTAAGTCTTCTCATCAGTAATACGTGGTAGACGACTATTTTTCAACGATAATGAGACATTTTGGTATCTGAATTCTGACTGGCAGTTCAGTGTCTCTGGGGTTTTGGTTACGATAGTGTAACTTTGTCAATAACAGATGAAAACCTACAACAATTCAAAGCATCAATCTTCGACTGTTGTCACAAGTTTATAAATACCAAGCCCAAAGGAAGGTACATTTTAACGAAGAGACATTATATGGAGCTGAAAGAACTTATGAAAAACGAAGAGATTATAGTATTACGACCTGATAAAGACGGAGGAATCGTAATCATGAATCGCGAGGACTATATCAGTAAAATGTACACTATATTATTCGATGAATGCGAATTCACAAAACTGGTTTACGAGTAAAATATGACTGAACACATCGAACAAAAACTAACGGACACCCTCCGTAAACTAAAGACAGAATCCTTCATCAGCAACGAAACGTTCGAATCCTTAAGACCATCTGGATCAAGTATGCCACGACTTTACGGACTCCCGAAAGTACACAAGAAGGGTAGCCCTGTTCGACCGATCCTCAACATGAACAATTCACCTTATCACCGTACAGCCCATTGGTTAGCAGACCTACTTGAACCAATCAGAAGAAAAGTCTCCTGCCACACAGATCGAGATTCGTTTGACTTTATCGACTCAATCAGAAACGTTAACGTATCCAACAAGACCATGATTTCACTAGATGTTACATCATTGTTAACAAACGTCCCCCTGACTGAAACAATGTGCTACATACAGGAAATTTTTCGCTCAAAGGGAATAAACATCGGTATACCCACCGAGCGTCGTAAAGAACTCCTACTGAGATGTAAATTGAATGTTCAATTCTCTTTTAACAGCAGAATATATCGCCAAAAGGATGGTATGGTTATGGGCTCACCACTAGGCCCATTGCTTGCAGATTTCTTCATGGTAAAACATGAAAACACATGCCTAAAGAAAATGATCAATGCTATCGAATTCTACAAGAGATACGTTGACGACACTTTCATTATCGTCAACAATGAAGAAAATCTGGACGACATCTTAAATTCCTTTAACAACTGCCACCCCGTGATTCAGTTCACGTTAGAGAAAAAGCCTAACTCCAGAATATCCTTTCTTGACGTTCAACTAACAAGACGAGAACAAGACAGAACACTGAAAAGATCTGTCTACAGAAAGTCGACGTGGAACGGACAGCTTACTAACTTTCACAGTTGGGTACCTCTATACACTAAACGAAACCTGATCCGTTCACTCAGCTACAGACTTCGCAGAATCTGCACCCCGGATATTATAGAAGACGAACTGGAAAGTCTCAAGAGAATCTTCGTCGAGAATTGTTACCCAGAACGATTTATTGCAAAATCCATGAATCCTGGACCACAACAGCCACCCACGCTTAGCGCCTCGAGAAAACTACTCTACATGAACCTTCAATACAATGGAGATTCATGCGCGGAAACACTGAAATATAGACTGTTCCGTTCACTTAAGAAAACCTTCTTCGTAGCTGAACTACGATTAACCTTCTCCACGAAACCTATGATTCGTATGAACGTGGTGGATAGGCTACCACTGCTAGCCTCATCAATGTGTATCCACCAATTCACCTGCTCGTGTGGAGCCAGCTATGTTAGCCATACTCAGCGTTCGCTATCCAAACGTATCACCAAACACTTACCAGCATGGTTGTGCAAAGCAGAAAAACGATGCCCCTGCAGCTCTATCTTAGAACATCTGATAGGTTCCAAACACCAAGCTACACCCCAAACAAAATTCAAAATCGTCTACAGAATACGAAGCAGTCTTCCTAAAAGTGTATAAATCAAACTTCTTCAAACTGCAGAAGCAATGGCAATTCACTTGCTAAGTGATGAACTCTGCATTCAGAAGTTCGTTCAATCACTACACTTGCGATGGACGTAATTAATCTTAGTACCCGACAGGGGAATTCTATTTCTTTCTGTTTCTTCATTAGTATTATTTTGTCTTTTCAATTGTAATATCTTACATTTTCAAATTTCCTGTTCTCTTCCCCCACCCGATTTAATTTCTACACCTCATTACCACTGTTACTAACTTGACCAACACTCAATTTCTAGTCATTTATGTTACGTCATCCAATTTATTTGCTCAATTCTAGTCCTAATTTAAATAGCATTTTCTATAGTTTGGTTTGTAAGGGTTTGTTATGTTTCTTTTTACGAGTTGATCACGGACTGATATCAGTTAGAGAACCATTGAAAACCAGGGAGTACTGGACAGCTGTTTCTTCCGCCATAGTTTGGGAATCATCGGCAGTACGCACCCACTGGGATTCGAACCCAGGACCTTCCGGTTACAAGGCAAGCTCGTACACCATTCAGCCACTGGGACCCGATTCAATGGCTCATGAATTCCCAAACTAAGATGAAACATCTGTCCAGTACTCCCTGGTTTTCAATGGCATTATTCTCTACCCCACCTCTACTTAGTCTCTATCTGTAATTACCTGTGCTGCTATACTGACCTAAGTTGAAACAATTTAGTCAATTATATTACGTCATCTAACTTACTAACTCAATCTTACTTTAGTTGGTGTCTAATTAGCCCTGTCCCTATATTAGATCATTCTTGTATTTTCATGCATTTATTCCCCTTGATGAATTTGAATAAAGCAAGAACAACAGTGGTTTGTGCAGAATAATATCTGCTAAAACAGGGCTAAGTGGACTGCCCATAGCTACACCATCTATTTGGCGGTAAAGAGTGTTATCAGACTGGAATAGATGGTGTAGCCATGGGCAGTCCACTTAGCCCTGTTTTGGCAGATATCTTCATGTCAAACCTTGAGAAAACAAAGTTGAAGCATGCAATCGATCAAACAACTTCCTATTGTCGATATCTCGATGACACATTTGTAGTATGCAACAACGAAAGTCATGCCTCCTACCTACTCAGCCTATTCAACAAAGCACATACAAATATTGTATTTACCATGGAACATGAAAATGATGGGAAGTTCCATTTCCTTGACATCGCCATGCAACGCCTAGAAGATGGTAATCTCTAGAGGTCAATTTACCGAAAGCCTTGATGTGGTTGTGTTCTCTGAGCTGGATAGTTAATTTGCGAAGCTTTCATCAAAATCATCCACCTGAGCTACAAATCTTCTCTATCATATTTACCGAAAGCCTACATGGAATGGACAATACTTGCATTTTAATAGTTTTTGTCCAAATAGCTATAAACGAGCACTAGTCAAGACTCTGTATTATAGAGCAAGGTTCCCGTCCATCGAACAACATGCTCTTTGGTGCAGTCAAAAGTCGATAGATACCCTTCTCATGTTAACTCCAACTGTGTATACAAATTTACGTGTATCTGCGGGAGCAGTTACATTGGGAGAACAGAAAGAAGGGCACACCTTCGATTTTCTGAACATGTGCCAAAAAGCCTACGTCTCAAGGGAACAAACTCTTATAGCAGCGCTATTACTAGACATCTTTTCGACACGGGTCATGAGGTAGAAATCGAGAAATCCTTTAAAATTATCAATAGACAAAGGAGTTCCATTCTCCTCAAGTTTGCCGAAGCATTCTCTATCAAACGCTTGAAACCAGATTTATGTGTTCAGAAAGAAGCAGTTATTAATCTTTCCTTGCTCTGGTAACTGAATGTCTTTATTCTCTCATCTGATTACGTAATCTTTGTCTTTAACCTCACCCCCTTTTATAATCTGTAATTTTGCTTGTCTCTTGTTTCTATGATTTGAGTTGAACTCAGTACATTGTTACCTAATTTATTTGTCACTCTGTATCTAACGCATAATTCGTCTTCATTACGTAACTCTTTCACCATTGTATGCACACATCTATTTTGTTTAAACTTGAACTGCCTGTGTAAAAACTATATAAGCGCAATTTTCTGAGCACTGTTCACTTACTGTGGAACTTTTTGTCAACTGACAACATGTAAAATTTGCAAGCTGTAAGCAGCTGATGAGAGGCCTACGAAATAAATGATGGTATCATATTATTCTGCACAAACCACTGTTGTTCTTGCTTTATTCATTCTTGTATTGCCTGAATAATTATATAAACTTGACAAACCTCGTGTGCACACACACACACAAAATAATTGTATATAAATGCGATTGTACAGCTATATGAATGAATTTTCCGTCGAAAAGAGTCTCTTCGTTGAACGTCTTCTCTTTTTCAAATAACAGTTTTACTGTTCAAACCCATGAATACTTTAGGATGTTTTGAGATGTCATTATATACACTTCTGAGTTCTTCAAAAATATTAGAAACAATTTTTAGGGTGGTTGGGGATGCATTATGGAATTAGATCAACTGTTTCTTTCTCTTGCTATTAGCAAATAGTTGATCACACAACTGCATGTGGAGGTGGTCATCAAAGTTACATTTTGATACTTGCTTCGGGAGCCTTAGAATGAAATTGGGTCGTTTATTGAGAGCAAAACGGGGTTATTATTGTTTCATAAGTTGATAATTTTTCATATGAAAGAATGAATATCTAATAGGGAAGTGCAAGAGTCTTTAATAAACTATACGCTTCATATTTGATCGTAGTAATAAAATAAGCAGAATTTTTGATGTCACTTTAGTTCTTCATTAAGTACTATGCGTTGTAGGTGTGGGATACTTGATCTGATTCCTGTAACAAACGTATACGTCTTACAATCTCCTTAGCAACCCATTATCTATGCATCATAACTTTACCAATAAGCACAACGTAATACCAAAAGACATACACTAAGCCCAAAGAATTTGTATGAGCACGACATTTGAATTCCAGAAAGTTCGTGAAAATCTCCAAGCGTATACAATAGTAACCAGTTTATAGTAAGCAAATAGTAAAATAAGCGTCCAACGACAGGATTAACGATAATCATAAAAGTTAATAATAGATTGCTTTTTCATACATTTATTCCCTTTTATGAATTTGACTGAATAAAGCAAGAACAACAGTGGTGGTTTGTGCAGAATACAAGATGTTTCCATCATTGTTTATTTCGTTGGCTTATCATCACCCGCTTACTTACAGTCTAAACAAGTTATTATTAAGCTCGTGTACAGAAAAGTTTTAACATTCTTGCAAATTTTACATGATGTCAGTTGACTGAAAGTTCTGTACTTAGTGAAGAGTGATCATAAAATTACGCTTATATAGTTTTTACACAGGGGTTTCAAGTAAAGGACTTAGGTAATAAAGACGAGAGCTGTGTAAGAACGAGTGTAACTTATGAATTGGGTATCAGTTTACTGAGTTCAACTCAAGTCATAGAAACGAGAGACAAGCAAAATTACACTATGCCAAAGGAGGTGGGGTGAGGTTATAGCCAAAGATTACGTAATCAAGCGCATCATACAGCATTGAAAGCTCTCAAAAATAATGACAAAATCGTCATATTGCAAACTAGCAAAAGTTCAGGAGTGGTACTGATGGACAAAGATGAGAACATCGTTAATATGAAAACTGTGTTAAATGACCCGTCGAGGTTTGAAGTTGACAAATAGTGGATTTCTTTATTCTCCCTCTTTCACTGGATTGCGCAATCTTCGGCTTTAACCTCAACCCGCTTTTATGTAGTGCAATTTCGCTTGTCTCTTGTTTGTATGATTCCAGTTGAACTCAGTTTATTATTATCATTCTTCTGAGGTGTACAATGAACATAAACTTCCTGTTCAATAAAGAAACGTTTAGGCAATCAATCAGATGATGTTGTCATGGAATCGCCAAGATGCCCAATCCTAGCAGATTTTTTCCTGGTGAAACTAAAGAATGGTTCTCTTAAAGAGGTAATGTATAATCTTGATTTCTATTGCCGATATGTTGATGTTACATTTATAGTTGTTAAGGAAGAAAGCGAAATTAAGGACATATTGTACGAATTCGATAGAGCACATCCTAGCATAAGCTTCACTATAGAAGAGGAAGAAAATTACTCTGTCGCCTTTTTGGACAATATGTAGAGGTTCATACAGGAAATCTACTTCCACTGGACAACATACTCACTTCATGAGTTTTGTACCACTACAAGAGAAACGTAATCTGGTCAGATGTCTGGTTCACTGGGCTAGCTAGAGTTATCTGTTCTAACGAGACACTGAACGAAGAATTCGGTAATATTCGTGATCTACTAGGTAGAAACGGATATCCAACTAAATTCGTAAACAAACTTATGAACTGAGAAAGAAAATAGTCAAAGGTGCCTTCCATTCCCAAAAGGACAATCTTCCTAAGATTACAATTAATGGGTGAGGTCAATAGTGAGATCTTATCACAACGTCTGAGAAGGGCCCTCTAATGGACTTCCAACGAAGCTAGGTTATGTTGTGTATTCACTAGTCGACCAATACTTAGTTGAAGAAATAAAGATAGACTGCCCTGTTTCGCCTCTTCCATGTGTACTTACCAGTTTGACAACTTGTGCAGAGGATCTATTTACATAGGCTGTACGATTAGGCAAGTTCATCGTCGAATTTGTGAACACCTCCCATCTTGGTTTGTCAAAGGTCCGAATAAAGCTGCCATACGCAGCTCATTACTAGCTCATCTCATCGATAGTGACTGACTGGACATCAAGTCGGCTCTGACAAAGCAAATTCAAGTTATTTATCTTGTATCACTGTACCTCTAGCCGCACAGTCTACGAGTACGACTTTTGCATAAAGCAGAAGCAATCGGAATTCATCTAAACAACCAGAATCTGTGTGTTCCAAAGAAATTTATACAGCCGCTTTCTTTGCCATGGCCAACTAACTACATAATATATATTAGGTTTTTAGAACGATTTTTTCCAATCCCCTTATAAATATCGTCTCACTTGGTTAAGTTTTACAATTCTAGCTAATTCTGTTAACTTGTTTGTTTTTATTCACGCAATTCTTCTGAGTCATCCTATTCTTACTAGTCATCATTGCTGTTTTAAAAATTTCTTGACTGTGTAATAACTTGTTGCCAACGCCTAAGAACCAACTTATCTTGAATTCCGTACATGATTAATTTTCACCACTCTTTTAAAACTTAGATATCTTGTAACTAACATCTATTAGTTAATTGTTTTGATGACCTTTAACATCTAAATTTCAACCCCGCCTACACCTAGAATTGATTAACTAAAATTACCACTTGATTCGTAAGATATTTTGATGTAAAAGCGACTATGTATTAGTGAAGAGCGTATGATGGGGAACTAATTGAAAGGGGATAAATTGCTTCTCTCAATCTGTTGTTTTTTCAAAATTGCGGAGGAGTTACGCAATGAAGACTAGAGATGCGTGAGATGATGACTAACTAGTGAATCGAGTTCATTTAAGTGAGGTCAATTCAAGTCATAAAAACAAGAGACAAGCAAAATTACACTATATCAGAGTACGCGGTGAAGGTGAGGTTGAAGTCAATGACCACGTAATGAAATGAGGGAGAGAGAGACAGTGAAGATATCCAGTCATTAAATGATAAGAAGAGGCATAAAATACAACAGAAAAATTTATTACATCATAAACAGATTCAACAAAGCAATTCAACGTACACAAAATTCATTAGTAAGTAATAAGTAAGCAATTCAACGTGATTTCCTTTCATCAGACGAATTATTATTATTTGTCACTGAAGTCTGGTTCTAAACATTCTACACTCCCGTTTCACCAACTGTCAACACTCATCTACATACAATTAATTCTACGGATTACTCTCACAAACGATAAGATCAGCATCACATCGCCTAATATCAAGGCACATATTCCAATTACATCAACAATGATCAGCTGCAATTGACGTTGGTCAGTATAATGAGCTCTGCTCTCATTCTCCTCAATCGACAACGAATGGTTGTATTTGTGACTGACAAATGGATAGATAACTTGTAGATATTTCACAGATGATGCAAGTGAGAATAATAAAAAGGAGATCAACAACTGGATATTAAATACGGATATAATACGTTCGAGGATGCTCATTATTTTGTCGCAATTATTTCGTGTGTATGAAATGTGTTCACATTTGAGTATCATTTAGTATTTGGTTGAATTTGCACTTATGGTTAAATTGTTTTTTAAGAGTTTATTTTGTCATTAGACCTGTCCATGCACTGATCACTTCTCAGTCAATATTAATTTATTGATTTTTATACATCTATTATTGCTGTATATATGTGGTCGAAATAAAAGTTTCGAGGAACATTTCTATTTATAATTTTATCTATTGTAAGCATCATGCTGACTAACTGATACATAATCGCTTTGGATTTAACTTTGTTTGGCCTAAATTATATTATTTTACCCATTACATTAATAGTGGTTAGTAGATTTTGAGGTAATTTTGTTCTCTGAGTTGAATAATTTACTTACGAGGCTTTCGTTGGCCTACTTGTTAGTCAACATCTTCAGTGCATACTCTCAATTTGAAGTTAGCTTTCGAATTTCTCCACGAGTTTATTAGTCATCCCGACCACCTCGAACCTCATGATTGGGTGCTTTGTGTGTTTTCACAGCCTCTAGGCTACTTTATTAGTATGGATTGTTTCCTGGACCTGATGTTTGACCTTTAATGCAAGAGACTTTCCTCTTATGGATTGGTAAATTTTTTCTACGTCAATGTGTCTACTAATTGACGATTCACTGGAATACCACGTTTCTAAAATTTCTCTAGCACTCTTGGTGTTTCCTCTGTCTAATATTCGAACGTTGTCCCAGTCGAATTGATGTCGGTGGTTTCTCTGTATGCAGAGAAGCGATATGAAGGAGGGAATATCATGTCTTTTGACGGCTACTTTATGTTAATGGATACGATGACGAGTAAGAGGACATCCATTTTGGCCAATGCAGTGTTTTTTTGCAGTCGTTACATTTTGTTTTGTAGATGATGTCAGTTTTATCTTCTTTCGTTGTTGCAGTGATTTCTGAGATGCCTTTTATATGTGGTAAGGCGATTATTTTGTTTTCTTTCGGCGCCTTTGATTTATTTAGTTGGCTTGCGGGTAGATGTCTCTTGATAAAGTTTCGTAGATATCTTTTCTTTTGGAAGACGTCCATGAGATATCTTTATCCAATTTTTCTGAAGGCTGGAGTGCTGCAATTAGCCATAGCTCTCTTCAGTATTGGTTGTATAAAACTCATTTTGCGTATTGTTGGATTTTTGCAATTGTAATTGAGTATTTGATCTGTATGAGTTGATTTTCTACAAACTTGAGTTTCTAATTCCCCTGTGGTTGTTCGCTTGAATGAGGCGTCCAAAGGTGGAACTTTGTTCCCATACTCTTCTCTTGTGAATTCAGTGCCGTTGAAGATGTTGGTTATTAAGTTGTGAGTTTTGTCCAACTCGTCTCGTTTGATTATTGCAAATGTGTAATCCACGTAACCTATCCAAAATTTAGATTTCATATTGAGCTGCATTATGTTTTCAAGTCTTTGCATCACAGCTTCAGTAGTCGGACATGATATGGGCGACTCCATAGCTGTCTCTTTAATTCGTTCATATATTTGGCCGTTAAAATGAAACTACGTTGTTATATATAGGCTTATGAATTCCGTCCACCTTGTGTGTATGTTGAATTTGTGAGCGTTTTGGAAGGTGATCGTCACTGGTAAGTTATTGCTCCATCGTTTCTTTTACCACGTTCTGTCCAGTTGAAATAAACAATGCTGTGAAGTCGAAGGAACTGCAATACAACATGGTCTCAACATTAATTCAACACTTCCTCTTACCCTTTTAATTTATATTCATTAGGAATAATAAGAAAAGACGTAGTGGATAAGGCAGTGTGTTTATAACATGTAACATTCATTTGCATAACTGTTAGGTATTGCCTGCAGTAATGTCAGTGAAATCATAGCTTCATCGCCAATTAATCAATGTTTATCAAACCACTTCCATTGATTAAATCTTACTCATTTTGAAGATGAGATATTGAATGCTTTGAAACCCATCTGAAACATTAGGTATCAGGAAACAGTTATTCACTGACATGCTTCACTATGCACCATTAGCCTATTGCCATAGAGCATAATTCCTAATCGTCTAGTATCAAGAATAAAATTCCACTGATGGAAGACTCAATATACTAATGATATATAATCAGTCAATGACTAATGGGAGAGTATACAGTGCAGATCACACAAGTCAAACATCCGAATATTAACGTATCGTTGACTGTTAACTGGTTTTCCGATGGAAATGCACTAGCTCTAATGATGAGTCGTGTCCAGTGTGGTCCAAAAAGTCAATGGTGAGGATGGATATTCATCGGTGATATTAGTTGGTGGTGGCACTGTATTGCGAGTTGATAGAAGTAAAAATTCAATTTCCGATTTTATATTTGCCGCGAATTACTGATGAGTCCCGGAAGAGATGAAAACGTGTTCACTGCTCACAGGATTTCATTTGGTTGATTGTCAGCCATACAGAGGAACAGAATTTTTTACTGCATGACATGCCGAATACAAATTACTGTTCATAATCATTTCATCAATTATTATCACACAACTTCGAAACTGTCGTTTCATAGTCTTCTTTATTCTTTCTTATTTGTCGTCGTAGAGGGGGTGATAGTAGAATTTTCCAGATGTTTAACTAGACAAGTGTTAAATTACTCCTGTTACACGTATCCTCTTCAGTCGATTCGATAAATACAGCTTCACTTGTTAATATCTCCCTCCACCCTGTTAGTTCTATTAGCTTTCAAAACTGTTATCTTACCCCAACCAGCATATTGGTATGGTTGTGTGTAACTGCATTTGGTGCAGTGCTCTGTCTGAACTATTCCCCAGACTTCTCATCTTACTGTCTGCAGAAAGATGCCTCATGGACGTCTTCAAAAGAATGGATATCCACGAAGCTTCATTAAAACATGTCTACCCGTAAGCCAATCTACCAAATCAAAGGCCCCCAAGCAAATCATCTTACCATATATAAAGGAATCCCAGAAATCACTGCATGACTCTTAAAACCTTTGGGAATTGATGTCGCACACAAACCAACAAAATCGCTTCACTCACCCAGCCCTGTGTCAGCCGAAAGACTCAACAACGAAAGAAGATAAAACTGACATCATCTACAAAACAAAAAGTAACGACTGCAAAAAAACACTGCATTGGCCAAAATGGATGTCCTCTTACTCGTCATCGTATCCATTAACATAAAGTAGCCGTCAAAAGACATGATATTCCCTCCTTCATATCGCTTCTCTGCATACAGAGAAACCACCGACATCAATTCGACTGGGACAACGTTCGAATATTAGACAGAGGAAACACCAAGAGTGCTAGAGAAATTTTAGAAACGTGGTATTCCAGTGAATCGTCAATTAGTAGACACATTGACGTAGAAAAAATTTACCAATCCATAAGAGGAAAGTCTCTTGCATTAAAGGTCAAACATCAGGTCCAGGAAACAATCCATACTAATAAAGTAGCCTAGAGGCTGTGAAAACACACAAAGCACCCAATCATGAGGTTCGAGGTGTCAGGGATGACTAATAAACTCGTGGAGAAATTCGAAAGCTAACTTCAAATTGAGAGTATGCACTGAAGATGTTGACTAACAAGTAGGCCAACGAAAGCCTCGTAAGTAAATTATTCAACTCAGAGAACAAAATTACCTCAAAATCTACTAACCACTATTAATGTAATGGGTAAAATAATATAATTTAGGCCAAACAAAGTTAAATCCAAAGCGATTATGTATCAGTTAGTCAGCATGATGCTTACAATAGATAAAATTATAAATAGAAATGTTCCTCGAAACTTTTATTTCGACCACATATATACAGCAATAATAGATGTATAAAAATCAATAAATTAATATTGACTGAGAAGTGATCAGTGCATGGACAGGTCTAATGACAAAATAAACTCTTAAAAAACAATTTAACCATGAGTGCAAATTCAACCAAATACTAAATGATACTCAAATGTGAACACATTTCATACACACGAAATAATTGCGACAAAATAATGAGCATCCTCGAACGTATTATATCCGTATTTAATATCCAGTTGTTGATCTCCTTTTTATTATTCTCACTTGCATCATCTGTGAAATATCTACAAGTTATCTATCCATTTGTCAGTCACAAATACAACCATTCGTTGTCGATTGAGGAGAATGAGAGCAGAGCTCATTATACTGACCAACGTCAATTGCAGCTGATCATTGTTGATGTAATTGGAATATGTGCCTTGATATTAGGCGATGTGATGCTGATCTTATCGTTTGTGAGAGTAATCCGTAGAATTAATTGTATGTAGATGAGTGTTGACAGTTGGTGAAACGGGAGTGTAGAATGTTTAGAACCAGACTTCAGTGACAAATAATAATAATTCGTCTGATGAAAGGAAATCACGTTGAATTGCTTACTTATTACTTACTAATGAATTTTGTGTACGTTGAATTGCTTTGTTGAATCTGTTTATGATGTAATAAATTTTTCTGTTGTATTTTATGCCCCTTCTTTTCATTAAATATTTAAATCTATCAACTGGGACGTAATAATCTCAATGTTTATGATAGCCTATTTGAATTTCAAGTAAATTCATCCGGTTTTATTCTAAAAGTCTTGGTAATAATTGATATGACTCGTCAACTTCAATATTCTTAGATGACTGTTGCTGTAATAATGTATACGACATACTTATTATCAGACAGGATAAAGGAACGAGAATAATAATTAGGGATGGGCATGATTACATAACTAAGATGATCTACATACCAGAAGATGGCAGTAACTTTCAGAAGCCGGAAATATTCAAGGATTGGACTGAAGAAGTAGAGAGACAGACATAATAAACTTATTGAAGGATGTGACAGGTAAACTGTATATATCACCAAATCATTCGAAAACATAGAACCCACAGGGATCACCATCTGATGCATATATAGTCTACCAAGAATGCATAAATCAGGAGTGCCTCTGCATCCCGTACTATAGATGTTTCCAGTTCACTCTATCACGAAGCTGCAAAGTGTTTGGTATAGCTACTTCAACTCTTGCATGAAGAGTGAGTGATGCAAAGCGTCAAGGATACCTTCTAATTTATTGATAAGATGAAAACTTCAACGAAACTGGCAAATATATCGCATCACTCGTCGTTTCATCTTTATTCACTGATGTGCCTCTAATGGGAACCACCGATTATATCGGCTAACAAATTATAGAATCGAAATTGCTATTAGGATATTCGTATTAGTGATCTGAAACAACTACTTCTTACGTGTACAAAATATGTTCAGTTCTTGCTTAACAATGAAGTGTACAGGCACATTTTTGTAATAGGCATGGGATTCTCACTAGGACCGATTTTCGCGAACATATTTCTAGCAAAACTAAAAAATATTCCGTTGAATGATGAAACAGCAAAAACGGAAATGTATTGTCGTTACATGGATGACACTTTTGTAGTGTACGATGAAGGGTTACGTAGTGGTTTCAGTTTGAGCAACTCCAATAATGCTCACTCAGAGGTCCATTTCACCTAAGAAGAGGAATACAACGACTCTCTGCACTTCCTTGACATCTTACTAAGAAGAAGAGAGGATGGTTTCGGCAAACGAACCATAATTAGAAAGCTAGAAAGCAAAGCTCATTATACACACTTCCTTAGCTTCTTACCTATGAAATACAACCTTGATCTAGTCAAGTGCTTAGCATTTTAGAGCGACTTCCATTTCTTCTGGAGACTGTGTAGAGAAAGAACTCCAGGTAATCCGAGATACACTAAGGGAGAACGGATATCCAGAGAAGTTCATTATAGACAGAATAGGTTACAATAATCGTAATCATGAAATGGCGACGATGGAGAAAATGCTTTATTGTGTACGTCTACAATTCAGAGGAGATGCTTCTGTGGAGATTCTATCGCATCGCCTATCTAGGGCGATAAAGGGAACATTTTACTCTGCACATGTGTTACTATCCCTTAATAGCCATCCAATGTTAACCCAACAATTGAAAGATATCTTACCTAACTTTAGCTGTTCTTCATGCACATACCATTTCAACTGTTCCTGTGGTTCAAGTTATACACGGCGCACGATTAGGCAGTTTGGTCTACTGGTTGGGGAATATTTACCAGCTTGGTTCAGCAAGGGGGAAATTAAATGCAGAGAAAGATCAATTCTGTCACACTTGGTCGATACTGAACATTTCATTGATGCCAACGTACTCTTCAGGGTCATATACCGAATTCCGAAGTCGTTATCACTCACAGTTTGCTTACGTCTCCTAAACATAGCTGAAGCTGTTACAATTTGCTCGACTAAACTGGAACTTTGTATCTAAAATTAAGACGTTCAGACGCTGTTCCTACCGTGGTCAAAATTGTATTAATATTTCTTCTCACCAAGACCGTCTCTTCCCCTTACCCCATTCGGTTATTTTTCTTTTACTTTGCTTATTATTACAATTCTTACCATTATTGTTTGTTATAATCTTTATCTTTCATTCGAGTATTCTCTCAATACTATCGAACTTTCCACATATACTGTCCAAACTTATTATTAGCGATGCTATCTCACTTCTCAATATATGCCTCCACCTGTTCCATTTCACACATTGGTTATTTCATGATGAACATCTCATCGCGGTTTTACTACCTCCTCCTATTTAATGCATACTACTTTGTACTAGCCACTCCATCACCTGACGCCTTTCATAACCTTGAACTGACTTGGCAACTTCGCCCACCACAACCCAAATTCTATGAATCTATTACGACTAATCACTACCATTGTCTCGCATTTCACAATATTTCATAACTGAATTCGGCCTAGCACGATGTTTGTCACACAAATACTATTTATTTTGACACACCATAGCTAATCTGTTATTCTGCGTAAAAATGTATCTACCGCATAACTGGCCAATATTATTGTAACGACAACAATTGCGTTCTATTTTATTATTGTGTAAGAACCTGAAGAGTGGAGATTATTTGATAAGAATATTCTTCGTTCAGATTGACTTTTAATTCATGTGATATGGGAATATTTCACACTACTGAATTCCTCGTATTAGTGAATAGTTTCCATTTATTGATTACAAACTGTCAAACCACTTTTTGATTCATATGCACAACTGTTCATCACCTGAACAGTAAAACGTTGAATGAAACCCCTAATTCGAAAAAGTGAACGTTGTGTAACTGTTTGTCTAGTTGTAAATAAAACACGATGTTAGTCAGAACCACACCATATTTTCACATGGGTGAGAAAGGAAATTGCCACAGATAGAAAAATAACAGTAGTTCATATAAACAAATTCATTTTAAAGATATTCTAACAAAAATATGAAAACAAATTTGAAAGAACATCAGACGTTAAATACGATGAAATGATGACTAAGAATAATGGAAACTTCTAGTACATACACCAAACAACTTGGAGAAGGTCAGCAGTAAGTGTGACATGTTAGGCAATGAAGTGATTAATGAACATCTATTCTTGTTGGCAATATGCAGGCTAGCATTGAAAGTCTGGCTTCATATGCACAATCCTCACGTAGAATTCATATTTCAGAGGTGTAGTGCATGTAAGTTTAAACTAAATTACTACTAACATAGCTAAATATTGACTAAATAATATGCTAGATTGCATCCTGGTAGTGGGTACATTTGGTTGATAGTGCGTCAGTCCATCTTGTGTACTGATTTCTCTTTGTGAATTTGTAGTAGAGTAAATAATGAGCTTGATAAGTTTGCGAAATATCAGAATAAAATTCCAGGGGAATGCAAAAAATATTGCGACAGCATATTTTAGATGTGGCAATAAATGAGTTGTAAAAGACAACGGTTACCTGAAAATACAGCCAGAGTCCACTAGTACAAATTAAAAGATACGGCCCACAGCTAGAATTTGTCCAATAGCAGAAGTTGTCCACCGGTTGGCGAAGAGCCTTTGAACGAAGACGAAATGTTTCTTTGAGTTTTGAAGAAAACAACACGAGGATAAGCGGAGCAAACAGATAGCAGAAACCAGTGAGAAGACGAAGCGAGAGACACCACGACCATATTTTCATTCGAAAGCGAAAGTTACATGTATTTGAGGAAGAAGTCGATCAGTATTTATCAACGTTCCACTCAAAGAGACTACTTGTAACATCTGTCAATATATAGACGAAAACCAGCTGGACATCAGATTACAGACAGCTTGTTTCAAACAACTACTGCTGAGAAGCACATTTGATGTACAATTCCCATTCAACGATGTTATGTACGGACAACACGATTGGATTGCAATGGGATCTCCACTGGGTCCATTGCTAGCAGACTGCTAGAGAATGGCCCACTCAAATCAATTGTTGATCATTTCCAATTGTATGTTAGATATGTGGACGATATCTTTATTATTTATGATGATGTCTACGATCTTAATCAATTACTACAAATATTCAACAACTGCCATTCAGCTACAAAGTTTACTCTCGAAATAGAAAACGGTTCTAAAATTCGTTTTTCTTCATGTTGAACTTACTAGAAGATATGACGGGACGTTAAGAAGGGCCATCCATAGGAAACTCACATGGAACTGCCAGTTGACAAGCTTCTACAACTGGCTACCAATCAGTCAGTCGAAAGACCTAATTAGATCTCTTGCTACTAGCATCTAACACATCTGTAGCTCTGATAACCTGGAGCAAGAAGAACTACACTTCCTGAGGGAAATCTTCATACAAAGCGGATATCCACCAAGATCCATAGACAAAAACATCAAACAGAAAATGTGAAAGCAAGAGACGTCATCCGTGCTAAAAAAGATACTTTATATGAACCTCGACTTTGAATGTGACCCACTCAGTGATGTCGTTAAGAGGATAATTTCCACTTCTTCATGAAGAACTCTCTTCGTGGTAACACAGAGTAGTGTTCTCCAGTCGTCGGCCGCTCTGTAGAAACCCAAAAAACAAGATGTCGCACCTGACCACTTCTATGTGTACATATCAGTTCACTTGTTGCTGTGCAGGAAGTGACACCAGTGGTTCTACGCGTATCCTGTCATCAAGTGTCAAAAAATACTATCTAGCGTGTCTGCAGAAAGAAAGTAGTGGCCGTTTATTGAGTGCAATAATCGAACATCTCGTCACCACTGGTCATTCCGTCTCAACAAACGTCTCCTCCTACAAAGTGGTCTACAAAGTGAAGAAAAACCTGCCAAAGGCAATACGTTTCCGTCTTCTTTGCATTGCAGAAGTCCTAACCATTCAGTTGGAAGAACCAGAATTATCCATACAAAAGAAAATTATTCAGCCACTTCTACTATGATGGTAACAACCCTGTTTATGTGACTTAATGTTTGCCTGTTTGCTTCTTTTTTCTAACTATTTAGAACTCTCACGTAATTCTGTACTTTATTTTTTTCTTTCCAAGTTCACCTTGAGCACAACTCGTTCATTAAACTATTCATGTTATTACTTAACTCTTCTTTAACATCGTTTGTGACAACTCATCACTTTCGTTACTAACCTCTTATATCAACTTCCAATTCCTCTGAACGCTTTTTTGTATTGCGCAATTTCCCCTAAAACTTACTAATTGTATTATCGCAAACTTAATGTACACCCACACATATACAAATAAGCATATACATTTGCGATTGTACAGCTGTGAAAATGAATTCGCCACAAAGAGACTTTTCTCTGAACTTACAGGTTAGGCAGAGTACTGAAATAATCGGTACATCGGTAAATCGCGTTAACTTAGGACTGGTAAAGTGTAGCTTATCAACAGCATTACTAGTACTTTAAAATTGGTGAGCTCGACGGGAAAAGTTTCTACAGTCATTTATATCTCTTTCTTGCAACGGATAGTCCTGAATAGCTAATTAGATTCCCCATTTTATTATGTTGTCAAGCACTACTCAATCTCTTTACAACCTCATTGCTACTTCGTTAACCTACATCACTTACAACGTGTTATTACGTAATCTTGCTATTTGTTCATAAAGCCTCCATCTACTACATCTGTGTGAAAATTTGCTTGTATTATTACTATTTCCTTGCGTTCCGAGTGGAACATCGGGCTGGCTTCAACAACACATCTCCCCTTTGTTCTGTTTTCTGCAGTCCTCTTCAGCTGGCTGACCACACCATTGACCATAATTTCTCATCTCATCCTCCAACTCACATGATCTCCTCCATGTCACCCTAACACTGACGACCCACTTATCGCTTCCCATTGGCATTCTACTTGAGGAATGGTCTGACGCGCAATGTCATTCGAAGACCTCCTCAACGTACACCCGATAAATACATCTCCATTTTCTCCTACATATTTGTTAAGCAATCGGCTCTTGGTTGGTTTGTTCCTAGACAGAGTTTTTCGTTACTGATTCCTTCTGCAGGCATGAAGTGAAGGCATCTGTTGAAGAAATCCTTCAGCCTGTTTGAAACTCTGTTTGTGACGTACCCGACAAATTTCTTACCTACACACAAGAAGTGATTGACTTGACATTGGTGTTGAAAATTCGAATTTAGTTATTCATGCTAAATGGAGATTTCCACGCAGATTTCAAAGTGATGAAGATATACCTTGCCTTTCCAATTCTGGCTGGTTTTGACATCTTCATCCGTCCCGACTGCCTGTGGTTGAAACCGTGCTTCCTGGCCAGATAAGTGAAGGAAGTACCTTCTTCCAAATCTCTCCTGTTGCTGATGATTTGTGCTGGTCTTTTCGTTGTATTCTCTACGTTCACGTGGATTCCTGTCTTAATTGTTAAAGTCTTCTTCTAGTTTGTTGGTTTTCGCCTTCTTGCAAGTTTCCGAGTTTGTGTGACATTAGACATATATCGTCTCCGAAGTCTATGTGGTTTGTAGTTTGTCTATCAGGAGAAATCCATTCTACCTTGTGTATATATTCGTGCTTGTACACGCTGCCTCCAAAGACCAGACCATTGAAGGCGTAGAAGTCTGAGAAGAGTTCTCCATTGAGGATCTCTCGACTCATGATGAGTTCTCTTCCAAATATTATCTGATCCCAGTTCTGCTGGAATTCATATCGTCCATACGGATTTTGATGTCACCATTTAGGATGTTTCTCATTACTGTTTGCACTTGTCTATAAAATCTTACTTCTTCTCTTGTTCTGCGTTTTTGTAGGTGCGTAGCATTTGGTAAATGTGACTTTCTTTCCATTAGGGTTAAACTTCACTTTCATAAACCTGTAATAGCAGATCGGTTTTCCACTGCATAAGAGCTTTGGTTGCTATTGGTGATATCATGATAGCCACTCACTGCCTCAGTGTTCTCGTGGTTGTCGTGTGGAGGTGGTCACTGCAGTAGATTATTGACTCTGCAGCTGACAATTTCAACAGTCCACACCTCTTCCTTTTGCTTTCACAGATTCCGATTACTTCGATATTATATTTTCTCCTTTCTTCGACTACTTGTACAGCCTTCTCAGCCTTGTACATTGAATGAACATCTCACCTCTCCATTTATTATCCTTATTTTCTTCGAAAGAAGGCATACTGGCTGACTGACTGGCTTCCTGAAGGCTGGTTTTGACTAGCCTCTCCGATTCTAGCAAAGTATAAGATTGTTATTCAAGTGTTGGTTTGTAGGGATTTGATTGGTTACAGGATTTCATCATGAGCTGACATTAGTTAGAGAACCACTGGAAAACCTGGGAGTAGTGGACAGCTGTTTCGTCATAGTTTGGGACTCTTCATCAGTATGCACCCACTGGGACTCGAACCCAAGACCTTCTGGTTAAAAGGCCAGCTCGTATACCATTAAGCCACTGGGACCCAATCCAATGGCCCTTGAATTCTAACTTCTTCCAATTCACGACATAGCGCGACCCCTAGCCAATGTCTTCGGCAAGTATTTGTCCTCACATCCGACCTGCTGCACCCTACTGTTCACGACTTCCCACTAGAACCCCTATTCAGGCAGTTAACCACGGGTTCTAGTGGGAAGTCGTGAACAGTAGGGTGCAGCAGGTCGGGTGTGAGGACAAATACTTGCCGAAGACATTGGCTAGGGGTCGCGCTATGTCGTGAATTGGAAGAAGTTAGAATTCAAGGGCCATTGGATTGGGTCCCAGTGGTTTAATGGTATACGAGCTGGCCCTTTAACCAGAAGGTCTTGGGTTCGAGTCCCAGTGGGTGCATACTGATGAAGAGTCCCAAACTATGACGAAACAGCTGTCCACTACTCCCAGGTTTTCCAGTGGTTCTCTAACTAATGTTAGCTCATGATGAAAATCCCATAAGATTGTTATTTGAAGGTTTTGTATTTTTAACATAATTTTGTGCATTGGGTGTTTCTATAGCAGTTTGATAGCTTTTGTAGTGTAAGGTTGCCTGCCGCACCCCGAAACCTTCCTCTTTACCCGTACTTAGGACTGCCTAGAAAACTAGCAAGCTAGTGAACTAGGCGAGGTTTTATGGACAATTATTATTTTTATTCAGCTAGTCAAAGAAATGATGACAATAATTTCAGTTGCTTGCATAAATTATTTGCAAATCATAGAATACTCACAGTAGTCTCACAAGATAATTCGTCTTAGTATACAAGACTCCTTGATCCCTTTCTATCCAGCATTCTTATTCTAATCTGAATGACTATGCCTAAAATACTGATCAACTGATCAACACATTTCTGTCAATACTTAGGGTTAAACAGATTCACTGGGGGTAACATCCAAAAATGTAACAGTTTTTTACCTAATAAACTGCATTCTGTCAAACCGAAAGAAACTGATGATGATGATGATAACAATAATAATAAAACTGTTTCTGTTAAAAACATAATTTATTAGCAGTACACTTCAATTCATACATATTCATTCATTCATTCATTGTCTATTTAAAATAAAGTTGTAAATATGCCAGTTTCCTCTGATAACGTTTACACTCTGCAGTAGTGGAAAGCTGTAAAGAAAAGGTGAAAATATAAAGTGAAGTCAATAGTAACACTGACTAGTTGGTGAGTCGGTGGCACAGCAGTAGAATGCTTGCCAACGGGATTCGTTCGCTGGCCACAAATGCACTCCTTTACCTCGCTAAGCCAGTAATTAGACTGGTGAAGAAGAAAAGTTGGGCATATGAGGCCAGCAGCAACCCCAACCAGTAAAAATAAACAAACACCTCTGCTACTGAAACTTTAAACCTCTAGCTTGAAGCCCTATGTTCCACTGAGGGAACGTAAAGGAATAAAATAAATAAGGAGGTGATTACTGAACAATGAATATTCTTTTCGATAATTTTCTTTTCTGGCCCTTCAATCATAAATATATATATATGTTTAGATATGCAGAATATTCCAGAATAATCGTCATTAACAATGTTAATGTTTTTAAATACTATCGATTTGTTAACATCACAATGGAATTACCACAGTTCAAGAAAGACGCGAAACTAGAGAATGGAACTTTGAAAGATGCAATTGATGAAATAGAATTCTACTATCGATAAATGGATAATGCATTTCTGATTATGAAAAACGAGGATGAAGCAAAGAATATCCCTGACAAAATTAACAATATGCATCCCGCAATAAATTTTACTATCGAGAAAGAAACAGACTCCATCTTGTATTTCATTCCTAGACGTCCTTAGGACTAGAAAAGAGGATGGAGCAATAAGAAGTGTATATAGAAAATCTGCATCAACTGACTGTCAGTATACTCATTTCTTCAGCTTCGTCCCCCTGAAATACAAACGCAATCTGATAAAGTGCTTGGTCCACTACAGAGCAAGAGCAATCTGCTCTGATGAATGTATTAATGAAAAGGTTAATATTATTAAATAGTTGCTGAGTGAGAATCGTTACCCAAACATTCATCCATCAGAATACGAATCAAGAGTCAAGGCAGACCAGAGTACTAACAGTTCCGAAAAAGGCCTTCTTCTTGCAACTTCAGTTCCTCAGCGATAACATCAGTGAGATATTAACACAATGCCTAAGGAAAACAGCGGTAAAAAGGGCATTCAGTGCTGCTGAAGTATGCTATGTCTTCGAAATCACCCCTATTTTGCGTTTGGGAGTTGAAGACAGGCTATCTAATTTCACCTCTTCCATGTGTATCTACTAATTGGACTGCTCCTTTGGAGTGAGCCAGTTACATAAGCCATACAATTAGGCGTGTTTATCATCGGATTTCGGAACACCGTCATGAATGGTGTTTAAGTAAGGGACAAACAAATTTCATGCACATTTCCACATCATCTCATCTCTTTGATACTGAACACAAAATTGATGCTAACGAGGCGGCTTTCAAAGTCATCTAACGTATACCAACTAATCTTAACTTTACCTTCTTAACAGTTCGTCTACTACACACTGCTAAGGTTGTTGGGATCCACATTAAGAAAGCTAACTTATGCATCCAGAAGGAGTTGGTTCAGACACTGTCCTTACTTTGGCCATCAAGGTTATAGTAATTCTTAATTTGCTGTAGAAATTTCCTTAATTTTATTTGATATTCTATTTACTATTACATTTTAATGCTTATTATTTTAATTTATGCATCTTTCTTGAACTGTGGTAATTCCATTGTAATCTTACGAAATCGATAATACTTAGACAAAAAACACCAATATTGTTAATGATAATTATTCTAGAATAGTACTGTGGTGGGTGTTGTCTGCAAGCCAAAATTGTGAACACCAGTTTACGTCTGTGTTTATGACCCAAATCGGGGTCACGAGATAAAACAGTGACAAAGCCTAAGCTTGACGAACTCAACAACCAATCACAGCAGACTTAGCGTGTGCAAATACGATTCGCAGATATATACCTTAACTATCTAAGAAACGGTCACAAGCAGTAAAGAATAACCCCCCAACAAGAAAAACCAAACAGAAGAAGTTGCTTCTCTGCTAAAATAACGAATGACAATATACATAAAAATCTATAAATATCTGTTGATTTCCTCAATAAACGATCTATTGCCTGACCTTTGTCTTCTGTCGTTACAGTATTCTGTGTATATAAATATATATCTATTTGTGGAGCTGAAAGGGTAAATTATCGAAAAGGATATTCTTTGCTCAGATTTTTTTCCTTTCTAAATGTCTGGATGAATATTTTCGCTATATTATAAGATTATCTACAATAATACCAAAGTGTTTAATAAGAACATAAGAAGGAAATATAATAATACAATTAGCTGATTACATATAAACAATGAAAGACTCAACAATTTTAATTTTTTAAAAAATAGAACTGATAACTAACTTTATCTGTATTAACGGGTATTGTACTCTTTTGTTCAATTGTAGGCAGATTGACAGGATGTAACATTGTATCTCTTTGCCATTGTACACGTCGACCTATTTCACTTGTTATATCGTATGTTCCAACCCTATATAAGTAAGATATGCATAAATATTTCAGTTTTAAGACAAACAAGGCAGTGGAAAATCGCAGAAATAGGCACTGTGAATACGTAGATGGATATCCTTCGTGAATTTAACTTCAGAAGTCAATCAGAAAGAAGTCATAAGTTATCCTAATCTTCACGATAAATTTTGTGATTGCGAATCCTCATCAGCAAAGTAAATCTGAATTCTTAAAGGAATCTGTATTGTCTGTGAGGTAAACATCTGGATCATTCAGTTGTACACTGATGGGTTTTATCCGTCAGCTGTTCATTTCATCACTCGTTCAAAGAATAGGCTTAATACACTGCTCTACTGTGTTAATGCATCAAAAAAACTAATTGCTGGAATTAGTGATTTCAGGAAAACAAACGGTGATGAACGGTAAAGATCTATGTACCAAAATCCTCGGTTCATCCGCTCGTGTTTAGCAGGACACTGTGGTCACAGACGGTTAGTGCTTTCCACACGAATAGAAGAGCACATTCCAGTATGGATTTATAAGAAATCAAAAAGCTCATGAGAAGCTCTATTCCAGAACACTGGGTTGACTCCTGGCACTCAACCAAATCGGAAAAAAGTTTCATCTGTCCCCCTTATTAGTTTAATTCCATGTATATTTTTCACCGTGATAATGTTTAAGTGTGCGTCTGTGGCACAGCAGTAAAATGCTCGTCAACCACCAATCTGGTCCGGGGATCGACCCCCAGCCGACGCATTCCTTTACCTCACTAACTCAGTAATTAGACTGGTAAAGAGGGAAGTTTGGGCATAAGGCCCGTAAAAATTAAACACCACTGCTACATAAACTTCAGGCCTCTAGCTTGAATCCCTATGTTCCACTGGAAACGTAGAGGAATAAAAAATATTTTTCAAAGTTAAACTTCATTCTGTCCAACTTCTCACCTGCTAATGTGGTGTTTTATTTGTCGTCTAATCATATTAATCTTAAGCTGTCATCAAAGATTTGTATATTCCATGGACTATACATAACGTGGTTTTATCGCTTGGTGTTTAACTGCGATTATCTTCATAAATATTTGTTCGCAAATCACATTACTACTATTATTTAGCAGCAGTAGTAGTGTTCAAATCTAATGCATAAATTTCACTATTGATCATGGCTTTGATAATCACAATCATATACGATGTTATAGCTTGATAATAAATTCCCTACAAAATGTCTCTTTTTGCCAAACACCGCATTCTAGATACTCAGGTGATAAATACTAAATTATTTAAGAGTGTATACGAGACACCGAGTTATCGTTAAATCACGAGCTTCTGTTGTCTCGGTGAGGTTGACTGACCTGTTTGTTTAGTAAACGTTAGCCAGATCGCTCGGCGGTTAGGACAGAGAGACTTTGCACCCTCTTACTCATATGTCAATATAACATCACACTGTGTGCATGCTGTGTAGTAAGTACAGAAACCAGTTACACTAGCATAAAACTAAATTCACCCAAATCACTTTATACAGCATGTAATTAATTCGAGACAGTAATGGAACTCTTCAGCAGTACACACCCACTGGGATTCGAACCCAGGACCTTCTGGTTACAAGGCGAGCTCGTAGACCATTCATCAGCCACTGGGACCCGATCCAATGGTCCTTGAATTCTAACTTCTGCCAATTCACGACATAGCGCGACCATTTCGCAAAGTCTTCTTCGATGAGTTACTGCCTCATTTTCAACCTGCTGTACCCTACTGGTCACGGCTTCCCACTAGAACCCCAGGTTAAATGTCTGATGAAATCCTTCATCCAACCAAACAAAATACCTAAAAAAACCAATACTTGAAAATTAATCTCATGTAACTAGTGACTGGCCTTATTCAGACAGTTAACCTGGGGTTCTAGTGGGAAGCCGTGACCAGTAGGGTACAGCAGGTTGAAAATGAGGCAGTAACTCATCGAAGAAGACATTGCAAAATGGTCGCGCTATGTCGTGAATTGGCAGAAGTTAGAATTCAAGGACCATTGGATCGGGTCCCAGTGGCTGATGAATGGTCTACGAGCTCGCCTTGTAACCAGAAGGTCCTGGGTTCGAATCCCGGTGGGCGCGTACTGCTGAAGAGTCCCAAACTAGTCTGACAAAACAGCTGTCCAGTACTCCCAGGTTTTCTAGTGGTTCTCTAACTGATGTAGGCTCATGATGAAATCCTCCATGCAATCAAACAAAATCCTTACAAAACCAATTCTTGAAAAGTAATGGAACTATCAATGAAACCATTGAAATGAAATTACGTATGTCACACTAATTCGATAAATATAGTAAGGCAAATAAGGCTAGAAAAGGCTGATTGATATTTTGTATCGCCATGACAAACGTGATGGATTTAACATAAACATCTACGAATTCTTTTGATTATATACAACCCAGCCACGATGATTATATTCACCCTGTCATTGTGATAGTGGCGTCAAGATTGATTTCACCTACAACCTCTTCATGCGTTAACTGTGACACATGTAACTAGGATGTTTTCTAAGAAACAGTATGCTTAACCTACTGGTTAATCGAATAAAGTCATTCGTTTGGAAATGTTTTTTTGCAGATATGAAGTGTGGTAACCCAGATACCCACTCATCAGTATTGGCAGCTTTTATGTTGTTTAAGTCCGACTGTTTATAGAATGTGAACAATATTCAAGTTGGAATCCGTAGAAAGGTAAAGAATTTTGATGACGATGATAGTGAGGAGGAGGAGGAGGAGGAATGAACACATTTGTGCCGTAGTGAATATTTGCATTGTAGTAAGCAAGTGTATTCAAGATTGGAATGCCGGCATTTCAAAAATCTCTTCACAGTGAACCAATACTACTGTATATACATGCTGAAGTTATTTCTGAAGATATTGTCTTGCAAGGCAATGAAAGCTTTCCAATTCAACTATAGAACTTCGAGAATATGACAGTACAAAATTGTATTAAACTAAGTGTCAGTTGTGCATAAATTAACAACGTCATTGACTAATTTCACTAATTTATCTGTTGGCCATATGTCTATGGCTGTCTTTCCGACCAACCACACACTGGTGATTTTATTATCTATACTTTGTATTGTTTCATCAAATGTATATTAGCTCACACAGAAGGACAATGGCACTTCACTTACCCGACAGTAGATGTGACATTTGGTGATATATTACATCTTGGTGCACAACGATTAAATGGCTTTTTATTCGGTTTCACTGCTAATGTGTTGTTGATATGGTTTTGATAAGCTCCAGGATCTGGAGCATTAGTAGTCTTGAAAGGAGATAAAGAGAAATGATCGGTCAACTTTTTAAATATCAATTGATTTATTTTATCTCAAGGTGAATTATTGACTGTGAAGTGGTCACTTGTTGATAAATAGTGTTATCGTGAAAGTTTTCTAGTCAGAGAGGTGGATCACTTTAGTCATGTGGTTGTCTGGTTAAATCCTAGTCGTGGGATTTAACAAATCTGTCATATCTGCGTTGATGATGATAATAATAACAATATGGTTTGGGTTCGATACTGAAATGTAATCGGCAACTGGACTGAAGGGTAACTTCTGCTACCCAAGATCTCAGAAAATTCAAAAGAAAAGACTGGTCTGTGCTGGTGAGAGCAACAACTTTATTAGAGAAATATATATATTGCCTATACTTGAAAAATGAGTCAATATCAGTGGTTAAATTGTAACGACAGAAGACAAAGCCAGGCAACAGATTGTTTATAGCGAAAATCAACAGATATTTATAGATTTCTATGTACATTATTATTCATTATTGTTAGCAGAGAGGTAACGTTTTCTGAATGGTTGTTTTCCTCCTGAAGGTTATACTGTCATCTCTTTGTTGCCGTTTCTTAGACAGTCTGTTGATATATGTGCTAATCGTATCCTCCCACGCTAAGTCTGCTATAATTGGTTGTTGAGTTAGTCTTTGTTCTTGCTTTTCTTCATGACCAAGATTTGGGACGTAAACTTTGACGTAAATTGCTCTCTACTAATTTTGGCTAACAGGCAGCTCTCACCACAAAATAACTAATTTGAGTGACTGCAAATTTCGTATAATATCAGGGATTGTCTAATCAAATATTTTCAAAACTTAACTGCTTCAACAGTACATGTTTTAAGCCTATTATAACAGCTTTCTTTCACTACGATTTATATATTTGTGGCCTGAGAGTAGAAGACATGAAAAGGCTATCTGTCTTTGATCATAGGTGCTTGAGTTCTATCTCCTGTTTGAAGTGGTATAATAAGGTGAGTAATATTGAGGTTAGGCGCGAGTGCGAGATATAGAGGGGAAATCAATTGACAAGGGTGTGAAGTTACACCGACTGAGATGATTAGGACATGTGTTACACATGACTAGCCATCGACTGCCTTCCTCAATGATGGGTAATGTCAGTTGACACAGGGTCATCTTGGAGAAGAGCTGTGGTCAAACTAAAATATGGCTTCATCAGTCAATGAAATCCATGACAATTAGTTTAAGCCAGTCACGTAGGAAGGTGTAGACTTCCTGGTTGGGGTCCTCGGGACGGTTAACACCAATGGCTGGAGACAATTGGTGATATGGCTCAAACTCATTCTCAGTGGTGTAGATGCATCCACTCCTTGTGACTTATAATACCCAATAAAATTCTATTGTTCTTCAATACTACTATTCTTTTTGTCTTATATCCTTGTTTACTGTCTCTATTTTGCATTCCTTTTTACTTTCTTCTCTCACTTTGTGGGCTGAGTGAAGTGTGATGACTCGAACTGCTGCACATCAGTGCAACGTTGTTCCATGTTGAAACCAATCAGTCAGTCAGTCAGTGAGATATGCGTGGCCACTAGTTTACACAAGTAATCACTACAGGACGAAAATCTGTATTATTAACTAAAAGATTTATATATTGTATTGTACAAAACTGTCAAGAAAGATCAAACTTTTTTCAAAAATTATTTTTTTTAATCAAAATATCAAAAGATATGAACCTTGTAATTCACATTTACTTACATGTAATTGAGAAGTCAGTCTTGGTGCTGTTCTAGCGCCTAAAGTATATCCACGTAAACTCATAGGCTTTTTGCTGAAATCATTGATTCCTGTAAACTATAGTTATCACGAAAAGTGGGGAAGATAAAGAAAGAAAGAAATCCACTGAAATCGAAACCTTAAAGTTACTTGAGGGTCGTATGTTGCTGGTCCAGCTAATCCATGATTACTAATTGGTGTTAAAGTTATACCAAGACGATGATGTGGTATTGCTTCTGGATAAAGTAAGCGTTCTTGACATGATTCAAATGAAAACAAAGTTTTTCCTTTGGATAAAATTTCTGAATACAAAAGAAAGTAAAAACAAAACAAAAAAACAGAGAATACGATGAATGAAATAAAACTATTCATTTCCGCCATTTTTAATTCATCAAAACCTCTAAAAGACAAGTAGAACTTATTGTCCACTCCACAAATAAGAAGTAATAATAAACAAACTTCTGTAAGAGAGAGAAAAACGAGTCCGCTTCAAAAGAAATATAACGGTTTCAGTTTCTAAATCTTATATCTGTCTACAGAATCTAGTCGAATACAACGGTTAAAGGGTTCCAAATATGAATTCCTTTTTTATAAACTTGAACAGAGAAAGAACGAACCTTGGTTCAGAATAACATGGATCCATTCTATTTCTTTGGCTTTCTCATCAGCTGACTATAACCCATAATCTTTAATAAAATAAGTCAGTGTACACTTTTAACATACTTCTGTCTGTCAGAGAACCATTGAAAACCAGGGGGTACTGAACAACTGTTTCATCTTAGTTTGGGAATCATCGGCAGTACACACCCACTGGGGTTCGAACTCAGGACCTTCCGGTTACAAGGCAAACTCGTATACCATTCAACCACTGGGAGCGAGCCCGAAGAGCTCAGTGGTAACGTCTCTGACTGAAGCACTGGGTGACGCCAGTTCGAATCTCAGAGGGGAGATGAGTTCCTTAGACGTTGCAGATACGCCTTGCTGACGAGTGCCAACTAGAGCGCTACCTAGGTCCGAGGCTTCCTGACGATTGCCTTCAACTATCTAATATCAACAGTCTAGATATGAGGTCCCAGTGGCTGAATGGTATGCGAGTTTGTCTTGTAACCGGAAGGTCCTGGGTTTGAACCGTGTCGGAGGGGGGCGTACTGTCGATGATTCCCAAAACTAAGATGAAACAGCCGTCCAGTACTCCCTGGCTTTCAATGGTTCTCTAAATGACATCAATCCGTGGTCATACTGCTGTCTATCAACAGGAACATCATAGTGAAATAAAAAATCAGAACGATAAGGTATCTGAAATATTACAGTATATATATCTTATTGGAGATGATCTTCCCGAAAAATTAACTGACAAATTTGTTGTTAGAGTGGTAACAAACAATTAGTAACATTTACGTAGTTAGATAAGAGAAGATCAAGATCCGGTTGAAGGCGCCAAACAGTTTAAGCTCTTCAATCATAATACACCTGATAGACACAGGACACTAAGTAGACTCGTTGGGATCATTCAAAATAATTAACAGAAGAAATGGCTCAAGTTTTCTTAGGTTTGTTGCGGCCATAACAATAAAACGGCTGAAACTTGATCTATATGACCTATCTGTCGTTGGACTTCAGTTACTCCGGTTACTTATCCCTTAGTAACTTTTTGTTTTTGCGTTCTATTACCTTTTCTCTTCACCCTGACCCCTTTTCTCCTTTTGACTTTTATAAGAGACGATTTTTCTTTGACCTTCTGAGTTCTACTCACCGTATTACATCATCATTTTTTCGCTTAACTTTTTGCACATCAAATTTGGATTTTCTCTTATCTAATTACATATCTGTTGTTAATTTTTTGTTACCACTCTAACAACAAATTCGTCAACTAATTTTTCGGGAAAATCCTCTCCAACAAGATTATGCATATATACACTGTAATATTTCAGATGCCTCATCGTCCTGATGTTTCATTTCACTATGATGCTCCTGCTAATAGACAGAAGTATGTTAAAAGTGTACACTGACTTATTTTAGTAAAGATTATAGGTAATAGGCAGCTGATGAGAACCAATAAAGTAAAAGGATTGATAGAAATTTCCAAATAAGAATAAATAAGACATGTATAGGGGCCGTGTGTCAAAAGAAGAATGGTAACAAGACTGAAGAAGTGGGATAATACATACAGGATGAACCTGAAATAAGATAAGCGTACCTACACAAAACTTTCGATGAACTTTGAAGCACATCACTTAGTCCTTAATTGTCGGTCCTAGCTGTCTGTTTAACTTCCCGGGAAGAAGATACAAGTTGTCCTAAATAAATCTGTTCAGTAATCAATAACTAACACATCCTGGACTGTCTAACTCTGATTCAGATAGTTTTGTTGGAGTAAGCTATCGGTAGACGTAACAGCGTCAAATAATAGTTGCTTATAGCATTAGGAAGTTACTATTTTAAAGACATACGTCTGTGGCACAGCGGTTAGGACGCTCGTTGACTATGAACATGGTCCGGGGTTCGATCCGCGGCCGGCGAACTCCTTTATCTCGCTAAGGCAGTAATAAGACTGGTAAAGAGGGAAGGTTGGGCATGAGGCCAGCAGCAACGCCATCCCGTAAAAATAAACTCTGCTACAGAAACTTCAAGCCTCTAGCTTGAAGCCCTATGTTCCACTGGGAACGTGAAGGAATAAAACAAAAATTTTAAAGATGTGACAGCAGTCCTTGTTATTATATTATACGATTAAAGTTGTTGAGGATGTTTTTTCGAAAATACTGACCAAATGCAAGTTCAGAATGGCTGTCTTCGAAGTTAAGCAAAAAAGGAGAATGGTCAAAAGAGTTTCTTGACCTTTAGAGCGACAAAATAATCACATAGCCTCTAGGAGTCTAGTTGAAAACCAACGAAATTATATAACGCAGCAATGTTTAATAACCCAGTAGTTCATGTGTTGATTTTTCCAAATGAACAGTTTTTGCATTAAATAATTGTGCTGTCTGACAATTTTCTACATAACTCACGTAGTCAGTCTGATGAAACAAATTCATTGGCCTTCTGCAAATTACCTACTTTTGGGAGTTTTATAGGAAAACAAAGAGAACTGCTGCAGAGTATATTAGACCTTTATTGAATACTGGCCTGAATGAGATCTAGAAACGCTAATCACTTCACTCCTTTGAAATGGATAAATTCAACGATTTAACTCTAAGGTATGTTCATGTCTATTTCTAATTCGGATATATTCTAGTACACACAGTTAAAAAATAAATGAAAACAAATGGAAATAAAAGCTTTGTCAGTATAACATCTCATCTTGTCTTGAGGTTTGGTCTATCAATTATATCTCCCCATTAATTTCTTGTCATCATAGATATAGCCCCCAGTTATCAGTGTTTGGAACCAAGCGTGGATGTGTAGACTTTCTGGTTAAAGTTCTAGTTATGTTAACAATGGTCTGAATGCTGAGTTTGCCAACACTTACCTGCTGGCGAAATTAAAGAGTGGTGATCCAGGCGGATAAGAGTTAGGTGTACAGCACCCTGAGCAGATTTCATCTGTTTGGCAGAATTTACACAGCTTTCACTACCTATATTAAACCCGATTTCTCCATTACAACCATGTTATTACACTCGCCCATCTTGCCTTCTGGTTATATGTTTAATGTATCCTGCCTCGCATTTTAATTACCGTCTCAGAGATTAGTCGATGTGTTTTTTATCGCCATATTTGTAGCTGATACCAGCTTCTTTGATAACATATCACGCCTATAACCTGTTTCTACGCTATTACCTGTACATCAGGGATTAACCGATTAATGCTCCCCAACGAAAAATATGGTCCAGGATTCCATTTGGGACTGACGCATTTCCAAGCCTTGCTAAGCCTACAGTAAACCCAGGAAGTAGGGAAGGCTGGGCATCAGACTAGCAACTCCGCCCCGCCTGAACAAAATACAACCAACTATTGAGACTCTGAAACTCACGCTCGAAGCCCTATGTTTTGCTCAAAACGCAAAGAAATAAGCGTCAATATCCCCCTAAAAACATACTTGTGAGCCATCAGTAAGCGATAATACTTTCATGACATTTAGAAAACATACTAATAAACACATCTTTCATCCATATATATATATATATATACGACTGGAAAACTTGTAAAATAAACGGATGACTGCATGAAACTGCAAGAGTAATTTCAATGGATGTAGCGAGATCACTTCTGTAGCCACTAAAATGCTCATAATTGTGGTATAGGATGAAGTGGTTCTCAAACTACTGTCTAAGCTGAAGCCAGGTGAATCACTTGAACCTGACCGACTTCACCCTAGACTGCCAATCTCCTTGGGGGATATAATATACATTTCACTTATGGAGACTTTCCAAATGTCCCTGACCCAGACTAGGCTACCTAGGGGCTGGAAGGATGCAATTATAAACCCCATCTTCAAAAAGGGGAATAGGCAGTTAGTATCTTACTACCGACCTGTAATTTTGACCTACGTTGTAGCGAAGATATTAGAAACAGTCATAACGGATCAGCCCTTAGCTCATATGGGGAAACATGCCTTACTGGCGGTGGAACAGCATGGATTCCAACCAATACGACCCTGTCTCAAAAAATTACTGTTAGGTAGAGGAGATTGGATCGAGGCCAGGGATAAAAACCATCTACTGGACGTTGTATTTATCGATCTTAGTAAAGCATTCGATAAGGCATCCCATTTAGGTCTCCTTAGTAAACTTAAACGTTTTGGATTAGACCAACTCTTATGTGAGTGGTTTAGCGACTACCTGATGGATAGAAGGCAGAAGGTAAGGGTTATTGGTGGACTATCAGGGTGGAAAGCAGTACTAAGTGGAGTACCTCGGGAAACTGTGCTTGGTCCCCTGCTATTCCTATTATACGTAAATGAACTGCCGAAAATTCTTACCCCATCTTCCTTATTATTTACGGACGATATTAAGATACGGAAAACTGTAAATAACAATGATGATACGTTGGTACTACAAAACGATCTAAATAAATTAACTGAATTGGGTAACCTCTGGAGTCTGGAAATTAATCCCAAGAAAAGTGGGGTAATGCACCTAGGTCAGAGATCTGACACGTCGTACTCCCTACTAAACACAGAGCTGCCAGATATTAAGGGACAAAAGAACTTAGGGATTATTGTAAGCTATGACTTCAAAGTAAAGGCAAATGTAACGGAGCCACAGCTAAGGCTTTCCGAATGCTATGGGCACTTCGAAGAGCTTTCAAGCGATTAGGCAAGAGTATGTTCCAAATATTCTATGCAACATATGTCAAACCTCATATAGAATACTACATACAAGCGGTGAGTCCATGCTTCAAAAAGGAGGCACATATTCTGGAAAGAGTACAAAGACTAGGAACCAAATTAGTTAGTGGTATCTCACACCTTCCTTATGACAAGAGGATGGAGCACATAAATCTCTTCCCATTATCATACCAAAGGAAGAGAAGTGACTTAATTTTAGCATACCATATATTATAGGGTTATTTAGGGATTTACCTTTCAAACCTTTTCTCTCCCTCTAGGATACATTTACAAAGTCACCACAAGAAGGTTCTCAAACCAAGGTCGAACAAAATACGTACGGAATTTAGATTCTCCCACAGAGTGGTCAACGACTGGTCAACAATCAGGAACCTCTAACTCACAGTCAAGAAGTGAGCACAAAGAAATCAAAATGGTTTATACTAGCTCGTAAAAACGATAGTGGATATTGGACTGGAACTCTTTACCTGATTCAGTAGTCACAGCTCCAACGGTGAGAGCTTTCAACGAGAAACTAGATTTCTGCAGAGATATATATCATGAGGATTAACATAGGCAACCAGAGCCTTCTACCCTTTTAATCTGAATTTGAATAGGGCTTAAATTAATCCATAGTTCTAACTTTGAAATGATTACTGACTCCAGATTTAAAAAACACCGCATCCAAAGAAGTTTTGAAGGATTAGTATCTAAATCACGTAGGTAGATACTTCATAACTCAGTTTTAGATCTTGATGAAATAAAGTTCACTAGTTAGCTTATTACCAGAAAGTCTCTATGGAAACTTAGATGAGTATAGAGGAAAATCGCTATGACCGGCTTACGTATGCCATTCTATGTAGAGTAATATAAGGCACATTTTCATCCACTATTTTCTCTTCAATAAAGAAAGCGTTCGGAGCACTGAGGTGGCACAGTGGTTAGGACTCTCGCCGACCATGAACATGGTCCGGGGTTCGATCCCCTGCCGGCGCACACCCGATATCTATGGTCGGCCTGCAAAATTGGGCTACCGATATCACATGCTGAAAATTCCATACTTGTACCAAAAGTACGGTGTGGAATCAAGCTATAATAAATAAATAAATAATAAAAAATGTGGATTGCTCTTTGGTTCCTAATGAGCATTTTTCCAACATTTACTCGGCAAATTTGCCGTTCCTTAAGAAACGAGCGCCAGTCAATATTTTATTGGCATTATTTCCCCATTATTGTAGGCTACCGTGACAGAGTTAAGCCGTATCATCTACTACAGACAGGTCGACCAAAGACTACTCAAAACCGATTTTGGTCACATTGGTGCAGTCACATGACTGATACCCAAGCTTACTATGATACTGAATTCAATCCCACTAATTCTGAAATAATTCTGACATTCTATAGTGGTTAAATTCTGAGTCTGTTCTGAAATGGATTCTTTGATGACGCAGACTAGAACTCAGTGCCGGTTTTCAGCATGACTGGCACTAATTCAGCAGCGTGTTCTTTTTCTAAGCATTTTCAGGAGAAGATTAGAACCTACTGGGTTTGCTTATCAGCGTTTTCCCAGCCCTCACAGGACATATTAAGCACGGACTAGCCTTACTTCAGAACGAAAAGTCTTAATTTAGCACACCCAAGCTTGGGTATATTTCATTCACAATGAAAACCATTCATGTATGACGTTTATAGTTTTCTCCCCATGCAATCTACTACTTTTTTAAATATCAAATAATCTTTACTACTTTATGGCTGATTATATATGTAAGACAGTTTATTTATAAATTTACAAGTCCTAATGTGCCTTTACTTTATTGATTGTTCGGGGTCATGAGGAAAATACTTGTTGCTGGCTTCAGTCATTCTAATATTCATATGGAAGGTGTCTACAATCTTACCTTTGATTCTTTCTATGGTATTTGACCCATCATATATACTCATATCATACACGACCTTGAGGACCTTGACTACCGCGTCTAGGGAGAACGTTTATTCGCTTAAACAACTGTACTTCAAGTTCTATCCATTCACGAGCTTTTTCTTCGTCTGCACAGTGGCCGTACATTGCACCTGACACGTTTTTCATCGAGCATGTGCAATGGTATTAGGAAATACTGCACAATACAACTTTCAAGTCTTATCAGGCGAAATGCATTGTCCCAATATCCACTATCGTTTTAACGGGCTAGTATAAACCAGTTTGATTTCTTTGTGCTGGCCTCTTGATTGTGAAGTATGGGTTCCTGATCTTCGGTAGCTTGTCCCGCCACTTGACTGCCGTAGCTTTGGTTGACTCCAAAAGGAGTATTGCTGGGATTAATCATTTGTGGTTTGTGGTATGCGGTGTGTTAAGACTGTTAATACACTGCATGCAGGTGTTCCTTTCACCAGTTAGTTATCTGGTAATGTCGTCAAAAGAAAAGAGATAGTAATAACAACAGACATAATTAGTGAAGTTATTCAGATTATAAGATAGAAAAAGAAATAAAGAAGACGTAAAACAGGGAGCTGATTAAATTTGAAGTTGATATATGTATATATATACGTATATATATGACATCAGTAATAATAATAAGTGTAATTGTTAGACTTCTCAGGAGAGTAAGACGGGGAAGCATGTACAGAAGTAAAACGACGAACTTAGTTGTCTACCGCCGAATGGTGTATGGGATTTTAAGGGGATAGGCCATTTGCACGCAGTCTTTGTGTCGCTTCATGACTGTCCAGCCGGCGCTTAAAGGTGTCCACAGAAGGTGCCATAGCTATATCTGCCGGTAAGGGGTTCCAGGGATGGAAAATCAACAGTAGAAAGAAGTGGGAGCTCACTTGGTTCCCTGCCCTCTAGTGAGCCATCCCTCTGCGATTTCCACGAGGAAGCCTATACCTACTCACTGGCAAAACACCTTTGTTTGGGTGATTCTGGCCATTTTTATCTTGTAGGCAGTAATCAAATTCCCCCTAATCCGACGGTTGCTAAGTGTGAATAGGTCTAATTTCTTTAGCCTTTTATCGTACGGTTTATTTCGGAGACCAACCATTCATTTTTTCGCCCGTCTTTGGACTCTTTCCAAGAGGTTGGCATCCCTTCTAAGCAGTGAGGGTGCAATAATATGATGCACTTCAAGGTGTGGTCTGACGTTTGTTTTGTACAGCCTCAGAAAGAGCTCGGAAGAGAGCGCACCCAACCGTCTGTGTGTAAAGTGTATGACCGCGTATGCCCTCACTACACCCCCGTGTAATTGACACTTGTGTCTATTTTTCCCGTAAGAACCAGACCTTAGTCACGCTCCGACGTTGTGCAGGAAAAGCTTTCGTTGCACAGGGTGTAACTTGCATTCTGCAGCCTACAGGTGCGTATTTGCACAACTTTGGACTTTTTCAGGTTGAAAGTCATACTATTGGCCACCGCCCAGTCTTCCCGAAGCTTTAGATCTGCCTGCATCCTATCTAAGTCCTCCGGACGGTTTATTGCACTCCATATCTTTACGTCGTCAAAGTATAGAAGAGTTGGGCAGCTTAGACGGCATGGTAGATCATTGATAAAAAGCAAAAGCATCAGTGGTCCTAGGATAGAATCCTGCGACACTCCTGATGACGAGCCGTGCCAAGATGATCGGACTCGACTGACCTTAGTGCAAAATTTCCTTTCAGCTAGGCAGTCCTTTAAGCATGACAGAAGTGGCTTACCCATACCTGCCTGACTTATATTGTGTAGGAGAAGGTCATGATGAACTGTGTCAAATGTTTTCTCAAAGTTTAGGAAGACCACGTGGACTGGAACACTCATATCCCGGCATGATGTCCAATCGTCCCAAGCTGATAGTGAGTTCGTTACACAGGATCCACCTAACCTGAAACCATGTTGTGCTTCATGGAGTGTATTAGTCCTGTCGATGTGCTCCCTGATGTGATCATCAATTATACTTTCCAGTACTTTTGGTACCACTGGGAGTAGGGTCTATAACTGGTGGCATTTTGCCTATCCCCAACCTTGAAGATCGGAGAAAGGATGCCTCTTTTCCACTTTCTTGGCAGTTTCCCTGAATCCATCGAGTGTTGGAACTAGTCACTTAACTGCCTATTGAGAGCCCCGGTGCAGTGTTTCAGAACAGATGACTTGATGTCGTTTCAACCTGGGGACTTTCCAGGTGTGAGTCTCTGTAGCTTCCCCAGTACTACTGCCAGGTTTATCTGGAGAGTAGCCACTATGTTCTCCTCCAGTGAAATAGTAGTGCCACCAGTTTGTTTCGTACCAGTAATACCCACTTTGAATGTTTAGTTAAAGCTGAACTGAATTCTTCAGCCCTTTCCAACCTGATGAGGTATTGACTGTTTGGACCTACTAAGGCACATGCCCACGGGTTGGTTGGTTTTCTCTCCGATATGAATCGGTACAGGCTTTTGGCGTTTGCCAGGTTTCGGTAAGTTTAGCCTGAAATGACCTCCTGTCATTCCTGACTCTTACGTTGCACCGGTTCCTGAGTTCCAGGTATGCGTTGTGGTCACGTAGACCAAGCCTTCAGCTTTGCTTGCAGAATACTTTGCGTACCTCTCTTCAAACATGAGGACCTTTTCTTCGGCTTTGTTGTGACTAGAGGGACAGTATCTGAGATTGCTGTGTGAATAATCCCTTCTTCCACTTCCCAGTGTTCATTCACGGATCACTCAGCCCATTCTATGAGTCATTCTGCGTCGAACAAAACCCTCCGCATTCCAGCACAGTCAGCCTTGTTGTAGTGTGGACCTGGTTGCGTAGCATCCCACTGTGAGCGCTCACGGAGGACGAGATAAAATCCTAAGACTGCGTGGTCATTACTTCCTAGTGGGGTCATGATCTGAGCACTTTCGACAAGTTGTCAATGTCCAGGTCTAACTACCCTGGACTTAACGCCTTTCTTACAAGACTTTCAAAACTATTGTCAATAACCAACGCAAAAAACCAGAACACAAATCGGTGATTCAAGAATCCTATATGCTTGCGCCAATACAGAACCAACCACAAGGTTATTGTACACAAAGTCTAAGGATAAATGTTATAACAATTAATCACAATAATACTTCTGATAGTTCCTCTCTGTCTTCTAACAAACAGCGAACGATAGAACGATGGCTGCAGTATCGATGACTCCTGCCAAAATATGGAGTTGGGTTTGAGCAAACAATCATGAATTGATCGTTCATTCTTCAACTACTTTGACACAAGTAGTTGATCAATAGATAGAATATAATGTAGTTTCGATGACTTTCCACTAGGGCCCCGCCTAGTGTCACCTCCAACGTTCACAGTTAGTTCTCTATTTCTAATGGCTGGTAGTAGATTTCGACTGAATTTTCCCTGAGCATACCCCGAGCCAAGGTTCATGGATGGGGCGTTGAAATCTCCAGCTATGGTGATTTGGTTATAGCCAAAGTCCCGTTTCCCTGTGATGGTGCTGAGCAGTAGCCAGTTGTGCTCTGCCCCACAGGTGGGAGATCGGTAGATACCACTCAGTAAGTGCTTGGTGTGGCCTACGGTGCAATGGCACCATATAGAGTCTGGGAGTTCAGTGAGTGGAGGGTCCGTTGCACGCAAGCATTTAAATTGCTTGTCAAAGTAAATGGCAACTCCCCCTCCTTTCCCTGCTGTCCCTCTCCCTCCTCAACAGAATCACATCCCTTATGCTGATTTCGTTGTCGGCAATAGTGGGGGTTAGCCAGGTTTCAGTCAGGATTATTATTTTAGGATGTAGGTGTGACCAGAGGTTTCTGAGTTCACCTAATTTTGTTCTCAGTCCTCTTACATTGCTATACAGGCAGCTGATAGTGAGTTTCATAACCTCAGAGCGTTGTGGGATATTTGTTGTTACACTGTTTGCTGGTAGGGGACTTAATATTGGAACTGGTTAGACGATTCCGATGGAACCGGCCCTTTATCGAATTTTTCCTTGGATTCTGGTAGGATACTTGGGTGACACTGACCGTTATTCTCAGTACCTTGATAGTATCCATTCAGCCTGTTCGGCAGATCCCAGTATCACCCTGAATGGGGGTGGCTCACTCTGAGGTGCGTGGACACCCCTGTATAGCCTGCACAATTTCGCCGAACTAATATTGTGTATCAGTGGCACAGCGGTTAGGCCGCTCGCCGAATATGCACATGCTCCGGGGTTCGATTCCCGGCTGACGCACTCCTTTACCACGCTAAGCCAGCAATAAGACTGGTAAAGAGGGAAGGTTGGGCATGAGGCCAGCAGCAACGCCATCCCGTAAAAATAAAGACTGCTACAGAAACTTCAAGCCTCTAGCTTGCAGCCCTATGTTCCACTGGGGACGTGAAGGAAAAAAACTTTAATCAACGTAGTTTATTTGCTTATCAGTCTTATATTTCCCAATGTATTTCCAATAGTGTGTGTGTGCATATATCCATGTATGTCGAGTAGCATTCATCTGAGGAAGAGTTCTACCGAAATTTGATGAATTCATTAAATCCTGCTTTATTAACCCTTTTGTTGCTTATTTTAAATTGATATCGGGAAATAGATGTTTCTAGTGTTGGCTATTATTTCAGTTTGCTTCCATGCTCATCTCGTTCACACTTGTCATCGTTAAAAATTATTTAACACATTACATGCAACGATTTTCTAATCTTGTGTGTAATGTCGTTACTAAGTCCGTTTGTTTGCTTGTTTGTTTGCTGACAACAGTGAATCAACTCATATATTCATTAAATCCTGCTTTATTAACCCTTTTGTTGCTTTTCAAAAAATTCATATGGGGAGTTAAATATCTCTAATACTTTTGATAATTTAATGAATTTACCGTTAAGTAGTGAAATACGCTCGCTTAACCCACTACTTATTACCATTTCAGTAACTTGTATCTTAATTTATAAATCACTGTATTGAGTGATATAAAAATTGTAGCTGGTGATTATAGTCAACATACCATCTAGCTGTGCCACATCTATGTGTATCTATAAATTTAGTTGAACCTGTGGAGAGAGCTATATAGGGCGAACAACTAGACAGCTCAACAAACGCATTAATGAGCATCTTCCTTCATGGTTTGGAAAAGGTCAAGTAAAATCTATAAGAAGTTCTATTTTGGCTCATTTGATTGATAGCGGTCACCAGGTGGACAAAATAATGCCTTCAAAGTTATCTATCGCATTCCATCGAGCCTTTCGAACGGAATTCCAATCCGTCTTTTACACATAGCCGAAGATATGGGAATTCGAGAGAACAATCCTAGTCTTTGCATACAGAAGAAGTTTGTTCTACCTTTGTCTCTCGGTCGGCCAAGGTGAATCCCATTCAAAACCCTTCCACTCTTTCTTATTTTCCATCTCCTTCCTACTTTTATGACATATATTTAAACTCTGATTATCTGTCCACTTCACCTTTATTATCACGTAACTTCTAAGGTTTGACCAAATTTATTCATTGAATTGTCTACATATACATATATTACTACCTTCGTTATTCTTATCGCCACCTGCATAAATCTTATTATCAATATTTTGTTATCATTATAATCATCTAACGATGATTGACTAAGTTCAAAACATTTACCACATTATTATTATTTGTTCCACAAAATCACCGTCATTGGTTGAAATTTTTATATATAAATCTATGTAAATTAGAGTAAAGCCTGAAGAAGATCTAAGTGAAAACAACAATATTGTTCGCTTATATGTCTTGTTCTAATATTAGAAATGGGAATATTTAAAGATTTCAACAGTTGACTGCAGGACATGGATAAGACTTTGTTTGTTTGACCAGAAACGCCTAATCATCAGGATCTTATTTTCAGATCTTATCTAAAAAAATTTTTTTTCAGTGATTTGTCTGAACTGAACCGATTTGTCAATCTGAGCATCCAATAACAAAAACAGAAGCCAAAGTAACCTTAATTTCTGTTTAATTCTGATCTCATGTGAGTAAAGCGGTGTAGCAACAGAGGTGAATTACCAATTCTATTATAATCAATAGTAATAATAATAATAATTGCACTAACCTCTGCTAGTTGTCAATTAGACGTGATTTTCATTCAGTTTATGTTTAACAATGTCAAGTAGAAATCCTCTAATACGTGGTGGTGTATTTGTACAGAATGTGAGTTAGTGTGTGTGTGTGTATATGTGTGAATGATTCTGAGTGTGTTGTTATCACAGTACTCATGGATTAAAAAATCAATACGGTTGAAATGTTCGTTGGTCTTTTTTTTCACACATGTATTATAAATCTAGTGTGATTAACAATTGATTGAACTGAATTGAACAAAAGGAATAGTTTGGAAGGAGATAGATATCACGTTGGACGCAGAGACTAAATCAACCAAGATGCAGTCAAGACAAGTCTACGAAACTGTTGTATACACCAATAAAAGCAGTCATCATCAGAATAATAACAGGCAGATGCAATCGACTGAGAACAGTGAAGTTCGATTAGACCTGTTGAAAACTTTTAATGATATGAATGTAACTTTGAGTTTAGCGACATGTGAAGTGGATGATGAATTCGCAAGCCCTTCCAGTACTCATTATCACGGTAACAATGATAATAATAATCCTGAAGATGACAATCCTCTGAAATGTTGTCAGGATGATTCAATCATTTATACTATGAACACCAGTAATACTATCGCTGACAGTAGTAATAATCAACACAAAAGAAGAAAGCATCGATTATTGATTGGAAAAGAGAAATGCAGAAACTTTTTCATATCTTATGAATTTTGGATTTTTATTGTACCCTTTTTAATGACAGTGACATTTGTAATATTTTTATCTTTTACGTTCGGTTATGCGTTTATCTCAAAAAATGAATCAAAAGTGGATGAGATTAAAGAACCTGGTGGTAGTCAAAGTAAGTTTTAAGTCTTTTTTCTTTACATATCTAATAAAGGAAAACACAGTTGCTATTTTTTTTGGTTCATCGAAGAAATACAGTTTCTTTTTCAATTTATTTTAATTATTTTGATTATAGCTTCATTCGACACCGTATTATTGGTACAAGTATGGATGGAATTTTTGAGCATGTGATATCGGTAGCCCAAATTTTGCAGGCCGATCAATTGATATCACGTGTGCGTCAGCAGGGGATCGAACTCTGGACTATGTGCATGGCCGCTGTACCACCGACTTCATTTTAAAGCTGTACAGTCATATTTTCATATACATATCATAAGAATAAAGATAATTAAAATCACGTATTAAGGGGGAAGGGTAGAGTTGAAGTGGATAAATTACAAAACTTTTAAAGATTAGTGAATAAGTGAATTGGTACTAAGATTGGGTCAAGTTTTGTCTAAAAAATGAAGAGTATGACGGTGATGATACTAACAATACAGACGGCGAAGATCAAGTGAAGACGTGGAATGAATTCAAGTGGTAAAATGAAAAATAAAATAAAAGAACATTACTACGACCACGGTAAAGAAAGGGGTTTGACAAAATGTCTTTGAACACATAGTTTAAGTCTTTGCCCATGTATAGCTAGAGCCTCACCAGGCTATGCATTAGTGGGGTAAACGTAAGCTATTCGAGTGATTGGATTTGGTCATGTAGATCACTTTGAAGGATAAATCCTGTGGGGCTGAATGACCTGGCTCTAGGAGGTGTTCATAGATTGAAGGTCGTCGTGGTGATTCCATGACAACAGCATCTGACTGTTTATACATTCTTTATTGAGCAGAAAGTTTACGTTCATTGTACACATTAGAAGAAGCGCCCTTAGAGAAGACACAGGAATCACAATCTCTTTACTTTGATTTATCAATTTATTACCTTTGTAATGAGATTTTTCCAACATAGGCACTTTATTGAATAAGATATTTCTTTTTTACTAACATTTATTAGTTGATTGTTTTGATGACTTTCCACGTCTTAATTTCACTCACTCATCCAACCCCATGCGCCTATGCCTAAAACTGATTAACTAAAATAACCACTTGATTGGTAAAAAGATTTTGTTGTAAAAAGCGACCATGTATTAGTGTATAGCCAGCCAGCTGATGATGAGGGAGTAAGTGAATTGAAAAGGAGTGCATATTTCTTCACTCAATCAGTTGTTTCTTTTCTAAATGCATAAATGGGAATTCGGAAATTAAGTTTTTCTGGTTTATTTTTAAATTATTTTTTAAGGTTCAGCATCCATTTCAAATAGAGTCCACAGAGAACGCTTTGTTCACATTAATATTAGTAGTATATGTAGTATATACATAAAATAAAAGCTAAAATCCTAGATTGCTTTATACCCTTTGGTAGTGAGAACTACACAATACTGATTAATATCTCTAACATCCAATTTAGTTTAACTCCATTATAGATAAGATTTTATTTTGATAAAATCACTCAGTGTTATACACTAATATTAACTGATGCAACCACATTTCGATCACAATTTATTACTGTTCGTAATCATATCAAGTCACTCACTCACACAACTTTCTTGCTTCAGTTGTATACATTAGTAAAGATTGATGATTAGACTTTTGAATAAAATTCAATATAACATAATGTATATTCAGAAATAACAATATGAGACGAGTGTTTTTATAGTCAAAATGAGTAGCTTGTTAGAATGTTATGATGTACATGAATTTAAACCTACAAACTCACTCAGACAGGGACAAGCTCTGTAGGCTGAAGGACCCTGTTGATCCAATTAGGTAAAGTCATATAATTCACAAGATACCTTGCAATGACTGTGAGTTAAGGTCAAACTAGTAAATCAGGGGTAGTCAGATTGTCGGAACATAAGAATTTAGCTAAGGTGAGAATGGTTGACTGCGAGAAGATAAGTAATTTAGAAAAACACTCAGCACTGCATTGCACTGTATGCACTAACACACAACCACACAATAGGGTGGGAAAGGGTTAAAATTTTGAAAAGTAATATAGTTAGATGGAGAGAGAGATTGATTACCGAATTCTTGTTCATCGAGTCTACACCCAGCAAATGCGACAGAAATGACTCAATGCAAATACCAGAAATATGGAAGATATTATAACCACCAGTCAGTCAAATCAGAGGAGGACAATAAATAATCTCAAAATTCTATTTCAATTCACGTACATCATAACATTCTAACAAGTTACTTATTTTGACTATAAAAACGCTCGTCTTATTTCCCATCTGACTGTATTTGATTGATAACACTCATATTATTATTTTTGGATGTACATTATCTTATCTCATTGATTTGTATTCAAATATCTAATCATTAATTCCACTCATGTGTATAAATGCAGCAAGAAAGTTCTGTGAGTGACTTGATATGATTATGAGCAGTAATAAATTATGCTCGAAACATGGTCATCAGTTAATATTACTGTATAACAACACTGTGTGATTTCATCAAAATAAAATCTTATCTATAATGGAGTTGTACTCTACCACAGTACCCAAGTTTTATCCTTATATCAATTTAGTTTACATAGTCTAGGCAGCAGAAATTATACAGTTTCAAAGTACAAACTGGTATATAAGATTCAGGTCTTTGTTGATTAGAATTTTTTCAAGGAATATATATCATATACCATTCAGCCACTGGGATCCGATTCAATGCATCATGAATTCTAACTTCTACCAATTCGTGAATTAGCGCGACTCCACCCAATGGATGGAGTTTTCTGTAGTTCATGCGAGAAATCGTGACCAGTGAGGTCAAATTAGATGTCACGTGTGTGGATGGATGTCCCACCAACGAAAATGGTTGGGGTCGCGCTAAATCACGAATTGGTAGGAGTTAGAATTCATCAGCTATTGAATCGGGTCCTAGTGGCTAAATGGTATACGAGCTTGCCTTGTAACCGAAAGGTCCTGGGTTCAAATAATAATAATAATAATAATAATAATTTGCTTTATTCCAAAACAGTACTTGTGATACAGAATGGAATTCTCAGCATTTTTACTACAATATTGCATCCAGTTTGTACATTATCAATAAATAGAATTCTACATAGATTAAGGAAACCGCAGTTCATTATTACAACAATACATAGGCATGTCAGTAGCAAAGGTAAAGCTGAAACAGTGTTTGAAGGTGTTAGAAAAGTGGCAGCTGTCTTATTAACTGGCGTAAGCGAGAGAAAGAGACAAAGCAGCACATAACGGAAAAAGAAGAGAGAGAAAAGGAACAGAAAGAAAGAAAATGTTGTACCTATTGGTGAAGTGGGTTGGAAATATGAGGTCCAGTTGTACTAATGACTATTTAATGAATTATAGGTGTCACGCCTAATGCTTTCTTTATCACACAGAACACGAGCTAAGTAGGGTATGGTTGAGTTTTTGTATTTGCTGGTGCGAGCATATAGTTTTCTATATTGGCTTCTTGTTTTACCTGATGAGACGCAAGGGGAGAGTTGTGAGTGAAGAGGGTGGTGTGAGTTAGATAAAATGGACTTGGCCCATTTTTCACATGAGTCCATGTGCCTGTCAACCAAAATATTAACAAGCTGGTTAAGTGGCACGTTGCTTACCCTGCTAACAACATTTAACATCCTGCGTAAAATGTTATAGTCTTTCTTCAGTAGCCCGGGAAAAGCTAAGGGGGAACAGTAGAGAATAATAGGCAGGATGCGGGAATTAACAAATTGTAGGAGTAAGGGTTGGGTAATACCAGAATGTTTTAACTTCTTAATGTAGAAGGTAAGACGGAATATTTTCTTAGAAATCGTCAAGATATGAGACGACCACGAGAGATCAGCAGATAGAATGACGCCTAGGTATTTAATTTCCGATTTGGTTTCTATTTCAGTGCCGTCTATGTTGCATACCTCATGAGAGCCAAACAGTTTGTTTAGGTCGGATTTATGCCTAAAGCCCAAACCCTTTCGATGGGTGCGTACTGCCGATGATTCCCAAACTAGGATGAAACACCATTCCAGTACTTTCCGATGGGTTTTCAATAGTTCTCTAACTGATATCAATGCGTGATCAACCCGTAAAAACAAAACTAAACCTTACAAACCAAACTATAGACAATATACATCAGATAAGTTCAACAAACAGATATGCTTTTTGTGATTTCACCCTCAAAAGCAGTGCAATTGCATTTACATATATAAAATCAAATAGACACTATTATAATTATTATTATTTATTCCTTTACGTTTCCAGTGGAACATAGGGTTTCAAGCTAGAGGCTTGAAGTTTCACTATAAGTGGTGTTTGTTTATTTTTATGGGATAGAGTTGCTGCTGGTGAACTCATGTGCCCAACCTTCCTTCTTTACCAGTCTTTTTACTGGCTTGGCGGGGTTAAGGAGAACCTCAGCCAGGGATCGAACCCCGCACCATATGAGGCGTGGTTGGTGAGCATCCTACCGCTATGCCACCGACTCCCCAATATTGTTTAATTCCACACAGTAATGAAGGAGACAAAACGTAACAGTCATTTCCTCCTTGATATGAAATTTCGAAGGTATGACTATTGATTACAAAGGGACTTAGAAACAACATTACAAAAGATCAGAAAATCATCGCATGTAATATGTAAAATAATTTTTAACTATGACAAGTGTGAACGAGATGAGTATGGAAGCAAATTAAAAAATAATAGCCAACATTGGAAACATTCATTTCCCGATATGAATTTAAAATAAGTAACAGAGCGGTTTCTAAAGCAGGATTTAATGAATTCATCAAATTTCGGTAGAACCCCTCCTCAGCTGAATACTACTCGACATACACGAATATATATATACACTATTGGAAATACATCGGGAGACATGCAACTAATAAGCGAATAAACTATGTTGATTAAAGATGACTATTTGAAATTTCAACAGGTTCCCTATTGGGTTCCATGCTGGCAGATTTCTTTCTAATCCAACTAGAGAACAACCTTATCAGAAAATTCTCATTTTTCTGCTGGTATATGGATGACGCCTTCAATCTTTGTGATAATTATTCGGATAGGAACACAAGAATAACTCAATTCAATGAAGTACATTCTGCTAAGAAATTCACATGCGAAGAGGAATCCCAAAATAGAATTACTGCCTTCCTGGATGTCCTCCTTACAGGAAAACCAGATGGCAGTATAAAGAGAAATTTGCATAGGAAAAGCACATGGGCAGGACAATATACACGTTTTCATAGCTTCTATCCACTCCAGTACAAAAAAATTTAATAAAGACACTCAGTCACAGGGTCAAAGTGATATACTCAGAAGAGGTAACTGAAGATGAACTAAGGTTTGCATATGACACCTTGATCGAAAACACCTTTCCACACAAATTCATCAGGAAACATGTGACTGGGGAAGTTGGAGGGACTATTCACTCACTATCCGTAAACAAGAGGCTTTTATACACACAACTGATATTCAAGGCCAATATACCTAGCGAAATAATTACGAAGAAGTTGAGAAAATCAGTTCAAAGGAATTCTAGTGCTGAGAAACTGCAAGTCTTTTTCTCCACATGACAGATAGTGGTTCCTCGATTGAAAGATGAAGTACGTGGACTAGCTAATCACTTCTAATTGTATTTACCAATTCACAATTGCACTTGTGGTGGAGCCAGTTATATTAGCCTTTGCTCCAGGATCTTGATTTCTCGTGCTCACTCCACGACACCTGATCCAAATCGGCCAAAATTCCAGCATTCAAGAGTCTTTCTCCATGAAATATCGTGTACTAAATAAATTGCTGGAAACATCCAGATGTCGTATATACCGAATAGCATAGGCTATCGCGATTCGCCTTAATCAATCAGTGCGTTGTGTACAGATGAAGCAAACCCAGCCAGCTACTACTGTGGTGAAAGCTGTCTACTAGCCAAATTGGTAGACAGTAATTTACGTCAATATTTACGTTCCCAAGATTTGTCGTGAGAAAATGTGAACAAAGATTGATTCAAAACCGACCACAGCAGACTTTGCATAGGCGGATGCAGTTAACATATAGAGGATTTGACATTCAAGAAACAGTCACAAATAGATGAAAGATTAACTTTACGTGAGAAAAAACCAATCGGAAGACTGTGTTTGTTTGCTTAAATAACCATAGTAATGTACATGAAAATATATAAATATGCGTTGATTTCCTTAATAAATGATCTGTTGCCTGACTCTTGCCTTCTGTCGTTGCACTACTACTACTACTACTACTACTACTACTACTACTACCATGAACGGCCTACAGTGGAGACTAGAAATTCATGAATTTGTATTATTATTATCTTTCTCAATTTTCCTAATATTCAGTGTATTGTTATGTTGATGCTATCGGACTGTAATCTATTCATATTATCGATTGATTCTATGTTTTTTTTCCTTCACGTTCCCAATGGAACATAGGGCTTCAAGCTAGAGGCTTGAAGTTTCTGTAGCAGTGTTTATTTTTACAGGATGGGGTTGCCGCTGGCCTCATACCTAACCTTCCCTCTTTACCAGCTTTATTTCTGGCTTAGCAAGGTAAAGGAGTGCGTTGGCTGGGGGTCGACCTACTGACCATGTGCATCGTCGGCGAGAGTCCTAACCGCTATGCCACTGACGCACTTCGATGTTATTTAAGCAACATTAATGTTGTCGTTGATAACACTGATTCATTCATCCACTATTATGGATGGATATATAACTGTAGAACGCAATGAAGACGGAGTTATCGAAAAGAATATTCTTTTTTCAGTAACCATTGTTTTGTAAATTTCTTTGTGTGTGTGACAGATACATTACACTCGGCTTCTACTCTTACAAACAAACCTTTATTGTTGTAAGAGTAGCTGGTAAATTTGAAATGAAATATTGTCTCCTGCTGAGTAATTAGACGACTCAATAATACCATGAATTATATTACAGTTTAGTGCGTCGGTGGTATAGCGGTTAGGACTCCCGCCGACGATGCACATGGTCGGGGGTTCGACACCCAGCCGACGCGCTCCTTTACCTCGCTGAGCCAGAAATAATGCTGGTGAAGAGGAAAGGTTGGGCATGAGGCTAGCAACCCCATCCTGTAAAATAAGCACTGCTACAGAAACTTCAAGCCTCTAGCTTGAAGCCCTATGTTCCACTGAGGAACGTGAAAGAAAAAAAATATTACAGTTTGCTTAATACAAGGCTGCTTATAAGGAAGAAAATTTAAAACATTCAGAATTCGCTTTCATTATTTCATTTTGTGCATTTGTGCAATTCACTGACTTAAAAGAACTAGTGTGCATTGGTTGTTCAACAGTAGAATGTCTGTGAACAACACAGACGGTACGGAGTCGATACCCTATCGACGCATTCCTGAACAACCTAACTGACTAATCACTAATAAGTCTGGAGGAGATAGAAGCTTGAGTGTCGAGTTGTGCTAGCAACTTCACCGCAGATATATAACAACATCACTGCGGCTAAATTTTCAAAGCCTGAAGTCATATGTTCCACTCGAAGGGCAAGGAACTGTAAGAAAATCTTACACAAAGCATATGTCTGAGTAGAAATATTCATGAATTTACCCGTAACATTATTCATAAAGTTGTAACAACAGAAGACAAGGGCCAAGCAACAGATCGTTTACTAAGGAAAATCAACACATATTTATAGATCTTAATGTACATTATTGTAGATTATTGTTAGTAGAAAATACAGTCTTTTGATTGGTTGTTTCTCACGGAAAGTTAACCTTGCATCTCTTTGTGGCTGTGTCAGATCTTCCATATGCTAACTGTATCCGCCTACGCAAAGCCTTTGTTCTGATTTTCTCACCACCAATATTGGGGACATAAACATTGACGTCAATTACTGTCTACCAACTTTGGCTAGCAGCCAGCTCTCACCACAAAGTTATCAACAAACTAAATAGAGTAAATTCGTTATAACAGAATCCGTTTGTACCAGATTTTAGTTTACTCCCCCCTCCCCGCCTCTGAAATCAGATTATCTTACAAATAGCCACAAATCACCAAGTGAACAGCCATTATGCATTTGTTTAAACCTTGTCAATGTTGAACATCTTTACCACACTTGGGTTTGTATTAACGATCTTTAAAATTGCTTATAAATACTTTAGTGTTTTAGCACTTTTAAATCTTGGTATCCTGAGTTTAAATTATTTTCATTATATCAGTTTAGTTGTAATCATCAATGTTGAGCAAAAACTGGTCAGTAATACATTTTGTTCACAGGATATATAATACATTATTATTTTATTATTCCCTTGGGTTCCGAGTAGAGCATAGGGAATCAACAACACATCTCAACTTTCTCCCATTTTCTACTGTTGTCTTCAGCTGACTGACCCCACGATTGCCCATATTTTCTCATCTACTCCTCCTAGCCAGACGTTCTCCTGAATGTCACCGTCGCACCGACCACCCACTCGTCGCTTCCCATTTGGGTTCCACTAGAGAAATGGCCTGCATTGCTGGTGATATCATTTGATGGCCTCCTTAACGTATTCCCGATCAACCAGTCTCCATTTCCTCCCACATATTTGTTGAGCGATAGGCTCTCGCCTGTTGGTTGGTTTGTTCCCAATCAGAGTTTCTTGTTGCTAATTCTTTTTGGCCAGCCATTCAATCTTCAATATGGAGCCAGCCAATGAAATGAGCAGCTGTTGATAAAGTCTGCAGCTGGCTGTTGGAAATGCTTTCCATGATGGGCAGTGTAATTTTCTGACCGCACTAGAAGAAATGACTGACTGACTTCACATTTCTGTTGAAATTCGAATCTTGTTGTTTATGCTGAGGCGAAGTGCAGAAGATTTACAAACTGGTTATAATAATAATTGTAATTTTAGTATTTAAACTTATTTAGACACTTCAACTAACTTTGTAATTATGATCCTTTTTTCTCCTATACTGTGTATCATTGTCCTGGCATTTGCACATAATCTATTGAATTCATCCTTATTATATATGCTCCTATTCCTGTCTAATCTATATAATTGTAATGCTACTCTTACTGGTTGTGTTATGAAACTGTTAACGTGTAGAATTACGACTACCATTTTATTTGAGTGAGCCTAGATCATTTTGATCATGGACTGTCTGTGAGAATTGCTTGATGTGTGATCCTTGTTGACAGAGTTTTGATTCCACCTTTCTAGGAATATTCCTCTTGATTCTTAGATTCTTCATACACGGTTGATTTTAGCTAAATATTTTTTTTTGTATAGTGCTTGTTTTGTTCTGAGGAAACTGTAGCCATCTAGTGCTATTGTTGAGGAAATTTCGCGTCGGTGGCACAGCAGTTAGGACTCTCGCCGACCATGCACATGGTCCAGGGTTCGATCCCCTCGGCTACCGATATCACACATTGAAAATTCCATACTCGTACCAAAAATACCATGTGTAATCAAGCTATAATCAAAATAATAAAGAAATAAAGTAGTTATTGGATAGCACCTTAGATTTTATCGGAGATAACAGTATGTATACAATCGTCGGGACATTTTTGTACTGGATGTAACTTGAGGAAGTTCTAGCTAGCTATATAGTAGAACGTAGAGATTGTTTTCCTACATGCAGACTATACCACTTGGGTTTCGATAGTCACAAATAAAACATCTAAGAAAGGAAATTGTTGGTCTAGATCCTCTTTTGTAAATTCAATGCCTCTAAAAGTGTTATTGATTAATTTGAGTACTTTCTAAGGCATTTTTTCTAAGTAACCTATCCGGATTATAAATATGTATATCCAAACCAAGTTCACTTTTAACAGTGTGAAAACATTTGGGCACTGAGTGTATTATATTCATTATTATGAAAGTTTTCCTATTTCTCAAATGAATGATAAACTAAACGATATCGTTTCTCGAGTTCGCCCACGGATTGATATCAGTTAGAGAACCATTGTAAACCAGGAAGTATTGGGCAGCTGTTTCATCAGCCTAGTTTGGGTATCGTCGGAAGTACTCACCCACCGTCAGGGTTCGAACCCACTACCTACCGGTTACAAGACTAGCGAGCTCGTAGACCATTTAACCACCGTGACGCACCCCACTCAGTCGCCACCTCATGAGTTCCAACATCTACCAATTCGTGACTTTTAGCGTGACCACCAATCCGTCGTCAAACTCAACAAACAAATCAACTGCTGAGGATTTGTTTTTACTGAAGTTTCGCTATTTAATGCTGCTGCTAACAGCTTTATCAAAGTAGTATTATTAAACCAGAATTTGCAAAATCCACTCAGCTTGCATTATACAGCCACTTGATCATCGTTTGTCAGCATAGGGTAATTTTTACGTTGTCAAATTGGCCAATTTGTAAAGATAACAAAACCAGGTATAGATTGTTGGATTTGATAAGCGTATAAAATTATAAAAAGCAGCATGTCCTTTCATAATTAAATCGCTTATCACATTCATGTTGATTTTTTGATTTCATGGGGAAGGAAGAAATTTGATGTAACCAGTCCATCATTCCTATTCATCAGACAATCTGGATTCCATTTGGTACGTACTGCTTCTGATATTAGACAATTTTTCTGGATTATTTCAATATTGTCAAATCAATTTTCTGACCTGATTCTATAGCGTGGCGCAATGACAACCTATGGCTGATGATTTTTCAAGCTTTTCTAGTAGTCCCACTGGATTTCTCGATTGTCGAACAGATGTGGCTGTACAATGTTCATTTCTTCTGATTTTGATTTCTCGCTATGTTTGTAAATTCTGGTTTATTAACACATTGATAAAGCTATTAGCAACAGCGTTAAATAGCGAATGTCCGTAAAAACAACGATATCGTTTTGTTTTTCATTCTTTGGGAAATACAAAAACTTTTGCGATAACGGATAACCTGTCTGGAATTTTAGTTTCATCATTGGTGGAACTATCGTTTCTAGTCTTTATATAACAGAATTTAATTAATGGCTTGTAGGGATTCGATTGACGGGTTGCAGGACAAATACTCGTCGAGGACATTGGCTAGTGGTCACGCTATGTGGTGAATTGGTACAAGTTAGAATTCATGGGCCGGCCATTAGATCGGGTCCCAGTGGCTTAATGGTCTGCGAGCTCGCTAGCCTTCTAACCAAAAGGTACTGGGTTCGAACCCTGCAGTGAGGTGGGTGCGTACTGATGAAGAGTCAGTTCCAAACTAGGCTGACGAAACGGTTATCCAATACATAATTTAACTAGCGTTCCTTTTGTCTGTTCGTGTATTTTGACCAGTGAACAGAAAATATGTTATAAGATATAAATCTGTGATGACAATAACAAGAATAGCTTTATTCTGAAGAATGTTGAGATAATTTAATTGGTGGATGGTGACTAGCAGTGGAATCCATATATGTATAATGTACAGGATTTTCAGCGGAGTTTATTGCATGATGCCTTTCTCTGTTTATCCAGGATCTTCAAATAAAAGATTAATTGACTCACAGTAGATCGTGTGATATATATTTCTATTTGTTGAATGCCAATCAATAAAAGGTCAGGAACACATTTTTGTAAAGCAAGGACACCCCTCAGGAACGGTTATCTCATGTACTGGGATATGGTGCCATGGAGGATAATATGCTATTTTGCATATCTCTAGTAGAAACTTGAGAATCGGAAGGTTGTGAATGTTTTAAATACTCGCCAAAGTAAACAGTGCTATAAGAGGTCATATTTTACTAAGTTTAAACAAGGTGAATGTGAGAAATTGTATACAATATATATTAATGGAGGTTTCTCGGTAGCCCAAGTTTTAAGCAGGCCGCTGTCAGCTCCATTCAACAGGAATATTGCATTTTCATTTATTCATTACTATTGTATAGTTCATAATAATAATAATAAAAGTTATATATGTCCAAACCAAGTTCACTTTTAACAGTTTGAAAAAATTTGGACATTGGGTATATGATATTCATTATAATAAAGGTTTTTGTATTTCCCAGTGAATGAAAAACAAAACGATATTGTTTTTACTGACAACTCGTAAAACATATATATAACAAAGAGTTAAGGGGTGAGTCTATTTTCTCACCCCTTAACTCTTTGTTATATATATATGCTGAGATTTTGTAAATTCCGGTTTAATAATACTACTTTGATAAAGCTATTAGCATTAAATAGCGAAACGTCAGTAAAAACAACCATATCGTTTTGCTCTTTTTCATTCATTGGGAAATACAAAAATCTTTATTATAATAATAATAGCTTTATTCTAAACTCCATTGTGGATAAAAAGTATTTTGGTAAAGTCTCACAGTGGTGTTATACAGTAATATTAACTGATGACCACGTCTTGAGTACAATTTATTAAGACCCATAATCATATCAAGGCATTACTCACACAACTTTCCAACTTCGTTTATATGCTTCCACTATTTCTGATCTCTCGATTTGATTTGATTTGATTGTTAATGATATTTTTCATCTATCCGGTATGAGTGATGAGTCATGGCATTCTGTTGCACTTGTTGGGTGTAGACTATTCGATGAACAAAGATTCAGTCAGTAATCAACCTCTCTCTCTCTCCATCTACCTATATTACTGCTTAGAATTTTGACCCTCTCCCACCCACCCTATTGTGTGGTTGTGCGTTAATGCATACAGTGCAATTTCTGAGCTTCGCTGTTGGGGTCATTTATTCTAACCTTAGCTAAATTTTTATTTTCTGACAATCTGACTAGTACCCGTGATCTACTCGTTTGACTTATGACCTTAACATACAACCACACAATAAAGGTAGACAGAGAGAGGGGTTGATCACAGACTGAGTCTTTGTTCATCGTATAATCTACACCCAACAAGTGCAATAGGATGCAATGACTCATCACTCATACCAGAAATATGCAAAATATTATTTTTTTGGCGAGTTGATCACGGACTGATATCAGTTAGAGAACCACTAAAAACCAGGGAGAACTGGACAGCTGTTTCATCAGCCTAGTTTGGGAATCATCACCCACTGGGATTCGAACCCAGTGATCAACTCGTAAAAAGATAACTAACCCTTACAAACCAAACTAAAGAAAATATTATCACCAATCAAATCAAATCAAGAGATCAGTAATAGTGGAACCATAAAAACGAAGTTGGAAAGTTGTGTGAGTAGTGACTTGATATGATCATGACCAGTAATAAATTGTACTTCAAACGTTATCAGTAAATATTATTGTATTACATAGTGTAACACACTGTGTATTGTACAATACAGTACAAAGGAAAATCTAAGACAGGAAGTGAGGCATATAAGAGAAGCTTTGAAACTTAATAATTACCCTGGTAAATTAGTTAGAAAGTATGTAGGGAAATGTAAAAATAAATCATTATAGTAGTGACGGTGATAATAATAATAATGATAATAATGACGACATGCATGTCAAACATTCGCAGGATAGTGACAACACCAACAATAAGGAATCTAAATCATCGGCAGTTATTCCATACAGGAAGGAACCTCGGAAACCTTACGCTGGAGAATTCTTAACAAGGCAGGAATAAAAGCGGCTGGCATTCAAGCTGCCCACAAAGTCAACTAGAAACAAGCTTTGTCGGTTAGAGAATCACTCCTGTGGAGCCTTCAAAACAAAACAATTTAGTTTATCTAATACCCTGCAATGATTGTCAGGTCAAATACATAGGTCAAACTAGTAGAACAGGGGCAGTTCGACTAGCCGAGCATAAAAACCTAGCAAAATCTAGACTAGTTGACCCGAATAAGATAAGCAATCCAGAGAATAGTTCAACTATAGCACTAACTACATACAATTACACACAACCATCCAATAGGATGGGATAAAATGACAGTTTTAAAATCTAATGTCACAGAGTGGAGGGAGAGATTGATAACGGAAGGTGTATTTATCGCATTAAGCGAAGAGAATGCGTGTAGCAGAAGTGATTCAACACCTGTCCAGCCGGATATCTGGAAAATTCTACTACCACCCGTAGGACTAAAACTCAAGTTTCAAAGTCATGTGATTATAATTGATATGATTATGAACAATAAGTTTTGTTCGAAACTTCATCCAGTACGTATAATACTCTTTCACTGTATGATACATCTAATAAACAAACTAATATGGAATTAACACAGTGAGACTTTATCCAAATAAAAATTTTATCCACAATGGAATTATACTCCACTACACTGCACAATTACTATTTCTTATATCAATTTATTCTAAACAGTACTTTTGATACAATATGGGATTTTCAGCATGTAATACAGATTTTCTCTTCACATTACATATTAAGAGGGAAATAATACAGAGGGCATATACATTTAAGATAATATCAGTAAGGATATGGATATGAAAATTAATCTGGTGCTCGCTAGCGACTTTCTACACCACGAGTTTTGAACAAAGCAACAACTACAGTTTTAGCAGAATAAAATGGTAGCTTATTTTGTTTCGTCGCCTTCTCTTCAGCTGCTTACAGGGCAAAAACATTATTAAATGTATCTACAAAAACAATTTAACATACTTGCACAGAGTTCATTTTAAACAAAAATCAATCGATCAATACACGCATACACTAATATATATATATATATGCAATATTAAACACTATTCCGAACAATAATAATCATACACAATGGAAACTTTTCAGCATTTTGCATTCGGATGAAAGAGAGATGAAAAATATCCAGTTACCAGGGCAAAGAAAGACTGATAACCGCTTCTTTCTGGACGCATAAATCAGGTTTCAGGAGCTTGATGGAAATGGCTTCAGCAAACTTAAGGAGAATTGAGCTCTTTTGCTTATTGATAATTTTGAACGACTTTTCGACGTCCACCTCATGACCCGTGTCAAGGAGATGCCTGGCGATGGCGCTGTTTAAAGCATTTGTTCCCTTTAGACATAAGCTTTTTGGTACATGTTCAGAAAATCGTAGATATGCACTTCTTTCTGTTCTTCCAATGTAAGTGCTCCCACAGATACATGTAAATGTGTATATACAGTTGGAGTTAACATGAGAAGGATATCTATGGATTTTTGATTGCATCAAAGAGCAAGTTGTTCGATAGACAGGAACCAGCTTAGCTGCAGAATAGGCTCTGGTTAGTGGCGTACTCAGTCTTCTATTGACCATTGCTGCAATGTTTTCACCTTTATCATCAAGTTGAATGTAGATTGGCTTTTTACCCACTGTGATTTGTTTTACGTTTGCGACTTTTTAATAATAAGACAATAATGTCTTTGCCCTGTAAGCAGCTGACGAGAAGGCAACGAAATAAAAGATGGTACCATTTTATTCTGCTAAAACTGTAGTTGTTGCTTTGTTCAAATTCATTAAGGGGAATAATTGCATGAAATTTCTGAAAAAGGCCTCCCCAGAGAATCTTTCAAACCACGAGTTTCCCTGGAGTTCTAGTAAGAAGTCGTGACCAATGGGATTCATCCAGTCGGAAGGGAGGATGGACGTCCCACTGATGACATTGGTTGGTACTAGTCGCGCTAAAATCACGGATTGGTAGAATTAAGAATTCATTGGTCAATGAATCAGGTCCCAATTGCTGAATGGTCAATGAGCTCACTAGTCTTGTAACCGGGAGGTCCTGGGTTCGAGCTCTAATAGTATTATGTCTAACACTTTTCTCGTCATACGGAATGCATGCGAAACAAGGTATCGTAGAGTTGTATACTTAACCGTCCAAACCTCAGGTCTCTTATAATTGCTTGTAGTCCTACCTGATAGGATGCAGTGGGAGAATTATTTAAAAAGAGGAGTTCGACAAGATGATGTTCATGAGTTCAAGTGACTATCTATAAGAGTATTGACAAGTTGGCTAGAGGTACCCCCCAATCTCCTTACCGACAACTTTGAGTGATCTTGGCAGTGTAACAGTCTTGCAAACTTGCAAAGCTGATCAGATAGCACGAGAATTGAAAAGATAAGGCATGTAAGTGCTCGAAATCTATGGGAGCAGATGAAATCAATGTGGACTAGACAAAGTGTCAACAGGAGAGCAAATAATCTACTCCAGTCACCACATCCACACGACAACCACGAGGACACTGAGGTAGTGAGTGGCTATCATGATGTCACCAACAGCAAGCAGACAAGTCTCTTATATGCAGTGGCAACAAATCTCCTCCTACAGGATAAGAACAGTAAGATTCAACTCATAGGTGAGGGAAGGCACAATCATCCAGTGATATGCACAATGCAACAAACAACTCAGAAAGGAAGATTTCTATAGAGAGCTGTGAACAATGAGGGACAACATCCCAAATGGCGACATCAAAATCCTCATGGGCGATATGAATGGAAGCCAAACTGGGAGCAGATAACACAGGAAGAGAACTCTTCGTTGGTCGAGAGGTACTCGCTCGGAGAAATGAATGACAATGGAGAATTCTTTGCGGAATTCTGCACTTTCAATGATCTGGTGACCAGAGAAAACTGAAGGATAAAGGAGAACCTGAACTCAATGTACATCGAACTGAATAAAGAAGTGAGGAAGAGTGCCAGGAAAGAGAAAAAACAATTCTTTGACATATTGGCTAGCAAATGGATTAGAATAGGCTGCAGGTGAAAGAGACCTCAGAACATTATACCAGATAACCAGGTCTCTCTCTATGAAAGATCAACACAGGAAAAGCTCATGATGATGATCAAGGGGAGAGGCAAATAAAACAGTGGGGTGATCATTTCAAAGGACTCTTGAATCAACCATGACCTACAACAACCTACCATGGAATTCCTCCTAGGGCACGGGGAACGGATCAAGAGACTTCAGCAGATATGCTAACGCGACTGTCGAAAAACGTTTGGAAGGAAGGAGAGGTATCTACTGACTGGAAGAAAGGCTGCTTTGACAAACTACCAAAGTAGGGTGACAAAGGCCTCTGGAAGGACTGGCGCAGAATCATGCTCTGAACTTCAGGACAATTTATGTCTAATGTCACATAAATTCAAAAACTTACATGCGAAAACTGAAAATTTGGTAGAAGAAGCCACAAAGACATAACTTCAAGTGAACATAAAGAAGTCGGTGGTGATGAATACAGTAAATCACCACCACCACCCCGAATAACAACAACAAGCACTTGTCATTATCAACGGAGGAAATTTGAAGGAGATCACTTCCTTCACTTATCTAGACAACATTCACTTCAGTACAGGTGGCACAGATGGATATGACAAAACAAGCCAGGAGTGGAAAGGCAAAACAGGCCTTCATCAGACTAAAACCAGTTTGGAAATCTTCAGATTTTCAGCACTAATGTTAAGTCAGTCACTTCTTCCATACGGGTCAAAAACTTGGCATTCGCATCTGGAAAAAATTTCCAACAGGGCACTACAGACTATTATCGATGACTACCTTCTTTGGCTGCATAATCACGATCAAATGGCAGGCCACAAATAATCGCCGACAAGAAACTCAACAAATATGCTACAAAAATTGGAGATGGACTGAAAACACTGTTGGGTGACATCTTTCGCCAGGTTCTCGCATAGAACTCGAGTAGAAAATGATGAGTTGTGCATCTTAAGAAAGTTAAGAGGCATTTGGTTATTGCTTAGTCGTATTTAGTTCCTTGCATAGATGTTATTCAATGTTTTATTTTAAACTCATAAATGCATTCAGACGTGTAATGGTTGTTGTATCTGGTCTATAGTAGATTTTCTATGCACCCTTTTCCTTTGAAATTGATTTATTATAACCATTATTATTATTACTATTATTATTTTATATTCAAGTATTATCATATAGAAAAAATGAAACAATCAATAAAATCTGCTTAGAACCAATTGAAACAGGTCCATGCAGAGCTGCTATCCCATTGTTTGCATTCAATAAAGAAGAATGGAGATGTACACAATTTATTTACGGTGGTTGTCATGGCACCGCAAATCGTTTTTTAACACTGGAAGAATGTGAAGCGGCATGTCACTAAATCAAGTCAAACAAAGTTGGCGTTTTGGGCTTTTTCATGCTTTTTTTTTGAAAACTGATAAACTATGGACTGATATTTTTTTTCTATTTACGATTATAGAATGATAAAAAAATTACGTAGGAAATACATAGAGACTGTTTTCTTTAACCATAAATTCAATTTTAGATTTTCTCGTCGATTGATTGGACTGAAGTGCTCGGTCTCTCTCAGGTTGACATGTTTGTTGGCTTCTTGTGCAGATGCTTCGACGATGTCTGGGCACATAATTAGAAGTTAACTGGTGGGTTGTGACTAGCGATGGAATCCGGTATAACAGGCATTTCGTCCTCTACTTGGGACTCGTCAGCTAGTGGATGTACCTGCATTCCGTGAGTGAGGATGTTCCCACCAAGAGGTGGCCCTCGTGGCCCAAGTGGTCTAGTGGATAACGCTTTGGCGTTTGAAACTATGGGCACTGGGTTTGAGCCTCGGTGGGAACATCATCACTCACTGACTGGGGAATGTAGGTACATCCACTAGCTGACGAGCCCCAAATAGGACAAATTCGCGTTATCCTGGATTACTCCACTGCTAGTCACCATCTTCCAAATGACTACCATGAAGTAAGCTGTCATAGATTGTTAAATAAATTGACTAATTTGAAAAATTCGCAGAATTAGGAAAAGGGCGAAATTATTGACCTTGTTATTCATATCACATTATATGTTTTTCATAGTTTCGATGATATTTTCTAAGATAATGAGTCAACATTAAAGAAGGCAGAATAATGAAGAGGGAAAGACGATTCCTGATTTCGACATATAGCGTGTTATCCGATATGTCAGTTGGTTTCAAGGTTGAACGAAGTATCTGTATGTTATCGTATGGTAAGCTGGATACACTATTAGAGAGTGAAAATCAAGTCAAATTTCTATCCTTTTCGATAATTTCTCTCTCTCTCTCTCTTTATATATATATATATATATATCGATTTTTTAAAACAATATTCTTTTATATAAACTCTTCATCAGGTTCTACAGTTATATATACATAGTTAATATTGAATGAATTAGTGTTACTACTAACAACATTAATGTTGTTTAAATAACATCGAATCAATAATAATAATACCAATGGATTACAGCTCGATAGCATCAACATAACAATACACACTGAATGTCAGAGAAATTAAGACAAATAATAATACGTATTCATGAATTTCTGGTCTCCACTGAAGACCATCCAGTAGTAGTGGCTGGATGAAGCTATTTCTACTACACACAGAACACCAGTTGTTCAAGGCGGATCGCGATATCCTCTACTGTTTTGAGTATGCAGTACCTGGATTATTTTGCTGATTTGTTTGGTATCCGGTAGATGATGGAGAAGGATTCTTCAACGCTAGCTGCCTTCGTGACCGATTTGGACCAGGTGGTCTAATATCGACCTATTGATACTTCTCATTATACCTATATTTAGTCACAGCACACTGATAGGTGTTCCCGAGAAAGCACGAAAAATGAAATTTCTAGAGCAACGGCCAATATAACTCGCCCCACCACAAGTGCGGCTGTGAATAGGTATATATAATTAGAAGTGTCTAGTCTAGTCTAGGTACTTCATCTTTCAATTGAGGAACCACCATCAGTTGTGTAGAAAATAAAACTTGTAGTTTGGCAGCACTAAAATTTCTTTGAAATGATTTTCTTAACTTCTTCGGAATTACTTCGCTAAGTATGTCGGCCTTGAATTGCAGTCGTATGTATAAAGGCTTCTTGTTTACGGATAGTGAGTGAATTGTCCTTTCAACTTCCCCAGTCATATGTTTCCTGATGAATTTGTGTGGAAAGGTGTTTTCGATCAAGGTGTCATGTACAATCCTTAGTTTATTTTCAGTTACCTCTTCTGAGCATATAGATCTAATCCTGTGGCTGAGGGTCGTTACAAGATTTCTTTTGTACTGGAGAGGAACGAAGTTGTGAAAATGTGTATTAGCATTGAAGAGTCCTTCTCTATATCTATTGGGTATCAAACAAATTGCCAAAATCATGCAGGAACATAATTCTCTAAACAGAAGAGGCTATCGTGATTCGCCTTAAACAACCGGTGCTATGTTTGCAGAAGAAGTAAGTCAAGCCAGCCAGCCACTACTATGACCCTGTCCTTCTGTTGAGCCTATAAATTCATGAATTCGTATGATTATTATCTTTCCTAATTTTTCTGTTATTCAGTGTATTGTTGTGTTGATGATGTCGAACTGTAATCCATTAACATTATTATTATTGATTCGATGTTATTTGAACAACATTAGTGTTTTTAATGATAATAATAATTCATTCACTGTTACGTATGCATATATAACTGTAGAACCTGATGAAGAGTAGGTTATCCAAAAGAATATTCTTTGTCCAGTAATCAGTCTTTTGAAGAAAAAACACTTTAATAGGCATTTTAATCACTAATAATCGATTTGTTATGATCACAATGGAATTACGACAGTTCAAGTAAGATTCATAAGTTATAATAATAAGCATATAGATGTAATAGTAAATAGAATATCAAATAAAATTAAGGAAATCTCTCCAACAACAAATTAAGGATCATTAAACCCTTGATGACCAGTCAGAGGGGTAAGGAATGCTTCTCAACCAGTTTCTTCTGAATACATAATAAGTTAGGTTTCTTAATGTAGATGCGAACAGCCAACCTCAGCAATCTGTAATAGCCGAACTATTGAAGTGGAATTAAGCTTATTTGGTATATGGTAGATGATTTTGAAAGCCGCCTCATTAAGATCAATCTTGTGTTCAGTATCCGCGAGATGAGATAGCACAGAGCTATGGCTGGACTTTGTTTGTCCCTTACTTAACCACTATGCATGACGGTGTTCGTAAGTCCAACGATAAAAACGCCTAATTATATCGCCTATGTAACTGGTTCACTCCACAGGAGCAGTCAAATTAGTATATACACAACTGCCGATCTCAAAATAGGGGTGATTTTGAAGACAGCACTGAGTGCTCTTTTTACCACTGTATTCCTTAGGCATTGTGTTAATATCTCACTGATGTTATCGCCCAGGAACTGGAGTTGCAAGAAGAAGGCCTTTTTCGGAACTGTTGGTACTTTGGTCTGCATTGAATTTGGATTCGTATTCTGATGGATGAATGTTTGGGTAACCATTCTCACTCAGCAACTATTTATTAATATTAACCTTTTCATTAATACATTCATCAGAGCAGATTGCTCTTACCGTGTGGCGGACCAAGCACTTTATCAGATTGCGTTTATATTTCAAAGGTATGAAGCTGAAGAAATGAGTATACTGACAGTCAGTTGATATAGGTTTTCTATATACACTTCTTCTTATTGCGCCATCCTCTTTTCTAGTCATAAGGACGTTTAGGAATGAAATACTAGAGTCTATCTCATTCTCGGTGGTGAAATTTATTGCGGGATGCATGTCGTTAAATTTGCCAACAAGGATGTTCTTTGCTTCATCCTCACTTTTCATAATCAAAATAGAATTCTATTTCATCAATTGCATCTTTCAAAGTTCCATTCTCTAGTTTCGCGTCTTTCTCAAACTGTAATTTCATTGTGATATTAACAAATCGATAGTATTTAGAAACATCAATATTATTAATGACGATTATTCTGGAATATTCTGTGTATATAAATGTATACATATATGTGATAATTGTAGAGCCGGAAGAGGAAATTATCGAAAAGGACATTCTTTGCTCTATTTTATTACTTTTTTCTAAATGTCTGAATGGACAATTTCGCTATATTTACATCTTTATATCTGGTAACAAAATATCTTAACTATACAGAGGCGTATTTTTAAATTTTGGTTTAGTGATCTGGGATTTTTGGGATTCGAATAGAAGGAGAAAGACTGTTGTATTTTCGTTTCCTGCATTTGAAAAATTTGAGTTCACTTTATACGATTTATCACTACTGATTCGTATAATTGCCTGGAAATCATTTATATGCGCCAGTAGTGCCTGGATACAGAAAAGACAAATCATGTGCTGATCGAATTGCAACTCCACGCATCATCATCATCATCATCATCACAGAGTAAAGCATAGGATTTTTTTATATATTTTGATTACAGCTTGATTCCACACTGTATTTTCAGTACAAGTATGGAATTTTCAGCATGGATATCGGTAGCCCAAATTTATAGGCCGACCATAGATATTGGGTGTGCGCCGGCAGGGGATCGAACCCCGGACCATATGCATGGTCGACGAGAGTCCTAACCACTGTGCCACCGACGCACAGGATGGCAGTCAAACCTCTCTCTACCTCAACTTCATCGACTTTGAAAAGCCTTCGACAGCCAGCGTTGACCGAGAGGAAATTTGGAAACCGCCTCAACATTATGGCGTGAAATGCCCAGGTTTTTATCAACCTCATTCAAAGCTATGGCAATGTCATATGTAAGTCAGGTGATCCACAACAGCGAGGAGTTCGAAGTGAATACAAAAGTAAGATGAGGCTGCCGACTCTCACCGACGACACTTCTAGTTGTGGTGGATTGGAATATACAGCACACTGTACGTGGGAAGAGAGAAGAGAGGAAAAAGAAAAACTGACCGATAAGACGACTCTAGAAGATCTGGTTTTCGCGGACAATCTACGTCTTATGTTATACAAACTCGAAGACTTACACGCAGGCAGGCAGGCGAAAACCAACAAGCTGTCACAAGGAGCATTGTACTATTCAACCATCGATGCATCAGTCTTTCAGTAATGCACCGAAAAACAACTCATACTTCATAACATTTTAGGACAGTTCCTTAGGCTTTTCGTCAATATTCTCCATAAGTATTTCTCTACTCGTATACGGAAGAAATGTTTTGAGTGTCTAGCTAAATAGAATTTTAAATGTCATCATCTAGACTGATGAAGTATTCACTGTGTCATATATACAACTACTACCTACCTTATACTACAGGAAAATTCAGCAATCAGAAGCTTTTGACACTGATTTATTGATAGTCGTTGCTTCTATGTTAGGTTGAGCTCATCAGAAGTTAGCTCAAGTGAATCAATCTCACAGTGAAAATAAATCATTCAGGGGGAACTTTATTCATAGGTCTTAAAACTGTCTAACTAGTTATGAAAATTATTGAAACAAAATCCATTATTTACATCTGTATTCATTCTTATCTTCAAGTGTCCATTGTGCCTTCTCTTGTGAAAGAATTATTTCCAGTTAAATATAGCGAAAATATTCATTCAGGCATTGAGAAAAAATTAAATTGAGCAAAGAATATTCTTTTCGATTATTTCGCCTACTGGCTTTACAATTATGTGCATGTTTGTATGCAGAGAATATCCTAGGATAATTGTCATTAACAATATTGATGTTGGTTTGTAAGAATTAGTTTCGTTTTTTACGAGTTGATCAAGGATTGATATCAGTTAAAGAACCAGTGAAAACCAGCTGGGAGTACTGGACAGCTGTTTCATTCTAGAGTGGGAATCATCGGCAGTAAGCAGCCATTGGGGTTCGAACCCAGAACCTTCTGGTTACGAGGCTAGCGAGCTCGTAGACCATTCATCAGCCACCTGGACCTGATCGATTCAGTGGTCAGTCCATGCATTCTAACTTCTACCAATTCGTGATTTAGTGCGACCACCAACCACTGTCATCGGTGAGATATCCATCCTCACACTTGACTGGTTGGTGGTCGAGCTAAATCACGAATTGGCCGAGGTTAGAATTCATGGATTGGACATTCAATCGATTGGGTTGCAGTGGCTTAATGGTGTACAAGCTCGCTAGCTTTGTAACAGGGTTCGAACCCTGCAGTGAGGTGGGTGCGTACTGATGAAGAGTCAGTCACAAACTAGGCTGACGAAACTGCTGGCTGTCCAATTCCTTCTGCAAGTTTTCCAATGGTTCTGTAACTGATGTCAACGCAGAATGAAATCCTCCAACCGATATATTTATATAACAAACGTACATATGTGTATATAAAATTAAATTTCATCAATTGAGTGAATATTTTGTGACCTGAACGAATCATTATTATTACTCAATAGTACTAAACTCAAAATTAGACAAAATAATGTTATTGTTGATTTTAGTTTATGTTAAACAAAAACTTTCAGGTTTGAATTCATTTCAAACGATTCAGCTAATCGTTGAACACAATGAATAACTTTACTGGATTAGATAGTAATAATAATAATAATAATTTAGATAAAGCAATAAGAAGACGTAATTTGTCTCAGTCGTGTATTGTATTTGCGCAACACATTTCGAACAATCTGATCACACACGGAATTGTCATAGGAATAGATACATATGAAATTAATAATGAGGTAAGAGGTGAGAAAATAGACAAGTTAGGTCAAGCTAAAAGGACATATTCAAGGTCAAAATAACAATGAAGACCACTAAACCAAATAGCAGAGGAAATAGTACATCTGCTATGGTATCAAAACAAAATTTACCAGGGAAAGTGTAATGTGATGACGAATTGTTTTTGAACGCATAAAGGTGGTTTAAACTTCCTAATTGCCAGTTAGGGCTTCCACAAACTTTAGGATACGCCCCAAACACGTTTTATAGATAGGTTTAAAAGATCTGTTAACGTCAATTTTATGTCCTGTCTCTATAATATGTTTCGCAATAGAGAAGCTAGGTCTCCTGTTCTCACCATTAATGGGTTCTGAAGATTCCATTTGTTTCTGAAGCCATTTAGGAATATGCTCTGAAGCCCTTACTTGCAGAGATCGATGAGTCCTCCCTATGTATGTGTGTCCACACGTACATTCAAATTGGTAAATACAGTGGGATGTGACGTCATTTTTCTCATGTTCGAAGGGCTTAGATAGATATATTGGCTTTACATTCTCTATTATTATGATATTGGCTGCATAAAAAGTCTTTTTGACAGCAGCGTTCAGTCTTTGTCTAGTTATCAAGCTGCTTTGATGCCCCATATAGGGTAGCTTGATGTACACGTCTTTCTTAGCGGCGAGTTGGAGAGTAGGTCTTGGTGTTCTGACTACTTTATATCTCCTGATGAACTTGTCTGGATAATTGTTATCAACCAGAGTTTGTGTCAACTTTCTTTCTTCTTCATCAAGTGTGTCTTCAGTGCATATTCGTTGGATTCTACTGAAGAGGCACCTTACTAAGGCTCTTTTGTACCGAACAGGGCAGAAACTGTGGTAATTAAGATACTGTCCTGTCCAGGTAGGTTTTCTATAAATAGATCTTTTTATTGACCCATCAAGCCGTCGACTAAGCAATATGTCTAGGAAAGATAAACAATTATCTTCCTCTTCTACAAATGTAGTGATATGCTATTCTGAACTTCATTCATTCGATTTAAAATTGAGGTGGCAGAACAAGGCTTATCACTGATGATTACAATATCATCTACATACCTTCTATAAAGTGGCACATTTTCGATTAAATCCTCCGATAAATTCTCAATGTAAGACATATAAATATCTGCTAAAAGGGGCCCTAACGGACTTCCCATAACAACACCATCAACTTGGCGGAAACAATTGCCTTCAAATGTAAACCTAACATTGTTAGTACATAGAAATAATAAATCCTAAAATATGATATAGGGAACGGGATGAAAAAATTGTTTGTGGAAATATAATCACACAAAATGTTGTGTGCTCGTCAAAAACTTATGAACTTAAGTGATGTTTTGTTAAAGGAGCACAGATATATTACTTGTCTATTATCACGAAAATCAGGAAATCCTTCCTGGGAAACCATCTAACTCTGGAAGAAGGGGTTGGCTCGCAGAGAAGAAAGGACTCCAGGTGATGAACGTAGAGAAAAACGGAGGTGATGAAGATAACCAACCAGCCAACCAACAGCAACAGCGACAACAACCAGCGCCAGTCACCATCAGCGGGAGAGATTTGATACAGGTCACTTCCTGCCTTCACTTATCTGACTAAGAAGTACGGTTTCAACTACAGGCAGTCGCACAACACGGATGAATCGGGAGGGCAAGGTAGGCCTTCATCGAGCTGAAACCAGTTTGGAAATCTTCTGCACTCACTCAGCCAGGAAAAACAAAAAAATTAGAATTCTATTTCAACACAAATGTGAAGTCATTCACTACTTCTATATGGGTAAGAAACTCGACTGGCTCCTCACGAAGAGCATTTCCAACAGCCATCTGCAGACTTTTATCAACAACTGCCAACTTCGCCGGCTGGCACCATACAGAAGATCAAATGACCAGCCGGTTGACAACAAACCAACAAGAGAGAACCGATCGCTCAACAATTATGTAGGAGAAAAAGGAGATGGATAGGATACACTCTGAGGTGAATGTCGAATGATATCTCGCGCAATGCAGGCCATCTCTCGAATGGAATCCCTATGGGAGGAGACGAGTGGGTCGTCAGTGCGAGGATGATATGGAGAAGATCATGTGGTGGTGAGGAGGAGATGAAAGATTATGGTCAGTTGTGTGGTCATTCAGCTGAAGAGGACGGCACCAAATAGAACAAAATAGAGGTGTGTTATTGAATCCCTATGTTCCACTCGGAACCCAAGAGAATAATAATAATATTATCATGATTTCCAATCTTCGCCGCTCACAAGTCCGCTTAAATGTTTGACTACACACAACTAAAATTACTAAAATAAAAGTTAAAGCAAAGAAGTTAAACCTTAAGCTCCTAACTGATTATGCAGTAGTTTTCAAAATTTAAGGACGTGAAAAGTAAGATTGAAGACGTCTTATCATATATAGAGTATACAAATGGAATATGGAAGAATCAGATAAGATATAGAAGACGTTTCGAGCACAATTTATTGGTAAATAAATAAATAAAAAAAAGTAAATAACTATCCTCTAAAATTCATTAGGAAGATTGAAAAACGCCAAAAGAAAAAGAAAAAGAATTGCGAAACTAGTAATAATAACATAAATAAGAGAGAATATAAGTCATCTACAGTTCTACCATATAACGAGGGGACATCTGAGACCCTACGTAGGATTCTAAATAAAGCAGGAATCAGGGTGGCATTTAAACCTACAAACTCACTCAAGGGACAAGCTCTGTAGGCTAAAGGACCCAGTGGACCCAATTAGACAAAAAAATATAATTTAAAAAATACCCTGTAATGACTGTGAGTTAAGTCAACTACATAGGTCAAACTAGTAGGTCAAGGGTAGTCAGATTGTCAGAACATTAGAATTTAGCTAAGGTAAGAATGGTTGACCCAGAGAAGATAAGTAATTTAGAAAAAAGCTCGGCAATTGCAATGCATGCAATAACACACAACCACACAATAGGGTGGGAGAGGGTTAAAACTCTAAAAAGTAATCTAGGTAGGTGGAGAGAGAGGTTGATTACTGAATCCTTGTTCATCGAATCTACACCCAACACATGCAATAGGAATGAATCATCACTCATACCCGAAATATGGAAAATAATACTACCAATCAAATCAAGTGAAAATCAAGTGAAAAACGACGGAATTATGTAAATGAATTTAGGAAGTCGTGTGATTACCTTGATATGATTATGAGCAATAAATTGTGCTCGAAACGTCATCAGTAAATATTACTGTATAACACTGTGAGACTTTATCAAAATAAAATTTACCCATAATGGAATTACACTCTACCACAGTGCCCAAGTTTTATTCTTATATCAAAGATATAGAAGAAACATAAGAAAGAATTATATATATATATATATTAGTAATGAAAGGTGGTATAATCGTCTTTTTTGAAGGTAATTTTATATGTGACTTATAACGAATAGTACCACTGAAGCTACTGATAATCATTATTAAACGTTAAATTTCAGTTATAGGATCTGTGTACTACTCAGAGTAATTTCACTTTGTAACACTGGTGAAGATTTTTAGCCCACGTGGATGATTCTCTGAGGAAATGGTTGATTTAGTTGCGAAACTTTCGTCGTCAATAGATACGTAAATAAACAACCAGTCACGACAGTGGTTGTCTGTTGGGAGATACAGTTATATCATTCATGGAGAATTCAAATAAGTTCATTTTGTATTAAAACCTGTGCTGAAGGAACATGTTGTCTAGACAGGGGGACGACGAAAGCTTCGAAATTAAATCAACCAGCTCAGCTCAGAGAACACAACTAATTCAAATTCACTTTGTCTTCAGAGTACACTATTTTACATGATATTGTATTGTGATTGATTGAGTTCCAAAGTAGAACTCTGCATAAAACTGCAACAGTTCAAGTCGTCCCACTCCATATAACACATAAAAGTTGAGAAAAGAGATTCAAGGTATTATAATGAACGAAAATGTTCTGGATGAAGACTAATTACACGTGAAGCCATGAGGGTTAAAACGACCTAGAAGATTACCAGGATTCAATGCATCTACCGCGTTGGAAACGATTTTGAACCACATCACCAACAGTCTCAAGGACCCCTACCGAGCAGTATTGGTTTGTAGCGATTTGATTAATTGGCTGCAAGATTTCATCACGAGCTGATACCGGTTAGGTAACCATTGGAAAACCTGCAGGAAGTACTGGACAGCCAGCTGTTTTGTCAGCCTAGTTTGGGACTGACTCCTCATCAGTACGCATCCACCTCACTGCAGGGGTTCAAACCATCTACCTTCTGGTTACAAGGCTAGCAAGCTCGTATACTATTAAGCCATTGGCATGCGATTCAATAGCCAACCCGTAAATTCCAACTTGTGCTAATTCACGACATAGTGCGACCACTAGCCAATATCTGAGGCAAGTATTTGTCCTCAAACCCAACTTGCTGTATCCCACTGGTCCTGATTTCCCGCTAGAGCCCAGGTAACTGCCTGAATAGGCTAGTAGCTAGTGAGCATTTCATTGATATTCAAGTATTGGCTTGTGGGGATTTTGTTTGATTGTTTGAAGGACTTCATCATGAACTGGTATCGGTTAGAGGTTGTCTTGTAACAAGAATGCCCTGGATTTGAACCCAGGCGGTGGGTGAGTACTGATGAAGAGTCAGTCCCAAACTAGGCTGACGAAACAGCTGGCTGTCCAGTGATCTAGTGCTGGTTTTCAATGGTTCTCTAACGGATGTCAGCTCATGATGAAATCCTGTAACCAAACTAGAGAGTATTAAGCAGATCTTCCATTTACCGGCAGTGCACACTCGAGACTTCAAAAGAGACTGAACTTAGAAGCTTTGGGTTTCATCAAGACCACGTTGTTATTTTACCATTGGGTCAGAATATTAAATACCTAATGAATTCTAATTGATGTAATCTCAAAACAAAGCGCCACCACCATCCAGTTTCACACGTGAAAATTTATCTACACATCCGTCATGGCAGATGACACCGATCACGATCTGTTGTGTTAGAAGTTAGTCGAAATGTCAACCATTTAATTACCAGTCGTTTAATCCTGAAGTAGTGATTTTCCACCGATGTGGATTTGTGATGAAATCTGTATTGAAATGATCGAAGACCCTATAAAAACGAGCCTTTGATAATGAATCCACTTATGTCCATTTTTAATAATAATGTAGTGGTGTGACACAGACAATGGGGTCTAACGGAATATTATTCTCACATATTCCAGCAGTTCAATGCTGCGTTAGCAACAGAATACAATGTATCTGTTTGAACATTCTATTCCATGTCGTTTAATGTAGATCAAAATCTCAAGCTCAGTGATTGGTTAAAGAATATAACTATATATATGCCCGTTAGCTTTTGTTCGGTCTTTTCAGTTATATTTTTCTCGCTGACTGGTTTTGTGAATTCGCATTCATCGGATAGTATAGTCAGCATTTTACTGATATAGTCCTTGAGATTCATGATTACGATTTCTCTGCCTTTATAAGGACGTAGTAACATAATCTCTTCGTTTTTCATAAGTTCTTTCAGCTGCATATAATGTCTCTTCGTTAAAATGGACCTTCCGTTGGGTTTGGTATTTATAAACTTGTGACAACAGTCGAGGATTGATGCTTTGAGTTGTTGTAGGTTTTCGTCTGATGTAGGTGTGAGATCGTAAGTTTGGTTTATTAGATTTTCGAACTGAACCTGGGATTGTAGCTTGTCAATACTTGGTGGTTTTATGCAGAACTTTGGACCTAGAGATAGTGCCTCTAGTTGAATACTGAATCTTTCATCAGCAACGGAAATTTCGAATCCCTAAGACCATCTGGCTCAAATATACCACGACTTTACGGACTCCCAAATGTACACAAGAAGCTTACCCCTCTTCGACTGATCCTTGACAGGACCAATTCGCCTTATCACCGCACAGCCCAATGTTTAGCAGACCTACTATAAACCAATCAGAAGACAAGTTTCCTGCCACACAGTTCGAGATTCATTCGACTTTATCGACTCAATCGAAAACATCAACGTATCCAACAAGACCATGATTGTTTTGATTGGACACTAGTAACTAGTGTGATGTATCTAGTTCTTTCTTTGGTACAAACTGAATTCTAAAATCATCAAATCAATGTACACCGTGATGGCGCGCTACCTAGAATGGTGGCCATATTACAAACCTGACTGATAGAATTCAATCTGCACCAATAAAAGGAAAGAACACATCACACTAGTTACTAGTGCCCAATCAAAATATCCACTACGGTCCTACAGGAGGTCAATCGCAAGCCTGAATAGAACAGTGGTAACGTCTCTGAATGCAGGCAGCACTGGGTGACGTGGGTTCGAATCTTAGAAGGAATATGAGTTCCTTCAAGGTTGCAGATACGCCTCGCTGACGAGTGCCAACTAGCACGAAACCCAGGTCCAAGGCTTCCTGTAGCCGACTGCCTTCAACCATCTAATAAGACCATGATTTCATTAGATGTCACGTCGTTGTTCCCAAACGTCCCACTGACTGACACAATATGCTATATATGCGAACTTATTCACTCAAAGAGAATAAACAACGGTATACCCACCGAATGTTTGAAAAAAGTTTACATAGATACAATTATTACTATTTAATTCCGCATAACTACAAAGGCGAATAAAATGTGACAATTATTTTCAAATTGATATGGATTACGAGGAGAGGCTTAGAAACAAAATTACACAGGATTAGAACGAATTACAGATGTGTAAAAAATGAACATGGAAACAAATTGAAATAATAACTTCCAACTTGAAATGGAAGTTAGGAGGTGGGAATATATATTGCAAGAGGTTTAGAAACAAAAAATTACACAGGATTAGGAAATATTTAATATCAGTAAAAAGTCTGAGCATTGTGGATTAGATCAAATAAAGTAAAATTATATTTCAATAGTTTATACACAATGATAAGTTTTGTTATTGGTAATATTTCAAGCGAAATTACTGCCCGTGTTCATACCACTGTTGGAATTGTTTTGTTTTTTAATTCACTCATATGCATATAGTTCACTTTTTGTTCATTCAATTTCGTGTATTCAGAATTACATTCCAGGTTGTTGACAGTTGTACTGCTGAATCACCCTTGTTACATGTATCCGGTGTGACCTTAATGAAAATAGATTCAGTTATTAGTAGTCTCTCTTTCCATTTGTTCATGTTAGTTTTTAGAGTACAAACATCGTTCCAGTCGATATTGTAGTTTTTGTCCCAAATTGCCTAAATTCTTTTAAGCTTATGTTCCCGTTGGTTGAGCTTTAGTTAGGCGTTTATGTTCATTCACTCTTATTTTGAGTGATCTGGACGTTTGACCCACATATTTAGTTGGACAGTCAGCACAAGATATTTTGTAAATCACATTACTACTTTCATCCATCATTTTTATAGGATCTTTCAGTTGATTTATTTTATTTTTGATTAGATTCGTCGGTTTCAACGTTGTGCGAATCCCAATATTTTTGAGGTTTCTTCGAATTGCCTCTGACGTTCCAGTTTTGTGTGGTATTGTGACTGTTTTTTGCATTCTCCCATCTTGTCGTTCTCCGGTTTTGACCTCTTTTTTCTCTTTTTTATATTATCTTTAATAAATTCTTTTGGGTAGTTGTTGTCGAGTAACATTTTGAATAGGACACTTATTTCTTTACACTGGTCCTCTGGTGTTGTTGTAAGTCTATGTATTCAATCTGCAAGACCTTGTATTAATCCTCGTTTCACTGCTAGTGGTTAAGCTGAGTGATAATCAAGGAATCTTCCAGAGTGTGTGGTTTTTCTACATAGCGTCGTTTTTATGCTACTATCTGTTACTCTTTGTATTTTGCAGTCTAACATAGGCAGTACCCCAGCGTTTCATTCTCTATTTCCATAATGAATTTTATTCAGTCGACATGGCTGTTTATGTGTGAGAAGAGTTTCTCAATGTCGTTTTTTTCACTATTACTAGTGTGTCGTCTACATATCTCCACCAACATTTTAGTGATGACCTGAATGGTTTAAGGGCATTCTCTCCCCAATAATCCATATTTGTAAAATAGTTATTTTAAACGAATTGCCAGTGTGAGCAGGAAGAGCATGGAAACAAACTTAAAATAACTGTTCTTACAGCTGAAAAAATGGGATGAAATGAATGAACGTGTAAGAGAACATCATCCAGCATAACTGCAAAGAGGAGGCACTGTTTTAGTCAGAAGAGCCATAAGTGAACACCTCGTCAATACCTGCAATAGCATCTCAACTGACTCATCATTTAGAGTCATTTCCAAAGTAAACAAAAATCTACCACCAAAGGGCAGTGTCTTTTCCGACTTCTTTGCACTGCAGAAGACCTCACCATATGCAGCGAAAAGCCGGAGCTATGTATTCAAAATAAACTAGTCCAACCTTTACAACTACCATGCACCTAGTTCGGTATCTTTCCTTAGCTTTCGATTTTTTTTCTGTTTTTTGTTCGCTGTGTGTGTGTGATTTTTCTCTTTTGTCTTCATTCAATTCATCCTATTTCTTTTAAGTTTGTTTCCATGCCCTTCCTGCTCACATTTGTAATTTGTTTAAAATAACTATTTTAAAATTATATTCTAATCCTGTGTAATTTTTTGTTTCTAAGCCTGTTGTAATCCATAAGAATAAAACAATTTTATAAGGATAACATGTAATTCAAGAGAAATAGTCAGAAAAATTAATAAAATAATTTGGACAATTATAATATTTATAATTTTTAAACGTTTAGGGAGAGGGGGGCGTGACGTAGTCCGGTTTATACATTCATGTAACTATGGCCAAAGTAAGGAAAGTGGCTGTACAAATTTTTTCGGAACACACAGGTTTGGCTTCTTCAGGTGGATTCCTATTGCTTCAGCTGTATGTAAAAGACGAACTCGTAAAGCAAAATTAAGATTAGTAGGAATGCGATAAATAATTTTAAGTGCTGTATTAACGTCAACCTTATGCTCACTGTCTACAAGATGTGCTAAAACAGAGCTACCTACAAACAGATCTTGTTTGTCCCTTTCTTAACCATGCTGGATGATGTTTGGAAATACGATGATGAACCTGCCTAATTGTACGCCCGATGTAGCTGGCTCCATAGCTGCAGTCAAACTGGTAGATACACATAGAGAAGGCAAATTTAGGTAGTTTATCCTTATTTCTCGAACGTAGAGTAGGGGGTGGTTGTGAAGAGACAACGTACGTCTGCTGCAATGGAAGCTCTTCTAACTGCATTCTTCAGGCGCTGTGGTATTATTTCGCTGATGTTGTTACCGAGGAAGTGCAGTTTTATGAACAGTAGTTTTATTCGGAACTCTTGCCATACTGACTCTCCTAAATGCTGAATTCATATTTTTCTTAATGAACTTATCTGGACAACCATTTTTTCTAAGTAATTCTCTAGATGCATTTTAACGATTTATATTTTCTTGAAGTAGTGTGATGGATGTTGACTAGGCGGTGAAATCCAAGATGCATATTTCATCCTGAATATTATTACTTATGCTTGTAACACACTAGAATGCAAGTACTCGATAAGTATTTACCCTAGATTTGAAGTAAGTAAAAATATTTCCAACAGGTTGCAGACCTTCATCAACAACTGTCTTCGCTCTATACTCAAGATCAGATGGCCGGAAAGAATCACCAACAAGAAACTATGGGAACAAACAAAACAAGAACCAATCGCTCAACAAATATGCAGGAGAAAGTGGAGATGGATTGGACACTCGCTGAGGAGGCCGTTGGGTGAGATCGCGCTTCAGGCCAACGCTCGAGTGGAACCCGAAAGGGAAGCGGCGAGTGGGACGTCCAAGGGTGACATGGAGGAGATCGTGTGAAGAGGAGTTGAAACAATATGGATTAACATGGATGCAAGTGAAAAGTACAGCTGAAGACAGAAGCAAGTGGAGACGTGTAGTTGAAGCCCTATGTTCCACTAGGAACTCAAGGGAACAATAATAGTAATAATAATAGTAATAATAAATAAATATAGATTTTTGTGGTATAGCTAACTGACTGAATGACTGATAGTGTGTGTGTGTGTGTGGTGTCAATTAGATTTGGTCATGTGGATGCATTTACTGGTTATTTAATCGAGAAGACGACTTACTTTTTCGAGTCATTTTCTAGTCTACTACATTACTATTAAATATTTCATGGAGGACAGCTATTAGAGATGAGTAACATTTTTGTTACCTAGGTAATTTAATTTAAAAAAAAACTATTTAATCATTCCCATTGTAACATTAAGAAGACAATATATTCAGAGAAGAGACTGTTTTCAACAACGAATTTATTGGATGGAGAATTTCATTATGAGCTGACATCAGTTAGAGAACAGCTGGAAAACCTGCAGGGAGTACCGAACATATGTTTCGTCCTAGTTTGGGACTTTTCAGCAGTAAGCAACCCACACACCCATCCAATCAAACAAAATACCTACAAAAATCAATACTAGAAAATTAATCTGATGCACACTAGTGACTGGCCCTATTCAGGCAGTTAACCTTGGGTTCTAGTGGGAAGCCGTGACCAGTAAGGTAGAACAGGTTGAAGATGAGGCAGTAACTCATCGAAGAAAACATTGCGAAGTGGTTGCACTATGTCGTGAATTGGCAGAAGTTAGAATTCATGGGCTGGCCGTTAGATCGGGTCCCAGTGGCTTAATGGTCTACGAGGTCGCTAGCCTTGTAACCAGAAGGTCCTGGGTTCACACCCCTGTGGCGTTTGAGTACCGATGAGGAGTCTCAAACTAGGACGAAACAGTTGTCCAGGCCTCCCAGCTGGTTTCCAGTGGTTCTCTAACTGATGTCAGCTCATGATGAAATCCTCCATCCAGTCAAACGAAATCTCTACAAAACCAATACTTGAAAACGAATTTATTATCAAGCTGTACAATCGTAATACATATGGGTTGTTTTTAAGAAATTATATCCGCTGAGGGAATTCAATCATAGATGAGAATACATGAAATCATAATAGTAGTAGTAGTATAAAATGCAAGTACAATTAAAATGTTTGTGATTGTAATCATTGTTAAATGTCAAGTTGCAAAACAATTAATGTTATATATATAGAAGAACTAATAAGATGTATAGATGTTGGAAAGGGGTGTACAGTTATAGGATTAGTACGCTTATATAAAACGTTACATAACATGGTGTGAAATTTGATAAGATAAAATTCACGGCTGTAAAAACATTTTTGAATTTAGAATGACAAGTGGGGCAACTAGAGACAATTCGAAGTGAGGATACTAATAGTAATAATAATGGTACTAATCGTAGTAATGAGGGAAAGGTACATAGATTAACTAAATAAACAAAATAAATAAATAAATGTCTATCCCTCTACGGCCAAGGCAGAGGTAAGGATTGTACATACCTCTTCTCTACACTAAGGTCCTCCTTTAATTCATAAATGGCCAAGGTCTCCACTGTCTTTAGAAGAAAACGCAACTGGTAAGTTAGCATGAATTCAACAGATGACCTTAAAATCATGTTCAGGGTTGGTAGAGTGACAGGAGTCTATCAAGTGCTGTCTATAGAATATAGCTTGGCACACCCCCTTCCTTTCTCCCTTGTAAAACCATGCTGCTAGAATATGTTCTCGAACCACTTAAGTAGAAAGCGGTGTTCCCTAGTGTCGACCAGTGTCCTCTGCTCTACAGGAGATGCAGGTGAACTGATTGATAGGTGCATATGGAGGCGGTTAGACAGGGGAGCTTATCTTTAACAGAGATGGAGAACAACTTACGGCTGGTGAACATCATTTGTAATTTTGCTGCAAATAATGTCTTATTGATTTAGTAAAAGAGAACCAAATAGGAGTATTATTATCAACCACGTATGAGTCCATGAAACCAACGGGTACCAATACTCCACGTCTTTACGGTCTACCGAAAGTGCACAAACCGGGCCTTCCTCTTCGCCCTGTTTTAGATATGTATAACTCTCCATTTCACGGAACACCGAAGTGGTTCGTGAAGATTCTGGGTCCTTTGCACAGAGAAATCATGCAGCATATAATTAGTGATGTTTTCGACTTTATTTCTAAAGTATCCGAGACTAATATAAGATAAAAACGCATGTTATCCATGGATGTATCATCACTATTCACTAATGTACCGCTTATGGAAACAGTAGATTATATTTGTCACGCAATCGTCGAAAGGCAATTAGACTTAGGAATCCCCTTGTGTAGCCTCAAAGAATTACTTCTTAAATGCACAATGCATGTTCACTTTGTCTTCAATAATTCATACTATCAACAAGTAGATGGAATAGCTATGGGTTCACCATTAGGCCCAATATTAGCTGACTTCTTTCGCGCTAAACTTGAAAACGGGAAGTTGAAGGACATCATCAATGAGTTTGATATTTATTACCGATATGTCGATGATACATTTATCTTAGCTGATGGGAATGTTAACAGAGATGAATTGTTGCTGAAATTCAACAACATCCACCCTTCACTTACCTTTACTTGTGAAGAGAAGCAGGAGAATAAACTGAATTTTTTGGATGTCTTGCTAAGTAGGAGAGAAGATGGGTCACTTGGGAGAAGCGTGTACAGAAGAAGCACATTCACAGGGTAATACACAGACTTCCTCAGTTACGTGCCCATTAAATATAAAGAAATGTTTTTAAATGTCTTGCGAGCAGAGCAAGAAAGATATGTACGGATGACCACGTACAAAAGGAATTTGAATATATTCACGATTCCTTGACGGAGATGGGCTATCCGACCGGTTTCATAACGAAACATATGAAAACATCAGAGAGAAAACCTGAGACTGTGACCGCACGTAAAAGACCTCTATTTATTAAGTTACATTTTAATGGTGACTTGTCAAGTGAGATTCTATTCCAAGACTTTCAAGGAGTATACGAAGAACTTTTTATGCAGCACACCTATGTTTGTCATTCTCTAGCCAGCGAATGATTGGGACGCAAACGAAGGATAAGCTTGATAGCTTTGCCACATCCATGTGCATTTATCAATTCAAGTGACCTGCGGTCACAGTTATGTTGGGCGCATTACTAGACAGCTTAGCCAACGTGTTAGTGAACACCTCCCATCGTAGTTTGGTAAAGGACAGACAAAAACAATCCGCAGCTCAATTTTGTCACATTTAATGGATAGTGATCATGTAGTGGAGAAAAGGAGAACCTTCAAAGTGATTCATCGTATCCCACCGAATCTTTCTAATAGACTTTGTATTCGTTTACTGTACACAGCTGAGGCGATAGGCATTCGAACTATTAAACCTAAACTATGTATTCAAAAATGTTCGTACAGCCATTATCCCTCCCTTGGCCTATTAAGACATAACCAACTAATCACTTCTACACCACCCCTTACTTATATTTTCAAACCCTTTCTTATCATCCCTTAATCTTATCTTCATTATAAACGTGTTTCATTTCCTTCCCTAACAATTTAACATTACTTAATCGGTTCATTTGTTTTTACTAGCCTTTATCGACTACTTCCACCTGAACAGTTGTTTGTTTAATCATGCTGTTTTTCATTATTTGTGTTATCAGAGATTACCTCACTTTTTCATCCTTATTATTAATAAAACCATTACTATTATTATTATTATCATTACTACTATTATGACTAATTGCATAATTTATATTCACCATCTTATTATCCTATAGACAAAACACCATGGTTGGTTTATATTTGAATTTTCATTTGTAAACTTATGTATAAAAGAGAAGTGTCAACAACAAGCCCAAGTTCTTTTTATGCGGACAAGGGTGCATTTGCTGGAAATTCAGTATGAAATAATAATAATAATCATGACTGAACAGAAGAAAATAATACTCTTCAAGACTATGTAATTAGACAGATTATCTTTCAGTGACAACGGGAGACAGAAAAACAATTATATTGCTATCCAAGTTATGCGGGTAAATTTTTGATTAGTAGACTAGAAAGCTTTTCAAGATAAATGAAGATAAGCCCTAATGGCACAACTAGTAAGTGTTACATCACGTACTAATGCGTATTCATTTTTACAACCTAAATCTGATTGTATAGTGATTATGAAGAATCTGGAGGAATTATTATAATTGTTCTCTCATTGTTCAAAAATGACAGACAACCACTCAAAGTGCTTATCTAATGTTATTTTAATTTTCTAACGTAATTAACGAAATTTGTTATCGAAAATTTACAATTCTAATGACACACATCTTTGGAAATATTCATTTCGTTGCTAAGAGAATTGACTGTATGTATATGGATATATGCTATTGTACAGCTTGAGAATAATATCGCTGAAAAGAGGAGTGTAATTTTTCGCTGAAAGCCTTTTCCTTTATATATAACTCAATGGGAATTTTTAAGTTGCGCGAAGGTTGCAAGGATAGAGTGACAGTAAAGGAGTTGGACAGTTGTGGCGGACCTTAGACTCTGCTAGCTTAATATCCCAAATTCGAATAGAAATTTAAAAAATACCAAATCAGTAAAGTCACTGGAAGAATATATTAAAATTTGTTACTTGCGGTTATTACAAGGTCCAAATCCACAATTAACTTAGTAGACTCCAGAAGTATTGTGCGAGGACTACTCCAATCGTAATTCTCCAATATCAATATTGCCAGAGGTCAGCCAATATAACGTAGGGAGAAAATACGGCGTTCCTGCGAAATCTTGAAATAGAAGGTAAGTAATTAGAATTGGTCGATGGCAGTTGAGATGGTGGAGAAGACGGAGAGATGTAGGCAGGACTATATGTTCTTTTAAACAACGAGGTTAAGTTCAAAGTACGGAGATTCTGGTTATAACAAGGTAATGTACAATATGTTCATTTCTCACATAGTAGTAAAAGTTGAATAAGTTTATTTTTGAGGACTCCACACAGTTTCCTGTGTTACTGCGTCAAGCTTACACTAGTGAAAGCAGAGATACATTTCTTAAGAGAGTGTTTACATTAACACAAATATCCAAAGATGTACTGGAAATCACTAAAGCGTAATCATATACATTCGAATACCAAAACACTCAGGGGATACACACTAAACAACATTGACTCCATCCAATCATGTGTCCCTGAAATATAGCGAAACATCGACCTACGAGTTCATGCAGTCTATGATTTAGATCAGCAGCTATGACAATCCTTCGAAGAATACATTCAAGAAGTCACACAGCAACAATGTGATAAAATCAAGTTGTTTCAGACAGTAAAAACTCTCTTATGGGCAAACTTCAACAATAGCGTCCCAAGGAATGCGAACGCACGAGTGACCTTCAGCTGACCAGTCATAAAAATGAGGAACTTTGGCACAAAAAATGAAGTATATTTACAAGAAAATGCACAAAGATACATTAAACAGGGTATCTTCCTCTGACATGACTTAAAAACGTGTCTTAGTTATAATGAGGAGTATAAGTTGCTGTTAGACTAGATGTACGTCGGTGACACAGTAGTTAGGACTCTCGTCGACCATGCACATGGTCGGTCTGCAAAATTTGGGCTACCGATATCACATGCTGAAAATTCCATCCATACTTGTACCAAAAAATATGGTGTGGAATCAACCTATATAAAAATTAAAAATTAAATTAAAATTAGTTTCTGTACATGTATTCACCGAGGTGACTGAAGATGAGTTGTTTTTGTGAGTCGTTTATCTCACTTATCCTGTTGTGCAGCCTCTCCTAAAAGCCCACGGTTCAATTACTATGGTTTCCAGTAAGAAGATCGATGACCACTCACCAGAAAGATGTGGATAATAAAACAAGTTAAAATAAATGACATCGACTCCAAATCTATCCCTAATAGTAACCCTAACCTTAATCATGACCTTAACCCTAAACTTAAGACTAACCCTAACCTTAATCCTAATCCCAATTACAATCCTTATCCTAACCGTAAACCTAACCCTAATCCTAATAATGACCCTGATCCTAACCCTAACGACCTATTAACAGATTGTCCAAACAGTACTTAAAAACGTGATCTGGGTAAAATTTGCTGCTTAGTTGGTGAATAGTGTTGATATTTCGCCTATGATAATGATAGGTGCCGTTAGCCAACGACTAGCATGCGTTCAAAGTGACTGGAGCGTTCGCACTCCTGAGCCGCTGTTGTTGAACTTCGTCCTCTTATCAACGTCCATTTTTCTCTTCTATCTTTTTGCGGCCTAGAGGTGTTATTGTTGTTGTAATGTAATTAGGACAGATTAGGCAGTGCACTGAAGTTAGTATTCGCTAATAGTCTCCTAGGTCGTAGTTCTGGTCATAAAAACTCTGGAGGCAGTTAGAAATGAACTGAACATTGATCCTGAACTGAAAAGCAGGAGGACTAAGCTGTCAGTTGATGAAATAATATTAGTTGTTCAGTTATGTCTGACCTCTACTGTATTCAAATTTCAAAATAAACTATATAAACAAACGAATGGGTTGGCAATGGGATCACCAATATTCACAATAGTGGCAGATATATTTATGGATGGTTGGGAAGATAAGGCTCTTAGAACGTTAAATACCGTTGCTCCTAGGTTATGGTGGAGATATGTGGATGACACATCCACCGTGTTGAAATTTGAACAAATAAAGTCAGTAGTATATGGCATGCAATTCACTTCTGAGTTAGAAAATGAACAAGATGAGTTGGCCATTTTAGAATGTAGAATAAAACGAAAACAAGATGATGGGTGGTTAGATACTAGAATTTATAGGAAACCGATACACTTTAATACAAAATACATAGACTTTAATTCATCCTATCCAGAATCGGTGAAGACAAGTTTAGTAGAATGTCAGTATAATCAGGCCAACAGTCTAACTAGCGTAAGCCTGAAGATTTAAATAATGAAATCAAACAAATAAAGGAAATATTTCTAGTGGACAACTAACTACCCACCGGAATTTATTCAGAAATATATGAAGAACTATAGAAAAAACTAAGATTAGCAATAAAAGTGATGAAAATAGCGAAAGTAATATAGAATTCAAAGCCTCTGTAGTACTGCTGTATAAAGAAGGAACGTCAGAGGCCTTACGTAGTACCCTTAATGACGCTGAAATTAGGATGGCGCATTTAAACCAACCAACTCTCTCAGAGATAAACTTTGTCGGCTTATGGACCCAATAAATTAAATTAAGAATAATATAATTCACAAAATATCATGTATAGTGAGGTCAATTAAATAGGTCAAACTAGTAGATCGGGGTCAACTAGATTACTGGAAAATAAAAATTTAGCTAGACCTGGAATGATGATTGACCCTGCTAAGTTAAATAACCTAGAAAAAACAGGTCAGCCATTGCATTCACTGCACTCACTTGCATGTAATCACACAACATGTTGAGTGATACAGGATGAGAGTATTAAAAAGTAATATAGTTAGCTGTTTATCGATTCAACACCGCACACGTGTAATCGAACATTAGGCGTACAATTAGGCAGGTTCCTCATCGTATTTCCGAACATCATCCAACATGGTTAAGCAAGGGACAAACGATATCTATTCGTAGGTAGCTCTGTTCTAGCACACCTTGTAGATAGTGAGCATAAGGTTAATGTTAATACAACATTTAAAATTATTTATCGCATTCCTACTAATCTAAATTTCGCTTTAAGAGTTCGTCTTCGTCTACTAACAATAACGAATAATAATATACATAAAAATCTACAATTTATCTGTCTATTCCAGTCTAGATGAATTATTTGAAATTATGCCCAAATCATGTTATATGCCTAGGATATATGGCAAGATAAAATTGCATAAAGAAGGATATCCAATGAGACCGATTGTAGACTTTAGAAACGCATCAACTTATATGCTGTCAAGATTTCTCTCAACAATACTAACACCAAAAAGTGACAACTCAAAAGCTAGAATAGTAGATTCATTTGAATTAGTGAGACGACTAAAAACCATCAAAATAGAGGAAGAGGAAATACTAGTCAGCTTTGATATGAACGGTCTCTATATACTAAAATACCCATTCATTCAGATGGCCATGGTTGCACTGAAAACGAGACTAAAAGAAGATAATGGCCGAAAGGCAGAACACACTTATCCGTAGAAGAGATAATAGAAGGGGTGAAATTCTCTCTGACAACAACAGCAACATATTTAACATTTGAAGGAAAAATATAACAACAAAATGAAGGAGGAGTAGCTATGGGATCACCCATCTCACCAATAATAGCTGACATATTCATGCATTTTTGAGAAGAGAATGCACTTAAACCATTCAGGTCATCACTAAAATGTTGGTGGAGATATGTAGACGGAAGATGTTGAGAAATTCTTCTCACACACATAAAGAGTAACGTCGACTGAATAAAGTTCACTATGGAAATAGAGAATGAAACATTGGGGAACTGCCTATGCTACCTAGACTGAAAAATACAAAGAGTAACAGATGGTAGCATAAAAACGACGCTATGTAGAAAAACCACACACTCTGGAAGATTCCTTGATTATCACTCACCTCATCCACTCACGGTAAGATGAGGATTAATACAAGGTCTTGCAGATAGAATACGTAGACTTACAACAACACCAGAGGACCAGTGTAAAGAAATAAATGTCCTATTCAAAATGTTACTCGACAACAACTACCCAAAAGAATTTATCAAAGATAATATAAAAAAGAGAAAAAAGAGGGTAGAACCGGAGAACGACAAGATGGAAGAATGCAAGAAAACAGTCACAATACCATACAAAACTGGAACGTCAGAGGCAATTCGAAGAAACCTCAAAAATATTGGGATTCGCACAACGTTGAAACCGACGAATCTAATCAAAAATAAAATAAATCAACTGAAAGATCCCATAAAAATGATGGATAAAAGTGGTAATGTGATTTACAAAATATCTTGTGCTGAGTGTCCGACTAAATATGTGGTCAAACGTCCAGATCACTCAAAATAAAAGTGAATGAACATAAACGCTTAACCAAAGGTCAACCAACAGGAACATAAGCTTAAAAGAATTTAGGCAAAAATTCATCTATAGCTGCATATGCATCATGGGACAAAAACCACAATATCGACTGGAACGATGTTTGTACTCTAAAAACTAACATGAACAAATGGAAAGAGAGACTACTAATAACAGAATCTATATTCATTAGGGAGGTCACACCGGATACATGTAACAAGGGTGACTCATCAGCACAACTGTCAACAACCTGGAATATAATTCTGAAAACACAAAATTGAATGAACAAAAAGTGAACTATATGCATATGGGTGCAAATCGTAAATGTGTGAATTACAAAATAAAACAACAGTTGGTGTGTGATCACGGGGAGTAATTTCGCTCGAAATATTACCAATAACAAAACTTCTCATTGTGTGTAAACCATTGAAATACAGTTTAATTGGTGAATAGTGGCTAGCAGTGGAGTAATCCAGGATAACGCACATTTAGTCCTATTTTGGGACTTACCAGTCAGCTGGATGTGCCTGCATTTCCCAGTGAGTGATGATGTTCCCACCGAGGCTGAAACCCAGAGCCCACAGTTTCAAACGCCAAAGCGTTATCCACTGGACCACTTGGGCCACGAGAGCCACTGTCTCTTGTGCAACGGGTTATATTAATTACTTAGTTGAATTTTTTAGCTTTTCCCGTCGATTGATTGGACCGAAATGCTCAGTCTCAGGTTGAAATATTATAATGCCTTTATTTGATCTATTCCACAATGCTCAAAAATTTTTACTGACATGAATTGTATACACTATTTTCAAGTCTGAAACAGAAGGTTTCTCTGACTTTTGACTGTTCCATCAAATACCTGCTTATAGTGTATTTACTTCGTTTCTCACAAAAGAAGGAGAAACAATACCAAGTCATTTTAAAACGGGTAAAATTCTTGCATTTCAATGAGTGTTAATCACTCAATGATTAGATATCATTAAATTATTTCCTACTTGGATTTGAACAGAAGAGATTCAAGAATATATATATATATATATATATATATATATATAATTTTTGCTAAGCCTCTTATTACTTCACAGTAATCACAACTCTGAAGCGTTTTCTTTCCTAACAGGATATAGAAAACTCTATAATCTGGCTATTTCATTCATAATCCACTCATCACAAGTATATAACATGTCGTTTCCTTTATATATTTCTTTTCTCTCTCTCTCTCTCTCCTTATTTCGAGTTGTATTTATCTCATCAAGATATGTTTCTTTCCATTCACATGATTTCGTCTTGTTCATCAACCATTTCAGTTTTCTGTTTGTTAGTATGTATTGTATAATGCCTCTCTGTGATTAACTGACTGACTGGTTTCAACGTAGAAGAACTTTGCACAGATGTGCGCACCATTTCCACTTGCCACACTCCCTCTTTGTACCACACAAATCAACCGAAGAGAGAAAAAGAATAGTGATATGGAAAAACAATAGAGTTTGGTTGGATTTTATAAATCACAAAGAGTGAAAGCATCTGCGCCAGACATTGAAACGACAATTTTGAGTCATATCACCAATTTTCTCCAGGCGCCGTCATTGGTTCTTACCATCCCGAGGACCCCAACAAGCCAGTTAGGCATTCTACACCTCCTTCTCTACGTGACTTACTGGCTTAAACTAACTGTTGCGGATTTCATTGAGTCATGAAGACACGTTTTCGTTTGACCACTACTAGCTAACTCCTTTCTAACCTGATCCATATTATGTTAGTCAGGTAAAATAGCATGTCATCAAGGAAGGCGATGGATGGCTAGTAATGCATGCGTAACACATGTCCTAAAAATCTCTCTCAATCCATGTAGTAGCTTAACAACCACCTCGTTGATTGATTTCCCCTACCAGCTACCCACCAGTCGACCACTGATGCCCAGCCTCAGTATTGATCATCCTGTTATACCACCAGCACCACCACCTGACACATACGGGAGGTAGAAAGCAGACACCTATGATCAAAGACAGCTAGTCAGTCAGCCAACCAGCTAGGCTTTTCACGTCTTCCACTTTCAATGAACATGTCTGGCTCACAGTCATAAAGGAGGACGAAGTGAAGTGCTGCTGAGCAGTATACACATTCTTTGGTCGATAACCAGCCAGCTGGATATCACGTCTACACCCTTCTCTATCCTTGCTGAGATTTCGTCAGCGATCAACCCTCTGGTGTTGGCTGATGCAGCTTCCCATCAAATAAGTGAAGTGGTCAACACACCCCAACAACCAGTTCCCCACCTGTCTATCTTTAAGCTAGGAGTTAGTCGAGTCGCAGTCCAGTCCACCCCGTAGCATCCATCATCTTACATTTGACAGCAGGAGTGAATCGCTCACATGACAAACATTCGATGACTGCTCACTGCTCAAGGTATTCAGAAGACTTTGGTCTATTTTGTCAGTGTCTTCACCCTGGAGAGAAGACTATATCATCTGTGTATGCTCGTCTGTATTCAACAGCTGTTTACACATACAGAGAGAGAGTTTCAATTAGTCTTCACAGTCTCTAACAAAATTCTGGAGCTTTTCCTTTGAAATAAAAGCAACCAACAATTTATATATTTATATATTATAAACACGCGAATGTGTAATATCCAGTGACAGAAATAAAGGGAGTGAATCAATCAAGATTAGGTTTACACAATATTATTTTAGAACATCATGACAAATACGTTATTGATCTGTCTAGTTCAAAGTAAATAGCAATATAATGCAGAAATCACGTATTCGTATGTAATAAAAAGGGTGAAATTATAAAACACTGTAAGGTGAATTCAGGTCAGAGATTGTAATTAAACAAAAAACAAGAAAAAAACGACCGCTAATCCTGCGGAAAGCAAATGTAATTACACCAGATTATTTTTATCTATTCCGGAAACTAATGATGGTGATGATGATAATGATGACGATTTACTACTCGGATAAAAATTATGCACCTCTTGTAGACAGTTATCATTTCAAGCTCCTTCGTCCTAATTTAACAGGACTCTTCAACAGTGTGCACCCATAGCACTAAAGACTGAACGGAAGATTTTCAGTTTATGAGGAGAGAACGTTGCTCTCCAACTGTTCCAACTTCTGCTAATTCCTAGTATATATCGTCCACAAGCATCTAATGTCATCAATCAGTATCGGTTCCTTACCCTTGACTTGATAATGTAAGATGATGTTACAGGATTGGACTACACCAACTCCTAGCTTAGAAATAGGGAGTGAAGTGGTAGACCGTGTTCATCGCTTCACTTATTTGAGGAGAAGCTGATGCAGCAACCAACGCCAGAGGGTTGATCGCTGACGAAATCTCAGCACGGATACATAGGGCTAGTTTCACATATGCCAGTTTACGCCGCCTCTGGCTTCATAGACGTGATATCCGACTATCGACCAAAGGGCGGGTGTACTGCTCAGCAGTCTGCTCCGTCCTTCTCTATGGCTGTGAGACCTGGCCATTGAGAGTGGAAGACATGAAAAGCCTGGCTGGCTGACTGGCTAGCTGTCTTCAATTATAGGTGCCTGCGTTCTATCTCCTGTGTGAAGTGGTCTAATAGGGTGATCAATATTCAGGTTAGGCGTGAGTCAAGTGTTAGGTAATGAGGAGAAATCAATCGACAAGGCTGTGAAGTTACATCGATTGAGATGGTAAGGACATGTGTTACGTATGCCTAGTCATCGTCTTCCTCGACCGACGGGCAATGTTAGCTGACATAGGGTCAGGCTGGAAAAGAGCACATTGTGGTCAGGCGAAAACATGGCTTCATCAGTCAATTAAATCCACAACAGTTAGTTTAAGCCAGACAATCACGTAGGGAGGGAGATGTAGACTTCCTGGTTGTAGTCCTCAAGACGGTAAACAACAATCACCGGCTGAAGACAATCGGTGATATGGCTCAAATGCATCGTTGTCAATGGCTGGCGCAGATGCATTCACTCCTTGTGACTTATAATTTTCAATGAAACTATATTGTTCTTCGTTATTACTATTCCTTTTGTCTCATATCCCTGTCTACTGTCTCTATTATGCATTTCTTCTACTTTTTTCCTTGCTTTGTGTGCTACAAAGAGGTAGTGTGGCAACTCGAAATTCTCTATCGAAAATAGATAAATAGACAGACTTGACTTGGTGGATCTCACCAGTAATGACTTCTTACTACAACTTTAGTTAGTTCATCCCAGAGTCAGTCACTGACAAGCAGTGCTTAATTATTCATGTGATAACTTCATTTTTATCTACTAAGCTTCTCTTTAAATGTGTATGCAGCAGACATTACTGATTATATAGATGTATCAGGAGTTTCATTTACGAAATTTCCCTGCTGGTTAGTACTAATCTGCTTCTCAATATTTCAACAACAAAAATCATCGTGATTGCAACCACCGTTAATCAGATTTTCATACTAATTGATACTTCACTCATAAATATATATGCAAATGTTTATTTCTTCTTAGAATGCGGTTAATTATGCATGAGTACCAGGGTAGAAGTGTGGTGAGAGCAAGCTGCTAGCCAATTGGTAGACATTGATCTACGCTGATTGGTAGAAATTAATCTAGGCTGATTCAAGGACCAATCACAGCTGACCTTGACATGGACAAATATGATTCGCAGACAAGTGGCTCGCATTTCCGAGAAACATCGAAAACGAGAAAGCAGAAGACTGCGTTTGTGTGCAAAGAACCAATCAGAAGACCGCCTTCTTTCTGCGGGCAGAAGCCTATTAATGTACGTAAAATACATATAAATACCTGTTGGTTTTCGTAATAAAACTGATCTGTTGCCAGCCTTGTCTTCTGTTGTTACAGAAGGATATTGACAAGCTTTATCAAAGTACACTTACTAATTTTATTAAGCATTCACTAGATTAACGTACAAAATACTGACAAAGAATAATCTTAATCTATTACTTAGAAAGAATCATCCGTCTTCAACAAGGAGGTGAATGTGTAACAGCAGAAGACAAGACACGGAAGCCAATGCATATTTTCAACTGATCAAACCGCTATTTACACATATACAGTTTATATTCTTTAACCGATCACTGAGCTTGTGATTTTGGTCTACATTAAACGACATGAAATAGAATGTTCAAATACATATGCAGTATTCTGTTGCTAATGCAGTATTGAACTGTTGGAATATCTGAGAATAATATTCCGTTGGAACCCATTGTCTGTATCACACCACCATAAATGTCTTCCTTCACACGTAATATCAATTTCTCTTCCACGACACCACTATCATTCAACAAGATGGATGTCAATGTTGGTGAACATTGAATCCATTATGGGTCAAATTTATTTTGATAAAGTCTCACAGTGTAGTGTTATACAGTAATATTTACCGATGACTATTTTTCGAGCACAACTTATTTCTCATAATCATAAGGAGTTATACTCTACCACAGTACACAAGTTCTATTCTTATTATATCAAAAACCCTGAGTCGCATGTTTGTTCGAACTTGTCTTCATACTGGCAGGAGACAAGCAAAGACTGTCATTGCTAAATCGACCGTGTACTGGTTGGCAGAAGATTGGCGAAATACGATCAGAAGTATTGTTGTACATTATAATATCAATATTTATTTACAGACTTTGGCACTGATTAATCATTGTATGCGAACCTGTTTTATTATCGCTTGAAGGATAAACAATCGTATTGCCTAACTGTTTTCTGTTTTTTTTTCCGTGTCGGTACTTGAGTATTAATTAGGCTTAGTCTTCTGAAACTAGCCATGGGTCCAGGATCTCTACGATCTGGATATTTGACAATGCGATTGAGATATCCTGTATATTCAACTGATAAACAGTACACTCAGTGAATATCTAAGGTATTTAAGGATTACTTGCCCTCTCTATTCAACCATTACTACAAATCAAATTAAAAAGTCAGAGATATAAGTGTTTGTTACCTATAAAGCTGCATGTAAATAAGCAGCATGTCGTTTGAATTTGTTAGATAATCTTAATTCACGTAAAGCTGATGTAGGGAAATAAAGCATTAGAAGAACAGAAGGAAAGGCCTATCATGGATTTTCTGAACACATATCGAAAAGTCTATGATTAAGAGGGAAATAAATCGTTGAACCATGCAGTGATAAGACATCTGATTGACACAGGACATCATGATGAAAATCCTGTAGCCAATCAAATCCCTACAAACTAACACTTGAATTCTTTCAAATTATTAAACAAACAATCAAGCTCAAGTCTCTTGAAGTTCCCATAGGCCATCACTATCACACAATTACAACCTGAATTTGTGTGGGTGTAAAGAGAAATTGTAGTAGGCCTTTCTCTACTTTGGGAACTCATCTTTTAACCTTAATAATTAGTAATACTACCGTTTAATAAATGCTGGAGGGCTTCATATGTCTGGCATCTAACCAAATGAGCTTAGCTCAAATTTTTCTCTTCCATATCGTCTCAAGAGTTGATTTGTATGGATTATATTTTTTTTTTCCGAGTTAGACCACAGATTGATAACAGTTAGAGAACCATTGGAAACCAACACCAGAGTACTGGACAACCAGCTGTTTCGTCAGCCTACTATGGGATTGACGTTTCATCAATGCACACCCATCACACGGGCTCGAAATGAAGACCTTCCGGTTACAAGGCTAGCAAGCTCGTAGACTATTCTTCAGCCATTGGGACACGACACCTCAACGACCAGCCCATGAATTCTAATTTCTACCAATTCGTGATTTTTAATGCAACTAGCGCCAACTAATGTCATCAGCGGGAACTCCATCTTCACTTCCCACTAGATACACCTTCACTGGTCACACCTTCTCACTAGAACTCCAGGAAACTCTGTCATGTAGCGAAGCATCAGATCAATTTTCATATCTCATTCTTGTATTAACAATTTTCTAATGACTTAGATAAACTTGTCATTTATGCACCTCAATATCTTGTTGTTACCCTTCCTCCCCCCTTTTCATATTTTAGATTACATTAGACATGTAAAAGTACAGTAATATATTACATTTTATTAACATTTGATTCATCTACATACCATTCTTAATTAGTGTTCCTCATTTTGTATCTGGTGTTATGAAGTATATTAAAACAGTAATAGAACTATTAAATTTCAATGTAGCTGACAAGATACCAATGTATTACACAGGAAAACCGGAGCTGTGCATACAAAAGAGAATTACTCAACCACTTCTACTGTCATCGTAACAACTTTATTGATTTTTAATGACTTAATTTTGTTTGATTGCCTGTTTCTTTAATTGCTTATAATTCTTGTATTCATTTAGAACTCTTACGTAATTTCCTGTTCTCCACTTTGTTCTTATGTGTATCCTGAGTATAACTCAATCATCAAACTATTCATATTATTACATAACTTCTTTTTTTTAACAACTGTTTGTGACAACTCATCACCTTTGTTACTACTCTAATTTCATTAACACCAAATTTTCTTGGCTGATTTTGTATTACGTAACTCCAATTACCAATCTTCACCTGTTTAGTTCAAATAACCATAACCAATTGTATTTTTTGTTTGACAAACTTAATCTACACATACATACAAAATAACACATATACATTTGCGATTGTACAGCTAAGAAAATGAATGCCTGGATGGAGATTATGCATGAAATACACAATGGATCCGTTTTAACCCCTGCCCCCCCCATGCACACCATGTGTTACTTTTGCTCTGTTGAAATTCCTTAAGGGGAATTCGTGTATCTAACTCATAGTAGTTAAGGCTCTACTATTGAAGTAGTGTAAAATCAACTATAATGTGACGTAACATGAAAGATATGAAAGCATGAATTGAGAGAGAGAGACCACCTCAGCATAAACAACAAGATTCGGATTCTATTTCAACACAAATGTGAAGTCAGTCAGTCAGTCACTGCTTCTATATGCGTCTGAAACTTGCACAGCCCATCACGAAAAGCATTTCCATCATCCAGCTAGCTAGCTGCCCAATTCACTGGCTGGCTTCATACTGAAGATCAAATGGCCAGCCGACCGGTCGTCCAGAAACAATTAGCAATAAAAAACTCTAGCCAGCAACAAACCAACAGGCGAGAGCCGATTCCTCAATAAATATGCAGAGGAAAATAATAGAGATGGATTGAGTATACGCTGAGGAAGCTGCCGAATGATATTGCACCCAATGCAGGCCATTGCTTGAGTGGAAGCCCAATGGGAGGTGACGAGTAGGTAGTCAGTGCGATGTGTGTTCGGGAGGAGGAGATGAGAGACTGTGGGTAATCGTGGGGTTAGACCCACTGGAGAGGTTAGCACCAAATAGAAGAAAGTGAAGATGTCTTGTTGAAGCCGTATGTTCCACTCGGAAACAAAAGCAATACGAATCATAAAGATGGGATACACCTTCTCTGTATTTTAGCTAACTTCGAAATAAAAGCAATGCTTCAACCATTTGCCTTTTTTATTCTGTCACGCGCACACACACATACACGCACAAACGTACATCTTCAATGTATTGTCATTATTTCAATCATATGTACCATATCTCTGATTATTTAATTGGATTTTAGATTTTCCTGTCGATTGATTGGATCGAAGTGCTCGGTCTCAGGTTGACATGTCTGTTGACTTCTTGTGCAGATGTTTCGACGATGTCTGGGCATTGAATTAGAATTTAATTTGAGAATGGTGACTAGCAGTGGAGTAATCCAGGATAACGCGAATTTCGTCCTATTTGGGACTCACCAGTCAGCTGGATGTGCCTGCATTTCCCAGTGAGTGATGATGTTTCCACTGAGAGGTGGCCCTCGTGGCCCAAGTGGTCCAGTGGATAACGCTCTGGCGCTTGAAACTGTGGGCACTGGGTTTCAGCCTCGGTGGGAACATCATCACTCACTGTGAAATGCAGGCACATCCAGCTGACGAGTCCCAAGTAGGGGACAAAATGCACGTTATCCTAGACTATTCCACTGCGAGTCACCATCCACAGATTAAATTCTAATTACATATCTCTTATTAGTTAAAACATGTATGGAGAATTCAATCAAGCCTCAGTAGTTAATATACATATATAAGTTTATTTTACAAATCCAATAGAAACAAATAAGAATAAAGACCGTAGACAATAGACAAGAAATATATATTCCTGTCATTCATTATACAATCTGATCAAGTTGAACTGTTCATCATCATCATCGCATTTATTTACTATCACATTGCAATACACACACACACACAAATATATATACCTTTATTATTTTTAAAAACAAAAACAACAGTGGAAGTTATCAAAGTAAACAATTCGGCGGCAGCGGCGGCGGAAGAGGAGGAAGAGTAGTAGTACTCATAAGCAGACAACTGCCTCTCTGTTATGCGTGTGTGTGTGTGTATGTGGGTGGGTATGTGTGAGTGTCGTGGGAAAGCAGAAGAATAGTGGTTAATCATTATAAAAGAAAAACACTTGAACGGAACAGTCAGTTGTAAAAAAAAAAACGACAGAGGAAGAGAGAAGCAACCAAACCACTAAATAACTGTGTTTCTTTTTTTAATAAAAAAAAGCACAAAGAAGAGATAGAGAGAGAGAAACCAAAGTATTCCCATGCCACAGCCTCATTTAAAAAAAAATTATCACATGAAAAAAGGTAAAAATTAAAAAAAGTGTGTGTGTGAGGCGGTAGGGGGTTAAAAAAACATTCACTTCAAAATTCATTGAATTCCATTCAAAGATGTTGGTTTATTCTGATGCATACTGCTGCTAGTGGAGATGTCATTCGAATAATTCAAGCTGTTAATGTTATTCTGGACACTACTACTACTATTATACTGCTTATTAGTAGTATCATTAGCATTTCCTGTGGCCAAATGTAACGGAGCCAGAAATTCCCCATACAACCGTAGTAGATGATGCAATGCTAATGCCATTTGATTACTTCCCCCAGCGACAAGAACACAGTCAACAATATGTGGATATAATTCGATAACACTGGACCAGATTGAATCATCTACTGTATGTGCGTATTTCATACAGAGATGCACCGACAGATGCGCCCCGACCAACAACATGATTCCCGACAGATAGATATAAAGACAAAAATACAAGGTAGAATGAATTATTACACGAGCAAATAAATATTAAAAAATAGTTGTTTGCAAACATACTATGTGGTCACAACACACACCTGTAATTTATTCATTATGCAATGTGTTGGTTGAGAAGGGGATTCAGTAATGCCATCATCATCATCACTATCATCATTGGTTTTGAGACAAGCCTTACTTAATCTAAGTATAAAACTTGGGTACTATACTGAAGTATAACTCCATTATGGATAAAAATTTTATTTTGATAAAATCACACAGTGTGTTTGTTATACAGTAATATTTACTGCTGATAGCCACATGCTTCGAGCACAATTTATTACTGCTCATAATCTCATTATCAACGAACTACTCACACAGCTTTCTTGCTTCGTCGTTTATATACATGAGATATAAGATAAAGTACATTCGGAAATAATATTAGTGTTGTCAATCAGATGGGAAATAAGATGTTTTTATAGTAAAATAAATGAACAACTTGTTAGAATGTTATAATGTCAATATATTTTAACATTATTTATTATCCTCTGATTTGACAGATGGTAATAATATCTTCCATATCTCTGGTATTTGCATTGAGTCACTTATATTACGCATGTGTTGATTTTAGTAGACTCGATAAACAAGGATTCAGTAATCAACCTCTCTGTCTCCACTTACCAATATTACTTCTTAGAATTTAGCCCTCTCCCACCACACTATTGTGTGATTGTGTGTTAATGTATGCATGCAGTGCAATTGCTGAGCTTTTTTCTAAATTACTTATCTGTCTTTGTGCAACTGTAACCTTCCTTCCTTTTGGGTTGAACCTAGCTGTTATTATCCTGGAGGAGATTGGTTCCCACTGCATGAGAGCTTTGGTTGCTGTTGGTGACATCATGATGGCCACTCCCTCGGTGTGCTCATGGTTGTCCTCTGGGTGACCGGAATAGATTATTGTCTCTCCAGTTGATAGTTTGCACCTTCCACATCCGTTCCATCTGCTATCGCAGATTCCCAACACTTCTATTCCATATCTTCTCATTTCTGCGGCTACCTGGGCAGCCTTTCCAGCTTCGTACATTGTAAGAACATTCCACGTCCCCATCCTTATTTTTGCTTTCATCGTCTTTGTGGGATGAATCACTCTAACCTCAACCGAATTCTTATATTCTGACAGAAAATGCGACCAGCCCCGATCTACCAGTTTGACCTATATGGTTGACCTCACTCACAGTCATTGCAAGGTATTTTGTGAATTATATTATTTTGTCTAATTGGGTCAACCGACAGGGTCCTTTAACCTACAGAGCTTTTTCCTGCCTGAGTGAGTGAGTTTGTAGGTTTTAATGCCACCCTAATTCCTTCTTTGTTAAGAATCCTACGTGCTGAGGGTTTCAGATGTCCTTTCCATCCTTATATGACCTAAATTGTAGATGCTTTATATTCTTTCTTGTTTATGTTATAATTATTAGTTTCACCACATGCAACAGAGAAATGACTCAACATAAATGCCAGAGATATGGAAGATAATGTTTACCACCAGTCAAATCAGAGGATAATAAATAATGTTAAAATGTTTTCGACTCAATTCACATTTTAACATTCTAGCAAGTTATTTATTTATTTATTTAATATAAAAACATCTTATTTCCCATCTGATTGTATTTGATTAATAACACTAATATTATTTCCGAATGTACTTTATCTTATATCTCATGTAGATAAATGATGAAGCAAGAGTTGTGCCAGTAGTACCTTGATATGCCATTTATTAGCAGTGATAAATTGTGCTCGAAGCATGTGGTCATCAGTAGTAAATATTACTGTATAACACTACGCTGTGTGATTTTGTCAAAATAAAATCTTATCCATAATGAAGGCTTACTTAGGCTCCTTTAAACTGAAGCCATCAGCAGTGTAGTAACAATCAGGATATTAGACGCGTTTATTATTACACCACTTCTCGCCCCGCATGCTTCGCTGGAGGGTATTACACAAGGCTAAATTACCGATGCACAACTATCCTATAATCTTCTATTTAGGTATCCTAACGAATTAAATACTGTTATGGAGTGATCGAGTATAGATATTGACTAACGAGATACAACGGATGATTTTAGAACGACTGGTATCGCTAAGTGATAGTTAAATTTCCCTGACCCGAAGAGCAATTTTGAAGACTCACATGTCGTTGACGAACGACATGTACATTATTCCAACAATGGAAGCTGTCACACAAGTGTGTCAATCAATTGTACAGTACAGTACAATACAAAGTATAAGCATATAACTAACATACATGATCCAATACGATAGATCAAGTAGTTTTTTTCTCACCCCCACTGGATTCTGATTGATTGCAATGTCATGTGACAAAGGTCATACATCATTGTTATTTAGTTAATAGACAAACAAGATAGACTGTGAGTCATTACTGACTAACGAACAATAGACATATATCAAACCATATCAGACTGGCAAACAAAAAGCAGATATCATGTGACTACATATCAAATACCTAAACTGTTGAAGATAGATCCCATATTATTTTTTGTTTTTATTAGATATACCGTGCAGTGAAACAGTACTATTTACTGGGATATAAATAATAATTTGAATATCCTCGTAAGTTATTCAGAACAAAAATAGTTAGAGTGAACAACTGTGATGATTTTAATAAATTCTCCTTCAGACACTACAATTATAAATCCATTAGTTGAAGGTTTTCGTTATGAGCATGACATCAGTTAGAGAACCATTGGAAAACCTGTGAGGAGTACTGGACAGGTGTTTCGTCCTAGTTTCGGACTCTTGAGCAGTAAGCACCCACCGTCAGTCAGTGTGTTGTAGAATTGTCTTTTATCTTTCCTGGCACTCTTCCTCACTTCTTCATTCAGTTCGATATACATTGAGCTTAGCTTCCCCTTCTCTTGTCCATCTTTCTGTTGAATCATTTCCTCTTCCACCATCCTCCTCTCCTGTCTTCTATTAGCTTCCAGGTAGGTGTCCATTGAGATCCATTCCTTCTCTTCACTCTTCTTTCTTCCTAGAACAGTTGTCAACGTTTCCCTGATCGGCACCTTCAGAGAGTTCCAATGTTCTTCTACACAGGTTTCCTCAGTGATGCCATTTAGTGTCTCCGACTTTGCTCTGATCTGATCTGTAGTGAAGGCATTCCTTGTAGTTTTGTCCCTCTGTCGAGTTTCTGAATGTTGAACTTGAATTGTAGCCTGCCTCCAGTTGTTTTCAGGGATTCCAGCTTCAGCTGGAAGGCTCCGTGAACTAGGTGATGCTCTGGGCCCACATATACTGCCCTTGCTGACTTTGTATCTAACAGACTGCGTCTCCACTTTCTTGAGCGGCATTCAGATGAAATCTGTCTGAATTATGGTGTGTCCGTCAGGTGAAATCCATGTTGCCTTATGTAAATGATTGTACTTGTACATGCAGTCTCCGACCACCAAATCACTAACAGCGCAAAAGTCTGCAAAGAGTTCTCTCTTTTCATCCTTTTCATCGAGAGACAGCTTCTCCAGCCATGATGAGTTCTCGTCTTGTGTTATCTGCTCCAAGTTCAGCTGAAATTCAAATTGTCCGCACGGATTTTGATGTCACCATTTGGGATGTTGTCCATTACTGCTTACACGTGTCTATAGAAATCTCCCTTCTTCTTCTTCTCTTCTGAGTCGTTTGTAGCATTGTGCATATCATTGGATGGTTGTGCCTTTCCTCCCCTATGAGTTGAATCTTGTTGTTATTATCCTGTAGGAGGAGATTGGTTGCCACTCCACACGAGAGCCTTGTCTGCTTACTGTTGGTGACATCATGATATCCACTCACTGCCTCAATGTGCTTGTGGTTGTCGTGTGAAAGTGGTTAGTTGAGTAGATTATTGGCTCTCCAGTTGACACTTTGGCTAGTCCACATCGACTTCATCTGCTCTCGCAGATTCCCAAAACTTCCATCCTTTATCTTCTCATATCGTCAGCTACCTGGGCAGCCTTCTCGGTTTCGTGCACTGTATGAACACTCCTCGTGCCCATTCTTATTCTTCCTTTCATTGCGGGAAGACACATTGACTGACCTACTGGCTTTCACCAGCCCATGTCATTTCGACTCTCCAACTCCAGCGAAGAATAAAACTGTTATTTGAATTTTTTGTGTTTTTAATATAATTTTTGTGCGTTGAAGTTTCTATATTTTTTGGTTAGTTTTCTGTGGTAGGGTCGCTAACCCCACTCCTGTCCAACTCTCCATCTCTACAGGGGCTTGGCACCGGATAGTAAACTAGTGAGCTAGTAAACTAGGCGAGCCTAATTAAAAATAAACTTTCGTGATTGTTACATTGTGAAGTCATGTTCACAAGTCTGATTTTTGAAGGACACAGAGAGGGAGAGAGAGTGTGTGAGCTTTTCTAGCGTAGGCAGTCTAGATGCCATAAAGTTTTGTTGAAGCTTTACAAGTGTAAATCAACCAGAAAAATTGTATACACGAACTTGTTAATCTTTTTCTGATTATAAAACATGCTTGTTTTCTCAATGATGTGACGCAATAAACTTTTTCTGTCTTTTATAACCACCTTGTAAGTGTAAGTGTGACAATTTCAGTGGTTATGATTTGAGTAACAAAAAATAAGAAACCAAAACAATATTATGAAAAGATCTTGTTTTTCCTTTGCTTAACCACACTATACAGGATGATGTTAGGAAATACGATGATGAACCTGCTTAAATGTACGCCACACTGTAGCTGCAGTCAAATAGGTAGATACAGCATAGAGGAGGTAGAATCAAGTAGTTTCAGTGAATTTCGTCACCAAGCAATACCACTTAAAGTTCACTGAAAAGCAAAAACCACTGGACAGGTGATTTGTCACACTCTACGACTGTTCATCAGTAAAGACCATGCCCCAGAAGCTTCAGTGTTGATTCGTATGCGCAGATAAAACGAGAATGGCACGTTATCATTTTTTAAACAGCCGAAACATATAAATGCCTGATTTACAATACTGCAATGATACTGATTTAATTTATCAAATGTACCGGGAAAAAAACCTCGCCTAGAGTGCTAACTCACTAGTTTACTATCCGGTGCCAATCCTCCGTAGAGATGGAGAGTTGGACAGGAGTGGGGTTAGCGACCCTACCACAGAAAACTAACCAAAAAATATAGAAACTTCAACGCACAAAAAATATATTAAAAACACAAAAAATTCAAATAACAGTTTTATTCTTCGCTGGAGTTGGAGAGTCGAAATGACATGGGCTGGTGAAAGCCAGTAGGTCAGTCAATGTGTCTTCCCGCAATGAAAGGAAGAATAAGAATGGGCACGAGGAGTGTTCATACAGTGCACGAAACCGAGAAGGCTGCCCAGGTAGCTGACGATATGAGAAGATAAAGGATGGAAGTTTTGGGAATCTGCGAGAGCAGATGAAGTCGATGTGGACTAGCCAAAGTGTCAACTGGAGAGCCAATAATCTACTCAACTAACCACTTTCACACGACAACCACAAGCACATTGAGGCAGTGAGTGGATATCATGATGTCACCAACAGTAAGCAGACAAGGCTCTCGTGTGGAGTGGCAACCAATCTCCTCCTACAGGATAATAACAACAAGATTCAACTCATAGGGGAGGAAAGGCACAACCATCCAATGATATGCACAATGCTACAAACGACTCAGAAGGGAAGAAGAAGAAGGGAGATTTCTATAGACACGTGTAAGCAGTAATGGAAAACATCCCAAATGGTGACATCAAAATCCGTGCGGACAATTTGAATTTCAGCTGAACTTGGAGCAGATAACACAAGACGAGAACTCATCATGGCTGGAGAAGCTGTCTCTCGGTGAAATGAATGACAGTGTGCAGCAGGCCGACCGGCCGGAAACAATTAGCAACAGGAAACTCTAGATTGCAAGAAACCAGCAAAGGAGAGCCGATTGCTGAACAAATATTTAGAAGAAAATGGAGATGTGTTGCGGACATACAGTGGTGACCGTCGAATGACATCGGCGCGTTGCAGGCCATTGTTCGAGTGGAACCCAAATGAGAAACGACGAATGGGTCGTCTGTGCGGTGGTGACATGGAGGAGATTGTGCGTTGGAGAGGAGGAGGAGATGAGAGATTTTGGGTTATCGTGTGGTCAGTCAGATGAAGAGGACATCAGAAAATAGAGGAACATGGAGGTGTGTGAAAGCCAGTCGATGAACCCAGTCACATTCCCACTTTTCATTACTTTGCGTTCCAAGTGGATTTCAAGGTTGAGTTGTGAAGTTCCAGTAGTAGTGGTGACTTGGGTTTTGTTTTCATCCGGGATTACTGACGATTACACAATACTGAAGATCGAGTCGGCGACTGGTGAGACCTAAACCACTTGTTTAGTTGGCGAGTATTCCATTCTAACAGTTGATCAGCGGCACACATACAGACACAATCGAGTAAAATAATTTTTTATGTTCACTAAAAAATAAATAAACACACTTAACTTACCGTCTTGTTGGATTGGGACAGACTGAAGTGATGTCAGCATAACTGTCAATGCCTTGAATACATAACTGATTTCGGACAAACGAGCACTGTATATATTTATAAAACGAAGAGTAAGAAAACCAATTAAACAAAAGGTGTGTTAGAGTAAACACATCAAGCTTTTTTTTCAGTTTCAAATATAATCTTAATTAATAAATTATATATGTCCAAACCAAGTTCACTTTTAACAGTTTGAAAAAATTTGGGCATTGGATATATGATATTCATTATAATAAATGTTTCTTATTGCATTTCCCAATGAATGAAAAACAAAACGATATTGTTATTTTTACTTGCGTTTCGCTATTTAATGCCAATAGCTTTATCTAAGTATTATTAAACTGGAATCTACAAAATCTCAGCATATATATAACAAAGAGTTAAGAGGTGAGAAAATAGACTTAGGTCAAGTTAAAAGGATATATATACATATATATATATATATATATATATATATATATTGAAAGTCAAAATAACAATGAAGATCACTAAACCAAATAACAAAGGTAATAGTACATCTGTTATGGTATCAAAACAAAGTTTACTAACTTGATCATCGTTCGTCAATCTGGGGTCATTTTTCGTTGTCAGGTTGGTCATTTGGTAAAGAAAACAAAACAAACAACAGTCGTCATTCCACACAGAGCAGAGACGTCAGACAATATCAGAAGAGAAGAGTACTCAATCAGCTCGACATTAGAGTTTTCTTCAAAACATCAGACACACTGCGAAACAACCTTGTCCATATAAAAGACAAAATCCCTAAAGATTCTCTATCTAATTGTGTCTATAAAGTAAAATGATTGGAATGTGATGCGATATACATCGGACAAACATCTCGAGAAATCAAAATCAGAAGAAGTGAACATCGTAGAGCATCTCTTAGACCACCGAGAAATCCAGTTGAACTAGAAAAACTTGAAAAATCATCAGCCATAGGTCGTCTACACGCTATAGAATCAGGCCACATAATTGATTTCGACAATATTGAAATAATCCAGAAAAACTTCAGAAATCACAAAGAACGTCTAATATCAGAAGCACTTCATATCAAGTGGAGTCCAAATTGTCTTGGCTGAATAGGAATGATGGACTAAAACAGAATCTGACCTGGTTACAACACCTCCCTCTCCTCCCCCACGAAGTGACAAATCAACACGAATGTAATAAGCAAGTTCACTATGTAAACACATGCTGTTTTTACAATTTTACACGCTTATCAAATCCAACAATCTACACCTGGTTTTGTTATCTTTACCAATTAGCCAACTTGACAACGAAAAATGACCCCAGATTGACGAACGATGATCAAGTTAGTAAACTTTGTTTTGATACCATAACAGATGTACTATTACCTTTGTTATTTGGTTTAGTGATCTTCATTGTTATTTTGACCTTCCATATGTGCTTCTAACTTGACCTAAGGAGTCTATTTTCTCAACTCTTAACTCTTTGCTATATATATAAGATGAGATTTTGTAGATTCCGGTTTAATAATACTTCTTTGATAAAGCTATTAGCATTAAATAGCGAAACGTCAGTAAAAACAACAATATCGTTTTGCTCTTTTTCATTCATTGGGAAATACAAAAAACTTTATTATAATTAATTAATAAATATTGTAATGTCGCTATACATTGCAGTCTTGAACAAGAGACTGTTTTCTGACTGTAAGTTGTTAATGACCTACACACAAAATCCATTAACACTTGTACAACTAGAAGGTTTATTGGGAATATTTCCTTCGCAAGAGATTATAAACACGTTACACCATCAAAGCAAAACAACCAGCTACAAAACAAAACAAACAAAAAAACAACAACTGGATGATTCGACCTTTGATTCAAGATTACATGCTCTATTTGAAACCTACACTAACAATACTGAAGTCAATGTGTCGTAGGGAGATATACACGGTGAGTAGTTTAAAAACTTCCACCTGTTGGTCAACCATCATTTGGTAGAGATGTCAATATATCCGGTAAAAATTACTCTGTCGAAATTCACCTGCTAAAGAAACTATGCGATATTTGTGGAGCCAAAAACAGCAACTCAGAGATGAACTTGTTACCAGGGTATAATCTCGTCGACTTAGTCCCTCTAGGTGAAGATGCTGACAAAATAGAGCAGAGTCTTCTGGGAACCTTTGGCAATGAGCAGTCTACGAATGTTTGGCATGCGATTCGCTCCTGATGTCAAATGTAAGATGATGCTACAAGGGTTTGAATGGACTGCGTCAACTCACTCCTAGCTTAAAGATAGGGAGGTGGTGAAGTGGCTGATGGAGTGTGTTGACCACTTCACTTAATTTTTGGGGGAGGGGGAGTTTGCATCAGCCAGCCCTATCAGCGGGTTGAACGCTGACGAAATCTCATCATGGATACAGAAGGCTCGTTCGGCATGCGCCAGCTATCTCTAGCTTAGTAGACGTGATGTTCGGATGACTGGCTATCGAGCGAAGAGCGTGTGTACTACTCACACACCATCCTGCTTTTTGGTCACCTGTAAGACATGGCCATTGAAACTGGAAGATATGAAAAACCTGGCTGGATAGCTAGCCATCTTTGATCATAGGTGTCTGCGTTCTATCACCCGTGTGTGTTAGGTGATTGGTGGTGGTATAACAGGATGAACAATATTGAAGCTAGGCATCGATGGTTGAGCGCCAGGAAGGAGAAATCAATCAAAGAGGTGGTTGTGAAGTTACACCGTTGAGATGGTCAAGACATGTGTGACGCATGCATGACCAACCATCCATCTCCTTCCTTGATGACTTGCAATTTTAGCTGACTGACATAAGATGGATCAGGTTGGAAAGGAGTTAACTAGTGGTGGTCAAACGAAAACATGGATTCATCAGTCAATGAAATCCCCAACAGTTAGTTTCAGTCAGCCGGTCACGTAGGAGGGGGGAGGTGTAGCGCTCCTGACTGGCTGGAGTCTTTGGGATGGTACAAACCAGTGACGGCTGGAGACAATTTGTGATATGGCTCAAAATCGTCGTTGTCAATGGCTGTCGCAGATTCATTCACTCCCTGTGATTCATTATATATAATAGAACTCTATTGTTCTTGCATATTACTATTCTTTTTCCCTCACTCACACTTCTGTTTATTATATCTCTTTCTGTTTTGAATCTCTCATTACTCTCTTCGGTTGATTTGTATGGTACAAGGAGGGAGTGTGGAAAGTGGAACTGGTGTGCACATCTGTGCAAAGTTGTTGTACGTTGGAACTAATCAACTAACAGCAAAGGTTTGAATAAATACTGATTATATTTTTGCACGTAAGGTGGAATCTCTTATTGTGTGACAACTTAACCACCTACTTCCTTGTAGTGAAATTGTGAAAAACAGAAATAAAAAAATATCAAAAAAAGAAGAAAAGAAGAGAATAGCGTGTAAGAAGAAAAAACAACAAATATGTAGGCAAACACAGGAAATTATAAATGTTGTACATTTCTACGGCCCGCTCCCCTCTAAAGCATCCTGAAGATCAAAAAACACTTTTCTCCTGTAGTTTCCAACTACATAAAAATATTCCACGTCAACATGAAATAAAACTATTCAAAGTAATAATAAACACAGACAGACAGGGAGGCAGGCGTTAGGTGCACCATACAGAAACTAACACAACACGAAAGGAAACAACCTAGGATTAGTGTGGGGAAAAAACATTTTCCACGGAAGTGTATCAGTGTTCATGTGATTGCAGCAACTTCGAAATAGGATAGAGAACTAAGGAGACACCGATCACATAGGAGGGAAGAGTAAAAGCAGTCATTGAGAATAGTAATAATAATAAACACTAAATGTGTACGTTTACACACCATTATGATAAGTTTAGAGACATTATTACTGTGAGAGTCTCCTAATGACTGACACAGAGGGCTAGTTTCGCATATGCCAGTTTACGCCGTCTCTAACGTAGACGTGATATCCGACTATCGATCAAAGGGCATATGTACTGCTCAGCAGTCCGCTCCATCCTCCTTTGTGGCTTTGAGACCTGGCCATTGAGAGCGGAAGACATAAAAAGATTAGCTGTCTTTGATCATAGGTGTCTGCGTTCTGTCTCCCGCGTGAAGTGCAATAACAAGGTGAGCAATATTGAGGTTAGGCAACACTCAAGTGCTAGGTAAGGCGGAGAAATCATTCGACGAAACGGTGAAATTACGTCCACTGAGATGGTTAGGACATGTGTTACGTATGCCTAGTCATCGCCTTCCTCGACGGGCAATGTTAGCTGATATAGGGTCAGGATGGAAAAGAGCTAGCTGCGGTCGAACGACAACATGGCACCAGTCAATGAAATCTACAACAGAGAAGATTTGTAGCTCAGGTGGATGATTTGCAATTAATAGTGTTCTCTGAGCTGGTTGGACGACGAAAGCTTCGGGAGGGTAAAAACTAATGGTTGGAAACAATTGGTGACATGGCTCAAAATCGTTCTCAGTGGCGCAGATGCATCCACTCCTTGTGACTTCTGATTTCCAATGAAACTGTTTTGTTCTTCGTTATTGCTATACCTTTGTCTCACACCTCTGTTTACTGTCTCTTTTATGCGTTTCTCGTACTTTCTTCTCTTGCTTTGTGTGCTACAAGGAGGGAGTGCGGCAACTTGAACTGCCACACATATGTGCAAAGTTCTATGTCGAAAACAGACAGACTGACACTTTCATTTGATGAAAACACATTTTATTTTGATTATAGTTTGATTCCACACAGTATTTTTCGTGCAGCTATGGAATTTTCAGCATGTGACATCGGTAGCCCAAATTTAGCAAACCGACCATCGATATGAGGTATGGGGGATCGAACCCCAGACCATGTGCACGGTTGAGAAGCGTCCTAACTGCTGTGCCACCGACGCACAGATATAGAACATATCACGTTTTGGTGTAACCTACCTACGTGATGCGTGCGTGTATTAATACCATCTATTCACTGATTATAAGCCTCTTAATTCTTGAATTCATTAGTCTACCTCACCACTTAACGTAACTAGTTGAAAGACCCATTGGGCTTTCTTTTTTATTGTATCTTAACTTCAATAAAGATTTATGAGAAGGTGCTTCATTCTACATGACTACTTTATATAACGACCAACCAAAATAATGTCTGATTACAATTCACCCACTTGATTCGATACGTCGTGGCGTCGAGGGTGTGTCTACGACTGAAGAGTTGTAAACCAAGACGAAATAGATGTTTAGTACTCTAGAGTTTCTCAGTCACTCAATAATCTGCACACACACATACCCACACTCTACGTGGCACAAACCAACTGTGTAAGAAAGAGACTTCATGGACTGATGTCAACTTTCAGTTTGACCACCTCTTAATTTTTTGCATCCTAATCATACTGTGGCGTATGCTACTGATAAAACTTATCAGTAGTAGAGATAAATAAAGAGAGGTTAATCGGCATAAAACATCAAATAGGAGGGAGATAGATTTGATGTCAGTCAGAGAAAGCAATTGATACAGCATTGCAGAGATAAATGTGAGACGTTAAAAGAACACGATATGAAGGAAGGAGGGAAGTAGCACAACACGGAAGATATGTGCAAATGGTGCATTGAAGATAAGGTGTATGTAATTTAGCTATATAGAGATACTAAATTTACCGTTACACTATATCAGTTAACATTGTTCTTTAAGGAAGGCGGTGATTTAGCATGTGCAACACGTGTGCTCAACTTCACAACCTCATCGATTGATTTCCATTCCTTACCTCTGCTACTACATAATCCTATTCTGCCTACACTGCATGCAGCAGTTACAAGCACATATAAACACATCTACAATTAAATTTTAAATTAAATGTTTAGTGTCAATCATACATTGAGGCAACCAATTCAACTTTAGAAAAACAAACAAACAACAGATTGAGAGAAGAAATATATGCCTTTTCAATTAGTTCCTCAACATCTGGACATCAAGTTGACTCTAGCAAAGCTTTTGAAGTTATTTATCGTATTTCACTCAACCTCTCACCAAATGGTCCACGAGTACAACTTTTACATACAGCCGAGGAAATCAGAATTCATCTGAACAAGCCAAATGTGTGTGTGCGTTCAAAAGGAATTTGTACAGCCTCTTCCATTGCTATGGCCAACTACATAATGTGTATTAAGTTTTTAAAAACGATTTTTCTCCTCTACTTGCAACTATCTCATCTTTTGACTTTGTTAATTTTTATAATTCTAGCTGATTTTATTAAATTGTTTGTTTGTATCATACGTAATTCCACTGAGTCATCCTACAAATTTCTCGATAATGTAATAACTAGTTATTCACGCCTATGAGTTAACTTATCTTGAATTCCGTAAATAATTAATTTTCACCTCTGCTTCCTTCAAAATTTAGATATCTTGTTACTGACATCTATTAGTCAATTGATGTTTTGATGACTTTTGATGACCTCTTAATTTCACTCACACCTCATCCGCCTATACCTAAACAAATGGTCTTCGTCTAACAGCCTCAAACTAAATCCTTCCAAATGTCAGACTGTTAATTTCAGTTTCTGATGTAAACGAAAGTTAAATGAAGCCGTTGATTCCTATGGTCCTTGCAAAATTGATGATACTGATATAGAAGCCCAGTCTGAAGTTAAGTATCTTGGATTAATTCTTTCTTCTGACCTATCCTGGTCCTCCCCCGTGTCTTAGCGATTTCTCAAAGAATATTTCGTCTGACTTTTTACATTAAGAAGTTAAGGCACTCAGGCATAACCCAACCACTCCTCTTACAGTTTTTCAACTCGTGTATTTTACCTATTCTTCTTTACTGTTCACCCTTATTCTTTCCTGAATTGCTTAAAAAAGACTATGTCATACTTCGTAGAACTCTTAAGACTGTCAGTAGGACGAGTGGTATCCCATTGGGCCATATCAGTGACATTGTTGCTGATAGTCACTTGATGTCATACAACAGCAGGAGACAGAAGCAAGTGGAGACGTGCAGTTGAAGCCCTATGTTCCACTAGGAACCCAAGGGAACAATAATAAAAAATAATATTAAATAACTTCACATATGCGTTGGTGGCACAGTGTTAGAATGCTCGCCAACCACGCCTCATGCTGTCTGAGGTTCGACCCCCGATCAACGCACTCCTTTACCTCCCTAAACCAGTAAGTAATAAGACTGGTAAAGAGGGTAGGTTAGGCATGAGGCTAGCAACCCCAATCCCGTAAAAATAAACACCACTGTTACCGAAACTTCAAGCCTCTAGCTTGAAGCCAACTTATGTTCCACTGTGAACGTAAAGGGGAATAAAAAAATAACTTCATATAAATCTAAGTAACTTAATTCTATCTAACAATATTAACAATGGATAATAATAGTCGACCAAACTAACAATCTTCTTCTTCTTCTTCTGAGTCATCCTATTCTTTTTAGTCATCATTTCTCTTTTACAAGTTTCTTAATTATGTAATAACTTGTTGCTGACGCCTATGAATCAACTTATCTTGAATTCCGTAATTAATCAGCTTTCACTCCTCCCTCCTTCAAAACTTAGATATCTTGTTAATGACATGTATTAAAAAACGGTTTCAGAGAACAAAATTTTCTTTTCGACAAAGTAATCAACTAGGCTGTACATTCGCGTGCTTATAGTACATGTGTGTGAGAAAGTTCCAGAGGTCAGATTAATAAAATTGTTAGGTGTAAGAAAGAAAAGATAGATAGAAATATTTCAGGTCAAAGGGCAAATTAAAAACTCCAATGTCTAATAATCAGGAAGATCGGGTAGAAAAGACAAAATAGGATTATAATTACCAGAAAACTCGTCAGTTTTTATAATTACGGGTTAATGACGTAGTATTAACGAAATGGGTAGGAGGTTCGGATATATAAAGATAAAAACAGTAACCAAATCTAATAATGCAGATAGGGATTTAAAAAGGTAAATATAACAAATAAACGGGAAGGTTGGACAAGAAAGGTAATAGGATAATCATTATTGGTGAGACTGACTTTTCATGATAGCCACGGTAGGGACAACGGTTGGATGCGTTTCTTTTGGACTTATAGAGTAGGATTGAGTTTTTGGATCGCCAGTGCTTCAGCTATTCCTAGATGTCTTGATTTAACACCCTTTGAAGGTTGGATCGGATCTTGTATATGGCTTTGATAGACTTTTCAAATGGGGCTGAATGTCTAGAATTCACCAAATGTTCTGTTATCGAAATATACACCCCTGTGCGTTCTTCCTTTGCTAACCATGCTGGATAGTGTTCCCGCACGCGTTTTACAAGCGGACGCATGGTACGGCCAATGTACTCAACTCCACACGAGCAAGTGAATTTGTATATGCATGTCTCTTCGCTGCAACCGTCTTTTTATTAATTCCTATGACATCTATTAGTTAATTGTCTTGATTACCTTTAGCCTATTAATTTCACCCACCCAACCCCATCCGCCTATACATAAAACTGGTTAACTAAAACAATCACTTGATTGGTAAAAGGATTTTGATGTAAAAAACGACTATATATTGGTGTAGAGCCAGCCAGCCGATGATGAAGAAGTAATTGAATTGAAGAGGAATATATTTCTTCGCCTAATCTGTTTTTTTTCTAAATGCATAAATGGGAATTTGGAAATTCAACTTTCAAGGAGATATCAACCAACAGTAATTTCTTTTTTTTTTTAAAAAAATGGGAGGGCAATCAAAGCAAATCCAATTAGCCAGTTGAACAGTCTTGGATTAGATTAAATTACATAACTTGACATAAATCTAAGTAACTTAATTCTATCTAACAATATTAACAATGGATAATAACAGTCGATGAAACAAACAAACAATCTTCACAAATACACTGACCTCATTTGAATTCAAACACAAAATTAAAAACTCACCGAGGTAATGGACACTTGCCAACTAATCGTGAAGCTTGATAGAATTTAATCAATACCAGACGACATCGTTGCAGAATACTACGTACAGCTGTTTTGCTAACCATTAGAGAAAAACTTGTATTCATTGCATTTACTTTATAATTGTTAGTATTATCATCAATTGAATTATTATCTAATCGTATTTGTGTTGTTGTTGTTGATGTTCTTGAATTTGTCGGCGATGAGAAAGCATGCGACAGTAATTTACTAAAGCATAAACGAGCAAATTTTTCACGAAAACTCAATTGTCTTAAACGATCTAAATCAATATCCCAAGCGAGTGATTCATTCATCAAAGGATCTTGAGGCAATTCAGTGGTTAAAAAATTCATTTGACGAACAGCACGACCTAATCCTCCTTTAGGGAATTTAACTTCACTATTCAATTCAGCTGGCTGACAATGCATCGTTGTAGGCGCTGTTGACTTATTGTCGGAGTGATCAAAAGATGAATTCAATTGATGTGATCCATTCATCAAATCAGCATCTTCACCACTAGGAGTATTGTGATCGCCTTCATTATTGGTGATACTGACAGGTACAGCTGATTGGACAGAGCCAACACTGAGTATATTAATTAGTCGGCTAATAAAGAACTCTGGTAGTTGTGCAGGATTTGACAGGAATAAATCACTGATTAAATCGACAAACTATGGTATTCGACGAAAACAAAAAACAAAGGAGAAATTGAAATAATCAATTCAAGCAAGTAAATACGTAGTAGTATATTAAAGTAGCATCTAGCGATGTATTCGGAATCGAGTCAGCAATGACCTCAATAAGAAAGAGGTGTGAACCAATGGAAAAAGAAGTGTATCTTAAATTTTACGGACCATATTTTTTCGAGCATACATCAGAGAACAAACATGAATCTTGAAAGCATATACGAAATTCTTTTTTTGATTATATACATCCATCGTGGACATGAAGAGGCGAAATTCAAACAGGCATTCACTATCTTTCACTTCATTCCACCTACTACTTGCCTCTTTCTCTCTCTTCGTGCTGACATAAAGATAGACTAGCTTTCACTAGGCGAATAATCAAAATATAAATTATGCACTCACAGAAAGTGCTTAAAAGACGACATTAGTTCAACACACAATTTTGTATTGTTGACATTTTCAATCACATCACATTTTATTGTCAAGTGGTTATATGATTTGAATGTGCATTGAAGACAATGTGAATAAATGACCGATGAGATAAGAGAGTTTAGGCGATTTGGTGAATTAATATTTTTTTCAACAATAAATGATCAAATTATGATGGAGCCGATTTCTAGCTCAGCTTGATGACTTTGATGTAGTTGTATTCTCCGAGCTAGCTGGATGATTTGTTTGAGAAGCTATCATTGCCCTACTAGGCAACATAATCAGTGAATAGCTCAATGTGATGAAGTGAGCATTTAGATTCCTCCACGAGCTTATTACTCATCTCTTCTGGTGACTACCTTGAACGTGATTGGTTGTCTTTGTGTGTTTTCAAACCTCCTAGTCTACTTGTATTGGTGTTGATTGCTTCCTTGAGCTGAAGTTTTACTACTTGTGCATGAGATTTTCCTCTTATGGATTGGTAAATTTTGTCCATGTCAATGTGTCTATTGATTGACGATTCACTGGAATACCAGGCTTCTACAAATTCTCTAGCATTCTTAGGGTTTCCTCTGCCTAATATATTAACGTTCAACCATGGGCATCAATTCAACTGGGACAAGCCTAGTATTCCAATGAATTGTCAATCAATAGACACACCGACATAGACAAAATTTACCAATCGACAAGAAGGAAATCTCATGCACACAAAGGGTTAAACTTCAGATCAAGGAAACAATCAGTACCAATACCACAGGTAGCCTTGGGTGTATGAAAACACACAAAAACAACCTGTTAGGAAGAGGCAAAACACATGCAATTATCAGGCCATCAGTCAAGTTATTATCGCGTTATTAGCAAGTCGTTGACATGCAATTGTTCCTGCTTCTGATTGGACGCTTGCACAATTCAAACTCCCAACCGGATTGGTTGATTTCCAGTCTACCTTATTTTCTGTATAAATACAGTCACTTTTGTCATAATAAATGAACCCGGTTTTACAGTTGATTCTCTTCGTGTTCTGCTTTACCAGTTAAGTGGGTACTGGTCAGTATGTTAAGCAGTGACCGCGTGACAACGGATCCAGCATCATAACACAACCAATCATGAGGTTCAAGGTGGTGACCAGGAGAGATGACTCATAAACTCACAGGAGAAATCTGAAATCTGACTTCATCAAATTGAAGCGTATGCGCTGAAAATGTTGTCTAGCAAGTAGGACAATGAAATCTTCTCAAATAAACCATCCAGCTAGCTTGGAGAACACAACTACATCAAAAACGATGAAATTTTTCGCTAAGCTATTTCAACCAAATTCAACGGTATACAAAGTCCAAGTTTTGTAGATATGAACACTATTCATCAGTGCCTGAGTATGTATATACATATATATATATATACGCCAGCAAATTCCACGTCTAATTTACAAAACTCAACAAAGTTAAATCTAACAACAATTACATACAATATCTGGGTTCGAATCCCAATGAGTGTGCACCGCTGAAGAGTCAGTCCCCAACTAGGACAAAACAGCTGTCCAGTACTGTCAGGTTTTCCAACGGTTCTCTAATCAATGTCAGCTCATGATGAAATCCTGTAATAAAACATACAATATCTCCTTTTCTGCTGATAATAAACATTTTAGAATTAAAATCAAGCCATAAAATGAGAAACTGAAGTAAACTTACTTTACAGTCTAATTCTTCATGAAGTTGAAACTCCTCAATGGATAGCGATGACGGAGGTTGACTAGAAAAATACAGTTGTGAGTAGAAATCAGAAAAGAGAAAAACACGGTGTTAATATCCTTATAAAGGATGATAACGACGGAATACCAGACAGCATCTCATTATATTATCTCGTACTTTTTAAATATAGACTTCGAGCAGTTAACCTACGATTCTAGTGGGAAGCCGTGACCCTAGTAGGGTACAGCATGTTGACGGTGAGGCAATAACTCATCGAAGAAGACATTGCGAAGTGGTTGCGCTGTGTCATGAATTGGCAGAAGTTAGAATTCATGAGCTGGCTGGCCATTGAATCGACCAGGTCCCAGTGGCTGATGAATGGTCTACGAGCTAGCTAGCCTTGTAATCAGAAGGTCTGGGGGTACGAACCCTGTCGGTGGGTGCGTACTACTGATGAGTCCCAAACTAGACTGATGAAACATATGGCTGTACAGTACTCCAATGGTTCTCTAACTGATATCAATAATAATAAGTGGTTGCGTTGATAAAATTAAGCCATCCTTTAATCATCTACCCCTGACCATACAGAACGCATAATAGTAGATCAGTTTTTTACTTGATATATGCATAAAATCAACACTACACTCATATATGGAAAGGTCAAATGATTTATTTGAAGAGAGGTTAAAAAAGAGATCAAGTTAGGAATATAGATAGCGATAAATTTATGCAGCCATATTGTATATATATATATATATATATATATATATACATGGTGGTTTTCGTCAATTTTGCCATTCTAATTATATTTTGTTTTGACAGCCTAATTTCCTAATCTTCAATTTTTTCATTATCATCACCTCTACTATTCAACTGAACTGTTTAACTCTTACACAAGTGTATTGTTGATTTAACGCCTCTATTCGATTTGCAACATTCGTTTGTAATCCTAGAATGCCTACTTGTCAATTACTAACTTCATCCTAACTGACCACTTTAACAAAAGCTTTTATTCCATTCCACTTAATCACGTGGTATTTTAACCATCCACCCATCATCTTTATATGATCGACGATCACAGTCTGCATTGATATGAAATTGTTCATGTGGCTGAATATGTACTTCCTGACGTTTACCCGCTTCTCTTTGTTTACATTTCTGGTTGTATATACGTGACCTTGTATGGTCCTTTCCACTTTGGAAGTAGTTAGCATGACCCTGGCGCGTACTCACCAGTGTTTCGCCTCATACTATCATATGATGACTTAGCCCAACCTCTCAGCAGCGTTCCAAGTAAAAGACTCTTCGCTGACGGATCTTGAATTCCATTCAACTCCGCACACAGCCTCGAAGTCCTCCCCGAAGATCCATATGTCTCCTTCATCAAAAACCACAGGCCATGCGATTTTCATTTGTCGTAAACGTGTATTCTCAGTTGATCAAACCGCTATTTATATATCTATGCAGTTTTCCATTCTTTAACCAATCACTGAGCTTGTGATTTCGGTTTACATTAAACGACATGAAATAGAATGTTCAAATACACATATATGGCATTCTGTTGCCAATGCAGTAGTGAACTTTGGGGATGAAATTACGTTGGCATACATTATCTCTATCACACCACCACAACATGACTGTCTACATCTGATAATCTAAGAATTTCTTGCGCTTACTGCGCGCAGTCTATCTTTTTTTCTATTTATGGTAACCAGTGTAGGTAGGTCATCAAGGGTTGTTTTTTTATAGACATTTGTTCAGATTTAATTTTTATGAAAAAGATGACTTTGTTTCCTCTCTTTTGGTTTTCTAGTAACACGTCACTGTCTTAAAGGTGTACTAAAAGTAAAATAGAGAAAGGATAAAAGACCTAGTTTCCAAGAGTAGACAAGCTGATGAGACAGACAATCTGCGAAATCCTCAGACGACAATGGAGTAAGTTGGAAACTTGGAAGAGAGAGAGTGTGTTTGCTAGTGTGTTGGTTCTGACTGACTGGTTTCAATGTAGAACTTTACACTGGTGTGCACCAGTTCCACTTGCCACACTCCTTCTTTGTACCACACAAAACAACCGAAGAGAGTAATGAGAGATTCATGAACAGAGAAAGATAATAAACAGAAGTGTGAGTGAAGTAAAAAGAATAGTAATATGGAAGATCAATAGAGTTTTGTTGGATTTTATAAATCACAAAGAGTCAACGCATCTGCGACAGCCATTGACAACGACGATTTTGAGTCATATCACCAATTTTCTCCGACCATTGTTCGTTTTTACTATCCCGATGACCCCAACCAGATTGCAAGGCAGTCTACACCTCCCACCCTACGTGACTGGCTGGCTGAAACTAACTGTTGTGGATTTCAAAGACTGATGAAGCCATGTTTTTGTTTGACCACCACTAGCTAACTCCTTTCCAACCTGATCCATCAGTCAGCTAAAATAGCATGTCATCAAGGAAGGAGATGGATGGCTAGTCATGCATGCATGCGTAACAAATGTCCTAACAATTTCTCTCAATCGATGTGGTAGCTTCACAACCACCTTGTCGATTGATTTCCCCTACCACCTACCCACCACTCGACCACCGATGCCTAACCTCAATATTGCTTATCCTAGTATACCACCACCACCTGACACATACGGGAGATAGAAAGCAGACACCTAGCCAGCCAGTCAGCTAGGCTTTTCATGTCTTCAACTTTCAATGGCTATGTCTCACTCACCGCCATAAAGGAGGATGGAGTCAAGTGGTGCTCGATAACCAGCCAGCCTCATATGAAGTCTACTAGGCCAGAGATGGCGTAAGTTGGCTGACATATACTAAACGACTCTTCTGTATCCGAAATAAAATTTCGTCAGCGATCAGTCAGCTTATGGGACTGGTTGATACATCTTCCCCCCCCCCCACCCCGACTAGTTCAAGTGGTCAGTCAGGGTGTTAGTTCATTTATTTCAGAAATTCAAAAAAAAACAAAAACAATAAACGATAAGGTTTCATGTTTTCCTTCAATTAAATTTTGAAGAAAAAGAAAGCATTAGGATGTGAATAATGCATTATTATTATTATTATCTCATATCATTTTTTTAATTAAGTTTCACACGCCGTGTTATTTGAGTAAAGCTCAAAACTAGAAAATATGCCGTGTTCCGATTTTTTTCTTTTTAAATAAAAACAAAAGTTACCCTAGATGATAAAAAACAATGATAACTTCACTTGTTTATAAGGAGGAAATAAATTCCCATCTGAAAATCGTTGTGTCTTGAACATTGAAACAACTTGCAGATATAGAATGAAATCTTTTTTTTTATAACACAATTCATTGAATAGATGTTTTATAATAAACTTAGTATGTAATGTTCACGTAGTTTCATGTGATGGCAGAATCTACGAACTATGAAGTCAACTTCATCCCCGGGACTGACCATCTTTAAAATATTGGCATGGAGATGTGGTTCACTGGTGGGTTTAAACACTCCTTGGTCAGTCGATGAGCTAAGAGTTCGAGTCCCACTCCACATAATTCAGCCAGGAAAACTAAGTAAAAATAGTCAGACTTTATAAGACCAGTGTGGCTTCAGCTTCTTTGATACAGTAAAAACTGTATCGCAGATAACTGATATGTATATGCATCACAGTTCCACTTGACAGACTAATCATTCCATTCGATATTCGAAGAAAACACATCCCGGATTCAAACTTTGTTCCTCCTAATTCATCAAAAAGATATCCTAGAGACAGAATACATGAGCTTTTAACACGAAATAACCGCAGAATACATAAAAAAGTATACTATGTGACAACTTGAGTTAGCATTTTTTTCAAAAACATCTTTCAACATGTTGTGGCGAGTGCTACTGATAAGATTTATCAGTAGTATATATCTATGTAAATAAAGAGATGTTCACCAGCATAACAACATCAAAAAGGAGGGAGATACAGAGAAAGCAAATGATACAGTGTTGTCCAGATACATGGGAGACGTCAAAGGAACGGAAAGAAACAAAATATGAAGGAAAGCCAGAAGTAGCACAACAACATGGGAGATCTGTGCAAATGATGCGTTGAAGATATGGTGTACATAATTTAGCAATATAGAGATACCAATTTGCATAGAAACATTCTCAAAACAATGGTTACTGAACAAAAAATATTCTTTTCGATAACTTACTCTTCATCAGGTTCTACAGTTATATACACATACATAATAGTGAATGAATCAGTGTTATTAGCAACATTAATGTTGTTTAAATAACATCGGATCAATAATAATGATATCAACGGATTACAGTTCGATGGCATCAACATAACAATGCACACTGAATATCAGACAAATTAGGAAAAAGAATAGTAATACAGAATTCATTGATTTCTAGTCTCCCCTGAAGACCGGCCAGGGTAGTAGTAGCGCCTGGCTACACACAGAGCACCAGTTGTTTAAGGTAGATCGCGATATCCTCCACTGTTTCAGAGTATGCAGTACCTGGATGTTTTTGGCAATTTATTTGGTACCCAGTACATGATATAGAAGGATTCTTAAATGCTGGCTGGCTTTGTGGTCGGTTTGGACCAGGTGGTCTAATATCGAGCTATTGATGCTTCTCACTACACCTTTATTTAGCCACACCACACATGTACGTGGTCCCGAGCGAGAAAAAAAAGCCAGTTCCTAGAGCAACGGCCAGTATAACTGGCTCCACCGAAAGCTCAGTTGAATTAGTAGACATAATTAGAAGTGGCTAGTCTAGTTTAGGTACTTGATCTTTCAATTGAGGAATCACCATCAGTTGTGTAGAAAATAAGACTTGTAGTTTACCAGCACTAGTTCTTTGAACTGATTTTCTTAACTTGTTAGGAATTATTTCGCTAGGTGTATCGGCCTTGAATTACAGTGGTGTGTATAAAGGCTTCTTGTTTACGGATAGTGAGTGAATAGTCGTTTTCAACTTTCCTAATCATATGATTCCTGATGTGTAATATACAGTCCTAAATTCATCTTAATTACCTCTTCTGAATATATAGCTCTAACCCTGTAGCTGTGAGGGTGATTATTAAATTTCTTTTGTACTGGAGAGGAACGAAACTGTGGAAATGTGTATATTGGCTTATCCATGCGCTTTTCCTATGCAAATTTCTCTTTATACTCCTATCTGGTTTTCCTGTAAGGAGGACATCTAGGAAGGCAATGATAATTCTTTTTTTGGATTCGTCTTCGCTCGAGAATTTCCCAGCAGTAGAGATTGGAAATTCATGAATTTATATTATTGTTTTTCCTAATTTGTTTATCTGATATTCAATGTGTATTGTTATGTTGATGTTATGGGACTGTAATCTATTCATACTATCGATTGCTTGGATGTTATCTAAGCAACAATACTGTTGTTAATAACACAAATTTATTCTCTATTATGTATATGTAACTGTAGAACCCGATGAAGGAGTTATCGAAAAGAACATTCTTTGTTCAGTAGTAACCATTCCTGTGAAAAAAATCAGTTCATCAAATAAACATTCTTTTACCAAGTCTTTCATGTTCTAACGTTTCACACAATATGACCATCTAGGTTCGAATGATCCTCAATATTTTGTAGAAATTTCCTTAATATTAGTTGATATTATATTTGCTATTATATTATTATCATTATCATAATTTAAGCGCCTTTAATCAACTGTAATTCCATTGATCTTACTTAATAAATCGTTCTTATTAAGACAAAATCACAAATATTGTTATTGACTACTATTCTAGAATATTCTGTGTATATAAACATAAGTGTAACTATAGAGCCAGAAGAGAAAATCATCCAAAAGGATATTCTTTGCTCAATTATTTTGTATTTTATAGATGACTTACTTTTGACAGAAAAGAAAATCTTGAATAGTATCCACAATTTGTTTGCATAAAGCATGATTAGACGAAGTATCTATACACATAAACAAACATATAAGAATAAATAGTAGAAATTTAAAAAAAAAGATCTATTAAACAAAACTGTGACAACAGGTCAAAATATTTTATGTACTCGACTAGAAATCCAACTTAGGGTAAGACAGCTATAGTTTGTAGAGGAAGCACATTACCATTATCGGCTGTTGTTTTTTGTCATTCCTTTACATAGGGTGGTGGCTTCAACCTAGAGGCTTGAAGTCCCGATAGCAGTGCATTTTGTTTGTTTTTACGGGATGGGGTTGCTAGCCAGCCCTCATGCCCAACTTTCCCTTTTCACTAGTCTTATTACTGGCTTAGCGAGGTAACGGAGGAGTGCATCTGTGGCCGGGGGATGGAACTCCGGACCACGTGTGGCGTGGTTAACCAGCTGTTTGGTGGTCAGAGTTCAATGTTTTCGTTTGTGTCTACAAATTCTGTTAATCAATTCATGAATAATGTCTTCTTGTTAAAATCAACTGAACATGTATACAAACCCAGGACTAGACATCAAGATAACTCAGACAGATTTGTGGATAAATTCGTTCAAACTGTTTTTTATATAAAGAAGACTTTTTGACTTTGTTTAAATTTGACATTTTCGAAATACACACCCTTGAAATCATATGTTTAATTAATTACACTCTATATTCAAATTTCAAGGTAAGACGTCAACAGCTGACATGTCGTCTTTCAGGAATTGATTAGTTCAGCCATACTGTTTTATCTTCCCACCACCACCGCCAGTGTTTTAACGGTCTTTTCCCAATTAATAATAGATGCTGAGGTTTGAGTCTTCGTAAGGACTTCATCACCATCATCATCACCATTGATGTTTAGGGATTTAGGTCTATCCAACCGACAGTTCCCCAAGAAGGACGAAATGTGAAGCCTTGATTCCACTACTAGTCACCACCGCTAATCAAATACTATCTTTCTACAAGTCATCACAAATAATGCCTTATAGTTAGAATTGTGGTAACGCCAATAATAATAATAACTCATCAAGAATTGAAAACATTTATTTCCCGATACGAATTTAAAAGAAGCAATAAAGGTTAATAAAGCAGGATTTAATGAATTCATCAAATTTCGGTAGAACACGTCAGCTCTCTCTCTCCCCTTATCTATTTGACCATGACCTGGAAAAACATTCGCACCTGTCTTTCTGCATGACTAATTCAATGTAGTTTGTTTACTTATCAGTCCTATATCTGCGTATGTAGAGTATTCAGCTGACGAGTTCTACCAAAATTTGATGAATTCATTAAATCCTGCTTTATTAACCTTTATTGCTTGTTTTAAATAATAACTCAGTCACCCTTTTTTATCATTCCTTTGTGTTCGCAGTGGAGCATAGCTTGAGCTTTGATCTTTCTGTAGTAGCAGTGATAATATTGTTAGCCTCACTCCCATCCTTTCTTATTCACCTGGCTTACACCCTACTGCCTAAGCAAGGTTTAGGAGTGGGTCGATCGTGAATCGAACCACGACAACATGCACGGTTCAGAAGCACTTTACTAACGAACTACTACTGACGCACAATCAGTCATTAGTACAGAGATAATGTTACACTTCACAGTTCTTTCCTCTATCAAGCAACATGAAGTCAGTTATGAATAGCTAAAACACAAACAACCTTCGAAAGTGAAGCAGAAAAAAAAATACGACTGTACATCATTATCTTCATATATAATTAATGTAATAAACTAATCGATTTCATTTCACGATGAAATCCTAAAAGCAATCAAATTTCTACAAAGCAACACCTGAATATCAATCTGATGTTCACCAGTGACTGACCCTATTCAGATAGATTGCTAGGTAGTTAGTTACCCGGGTTCTGGTGAGAAATAGTGACCACTGGGGTGCAGCAGGTGAGAGTGTGAGGACAAATACTCGCCACTCATAACATTCGCTAGTGGCAATGGCGCCATATCATGAATTGTCAGAAGTGGGAATTCATGGGCTGGCTGACCATTGGATTAGATCCCAGTGGCTTAATGGTCTATGAGCTCGCCATGGGTTCGAACCCCTATGGTGGGTACGTACTGTGATGAAGCGTCAGTCCCAAACTAGGCTGACGAAACAGCTGTTAGTTTTCCATTGTCCTCTAATCGATGTCAGTTCATAATGGAAATCCTGTAACGAATCAAATCAAATCCCAGTATACCAAAATGTGAATATATAATCAACTGATAAGAGATAAGAGGATAAACTTACACGCAACCGAATCTTTCTTATTCATCATTACGGATGTTTTACTTTTAATATTCACTGATTTATTTGATATCACGATAATACCAGCTGTAATTACTTGAAAAAAGCATCGACAGGCTAATATCCATGTGGTTTGAGATGGACAGGCATATTTCAATGCCATAGGCTGATGTAATGTCTAGACAATTAGAAGAAAAGTAAATGAAGACACGAAAACAGAATGTTGGAAAAGCAAAAATTATTTTAAAAAAAATAAAAGATGAAATGCATTGCATGAAAAATATCACTCTAGCATAGGAAAGTGGGTACACAAATAAGGAAGGCATAAATAATTACATTTATTTTTTAAAGTATAAATACGCTCATGTAATGAGATAAAAAGGTAGAATGAAAGAGCATACACTCGAATAAGAGACGGAAGAAAGCGATCAATATTATCGAAAATTATCTCAGATCATGCAATGTACTAGGGAAATTGAGGTGAAAGCTTATGAACTTATTTTATTCAAGACTCAATAGTTGTACTAAGCTATTATTATTATTTTTCCAGTTTGAGAACCACTGAAAACCAATTGGACAGCTGTTTCATCAACCTAGTTTGGGACTCATCATCAGTACCCACCCACCGTCAGGGTTCGAACACTGGACCTCCCGGTTACAAGACAAGTTCGTATACCGTCCAGTCACTGGGACCCGATGGACCCAATGGCCAGCCCATGAATTCTAAATTCTACCAATTCGTGGTTTTTAGTGCAACTGGCATCAACCAATGCCATCGGCGGGAAATTCATCCTCACTCCCGACTAGATACACACTTCACTGGTCACAACTTGCCTTGTATCCGGGAGGTCCTGGGTTCGAACTCTGCCGGTGGGTGCGTACTGCCGATAGTTCCCAAACTAGGCTGATGAAACAGTAATCTGGTGTTGGGTTTTCAGTGGTTCTCTAACTGATTTCAATCCGTGGTCAAACTCGTAAAAACAAATCTAATCCTTAGAAACCAACTCTTGAAAATTATTATTATTATTACAATTGGAATAAGGTTAACTGGTTCAACTCATAAGCTGCAATTGTTAAATACAAACTCTTAAACATGTATTGTAATATTTTCAAGTAAAAATACCCCTACTGCCAATCAACATTGTTACTTTCTGTCATCAATGCCTATCAAAGAGACGAGATGAAATATAAAAGGAGTGAGGTACAGGCTTGCTTTATTCAATATAGGTAAAATTACGCCAACTTTATTGACTATCGTTTGAGACAGCATAAACATGTGTGGAATGCGTTTCATGCCTCAAAGTGAGTATGTTTGTTCACTATGATACAGAGTGACATTCATCTGCCATATAGTTATTAATGGACAGTTAACGTTGTTACAATATTAAGAAATATTAAGTTTGTCTGTTTATCTGTACCATGCAAACGGAAATCAATAGACTGGTTTTTCACCATTATTGGCCACCATGTTGATTGTGTAAGACAGAAGGGGAACAAGACTTAAAAGGCATAAGGTTTCTTACTGATAATCTTATGGTTGCGACAGTGTGTGTCGGTGGCACAGCAGTAGAACACCCGTCAACCACGCCACACGTGGTCCGGAGTTCGATCCCTGGCCACCAATGCACTCCTTTACCTCGCTAAGCCAATAGTAAGACTGGTAAACAGGGAAGGTTGGGCATGAGCCTGGCTAGCAACCCCAACCTGTAAAGATAATCACCACTGCTGCAGAAACTTCAAGCCTCTAAGTTGAAGCCACCCTATGTCCCACTGGGAATGTAAGGGAGTAAAAAAAATGGTAGCGACAGTGGTTGGTAGACCACCCAGTACAAAGTAGAAATCATCTTCAGTATGATTAAGACATCTATTAATTCCTCGGAGAAAAAAAACTGAAATCGTAAGATGTGTATATTTCAAAGGGATGGTAATTAACGTGTCTTCTTAGTTCCACTATAATTAAGTGTTAGATAATAGCAAGGGATAGACCAAAATGTGTTTCACTAAATTTTGCCAAGTAATACATGTCAGAACATGACGAAGTCTATTATGGCTCCATAACTAACAGACATTTGACCATAATGTAGATTAAAGGTCACGATGTTGGATTTTTATCATTTTCTTTATATCTTCAACTAGTAATATCTACTGAGCCTCACCTAGTTGAATAGCTCGCTAGTTTTCTAGCAGGTGCCAAGCCCGTGTAAAGATGGAGGGTTGGGTGGGAGTGGAGCTAGAGACCCTAACACGGAGGACTAATTAAACTTCTACAGAGACTTGAACGCACAGAATAATATATTCAGAATTGAAAAAATTCAAATAACGATCTCAATCTTGTCTGGAGTCGGAGAGGCGAAATGACACAGCGGGCTGGTGAAATCCCGCCTTCGGAAAGCCAGTAGGTCAGCCGATGTGTCTCCTCCAGAACAGTCTGGGGAGGCTGCTCAAGTAACCAAAGCAAGGAGAAGATATGGCATATAAGTGCTGGGTATCGACGAGAGCAGATGAAACCGATGTGGACTAGTCAAAGTGTCAACTGGAGAGCCAGTAATCTGCTCCAGTCACCACCTACACACGACAACCACGAGTACACTGACGCAGTGAGTGGCTATCATGATGTCACCAACAGTAAGCAGACAAGGCTCTCGTGTGGAATGGCAACCAATCTCCTCCTACAGGATAATGACAGCAAGATTCAACTCACAGGGGAGGAAAGGCACAATCATCCAATGATACGCACAATGCTACAAACGACTCAGAAGAGAAGAGGAAGGAAGAATTCTGTAGACAATTGTAAACAGTAATGGACAACATCCCAAATGGTGACATCAAAATCCGTGTGGACAATATGAATTCCAACTGAACTGGGAACAGATAACACAGGAGGAGAACTCATCATGGGCCGAGAAGCTCTCGCTCTATGAAAAGGATGAAAAGGGAGAACTCTTCGCAGACTTCTGCGCTGTTAGTGATTTGGTGGTCGGAGACTGCATGTACAAGTACAATCATTTACATAAGGCAACATGGATTTCACCTGACGGACACACCATAATTCAGACAGATTTCATCTGAATGCTGCTCAAGAAAGTGGAGACGCAGTCTGTTAGATACAAGGTCAAGAAAGGCAGCAGATGTGGGCTCAGACCATCATCTAGTCCAAGGAACCTTCAAGGTGAACCTGGAATCCCTCAAGACACATGGAGACAGGCCAAAATCCAATTTTAATATTCAGAAACTCAACAGAGGGACAAAACTACAAGGGATGCCTTCACTACAGATCAGATCAGAGAGAAGTCGGAGACTCTACGTGGCATCACTGTGGAAGCCTAAATAGAAAAATATTGGAACTCTCCAAAGGTGATGTTCACAGAAAACTGTACAACAGTTTTAGGAAGGAAGAAGAGAAATAATGGATCTCAACGGACATCTCCCTGGAAGCTAATAGAAGAGAAAGGAGGAGGATGGTGAAAGAGAAGATGGCTCAATGCATAGGTGCACAACAGAAGTTGAGTTCAGTGTAAACTGCACTGAATAAAGAAGTGAAGAAGAGTGCCAGAAAAGACAATTCTACGACACACTGTCTGGCAATTGGAGTAGAACAGGCTGCAGGTGAAAGAGATCTCGGGGCATTATTCAAATAACCAGGTCTCTGGGAAGATACCAACTCAGATGATGAAACCAACAAAAGACATTCAAAGGAACCTGATTATCAAGGAGGAGAAGCAAATAAAACAGTAGGCTGATCACTTTAAAAGACTCTTGAATCGACCATCACCTGTAGCTCACACAGAATTTCCACCACCAACAGCACGCACAGAACTGTCCCCTAGTGGACACCAATCCTCCAACAAAAGTAGAAATCCTGAATGTGATCAAGCTATTCAAGTACGTGAATGCAGCAGGAAGAGACGGAATTCCCTGCGAAGCACTGAAAACAGACCCAGAGACTGCGGTAGATGTTCTCACGCCATTTTTGCAAAAGGTTTGGAAGGAAGGAAAGGTACCTACCGACTGGAAGAAAGGCATCAGAAGTCACTTCCTGCCTTAACTTATCTGGCTAGGAAGCATCGTTTCAACCACAGGAGGAAGGGATGAATATGTCAAAGTCAGGCAGAATCACAACGGCAAGATACGCCTTCATCAAGCTGAAACCAGTTTGGAAATCTTCTGCACTCCGCCTCAGCATAAACAACAAGATTCGGATTCTGTCCAACACAATTGTGAAGTAAGTCACTGTTTTTAAATAGGTCAGAAACTCGACTGGCGCTTCACGAAAAGTATTATCTACAGCCAGTCGCAGACTTTTATCAACAGCCGTCCACTTCGCTGGCTGACTCCATACTGAAGATCAAATGACCAGACAGTCGGTCGTCCAGAAACAATTAGCAAAAAGAAATTTTAACTGGGAACAAATCAGAAGGCGAGAGCAGATCGCTCAAAAAATATTTAAGAGAAATAGGAGATGCATAGGACACACTCTGAGGTGAATGTCGATTGATATCTCGCTCAGCGCAGGCCATCTCTCGAATGGAATACCGATGGGAGGCAGTGAGTGGGTAGTTGTTGCGAGGGTGACATGGAGAAGATTGTGTGTTGCGGAAAAGTAGATGTGAGATTATGGGCAATCGTGGACCCAGTTGAAGAGGAAGTCAGGAAATAGAAGAACGTGGAGAGGTGTTGTTGCAGATCTATGTTCCACTCGGAATCCAACCAAATAATAATAATATATTGGCTAAGTGAAATAATAATAATAATAATAATAATAATTTGCTTTATTCCAAAACAGTACTTGTGATACAGAATGGAATTCTCAGCATTTTTACTACAGTATTGCATCCAGTTAGTACATTGTCAATAAATAGAATTCTACATAGATTGAGGAAACCACAGTTCATTATTACAACAATACATTGGCATGTTCAGTAGCAAAGGTAAAGCTGAAACAGTGTTTGAAGGTGTTAGAAAAGTGGGAGCTGTATAATCAACTGTAATTTCCATGTTGCCATCTCACGCAGTCTTCTGTCTTTCTTAGTGTGGAAAGTAACCAGTCATTTATTGTTTTGCGTTGATGTAAGAGTGAGAACTGACACTACCACACAAACACGGTTCATATTATTCCACTAATCTAATTGAAACAAAGTTACCTAAATGGTAAATGAATCACTGCTCCAGTAGCTTGATACATGTCATTTTTACATTGGCTGTTTGTACCTCTCTCATCTCACTTATTGATTTATGCGCCTAACTTCCTCTCACACCACCTATGACCTTTGGAATCCTATTGGTTGTCGGCTATTTTAATTAATAAATGTGATTAGTATCTCTCATGATTAGTTTAAAGGATATACATCTTAACTTTGTGGATGTGTCCGGCATTACATTACTAAACACCTGTGACTAAGGTGGCAATTGATTTTAAATCAATAAGGCTAAATTAAAGTTTCCCTATGAAAAAAAACAAGCCTTACATTTAATTCAATTCTAGATTGTCCAGTCGATTGATTGGACGGAAGTGCTTCGTCTCAGGTTGACAGGTCGGTTTCTTATGCAAATGCATCGACGATGTCTAGGCATGTAATTAGAAGTTAAATGGTGGATGGTGGCTAGCAGTGGAATAATCCAGGATAACGCGCATTTCGTCCTACTTGGGACTCATCGCTGGATGTACCTGCATTCCACGTTGCACAAGGGGTGACTCTCGTGGCGCAAATGAATGGTCTAGTGTAGAACGCCTTGGCAATTGAGACTATGGGCAATGGGAACAACATCACTGACTCACTGGGGGAATTCAGGTACACCCACTAGCTGACGAGTCCCAAGTAGAGGACGAAATTCGCGTCATCCTGGAATTCACTGCTTGTCACAATCCACCAAGCTCTACATTATTCTGATAGAAATGAAACAGTTTCATTGATTGACTGGGACTTTGCACAAAGATGCAGCAGTTCAAGTAGCCACACTTTATGCAGCAAACAAAGGTAGAGAAAGGAGAAAAAAGAGAATTGTTGATAGACAAAGAATATTCTTTTCGATGACTCCTTCTTCATCAGGTTTTACAGTTATACATACATAATAATGAATGAAGTTGTAAATACTTAAGGAGGAGAAAGATTTCAATAACCGAAATTGAGAACGAATGAACCAGACGTTTGAAGAAACAAAGGGAGGAATAGATATTTCCTGAAAGGTAATATGAAGAAATCAGGCCAACGGGCACACGTACAAACCGAGATTGTTATGGCCTACCTAGAGTACATAAACCGGGAGTACCGTAGAGACCAATAAGTGATATGTGGAATCCTCCCTATCTTGCTCTAGCCAGATGGTTAGTTAATATTCTCAAACCTTTGCATGACCAGTTAGTGAAACACAGCATCGAACATGTATTTGAATTCTTAAACAAAATAAAGGCATTAATAGCAGGGATAAAACTATAAAATCTTTGGACATAACATTTTATTCAAATGTATCTCTAGCAGAAAAATATGAGAACAAGCACATAACCAGTTGACAAATATTGGTATCCCAACGGAAATCCTAAAAGAATTCTTAGTAAGATGTACCATGAATGTAAATTTCAAATTTGATGCCACACTTTACGGACAGGTAGATGGGGTGGCTATGGGCTGCCCATCGGGTTCCATTTTGGCAGATTTATTTCCAAGTAAACTAGAAAATTCTTCTTTCAACAACCTTGTTGGAAAATTCCCATTTTTTGCCAGTACATGGATGACACCTTAATTCTTCGTGATAATGATTCGGATAAGAACACGATAATAACTCAATTCAACAAAGTACATTCTGCTATGAAAACTACGTGCGAAGACGAATCCCAAATGAGAATTATTGCCTTCCTGAATGTCCTCTCACAACAAAATCAGATGGTAGTATGAAGAAAAATTTGCAATGGAAAAGCACATGGATTGGACAATATACACATTTTCATAGCTTAATTCAACTCTAGCCACATGGTCAGAGTTATATACTCAGAAGAGGTAACTGAAGATGAATTTAAGACTGTATATGACAAATCAGGAATCATATAATTAGGAAAGTTGAAAATGACCATTCATTATCTGTAAACAAGAAGCCTTTATACACACGATTGGAATTCAAGGCCGATATACCTACCGAAAAAATTACGAGGAAGTTAAGAAAATCAGTTCAAAGAACCTCTAGTGCTCGGAAACTACAAGTCTTATTTTCTACACAACTGATGGTGACTCCGCAATTGAAGGATCAAGTACCTAGACTAGCTAGCCCCTTCTAATTGTATCTACCAATTCAACTGGGATTTTCGTGTAGCCAGTTATACTGGCCATTGCTCTAGGAACTGGCTTTTTCTTACTCGCTCGGGACGACGTACACGTGTGGTGTGGCTAATTAAAGGTGTAGTGAGCAGCATCAATAGCTCGATATTAGACCACCTGGTCGAAAACGGCCATAAAGCCAGTATCGAAGAGTCCTTCTCCATCATCTATCGGGAACCAAATAATTTTTCTATAGTTTTGTTTGTAAGGGTTAGTTTTGTTTTTACGAGTTGATCACCGATTGATATCAGTTAAAGAACCTTTGAAAACCCATCGGAAATGTACTGGACAGCTGTTTCATCCTGGTTTGGGAATCATCGGAAGTACGCACTCACTGGGGTTCGAACCAAGGACCTTCCTGTTACAAGGTCGTGCTAAATTACGAATTGATAGAAGTCAGAATTCATGAGTCATTGAATCGGGTCCCAGCGACTGAATAGTATGCGAGCTTGCCTTGTAACCGGAAGGTCCTGGGTTCGAACCCCAGTGGGTGCGTACTTCCGATGATTCCCGAACTAGGATGAAACGGCAGCTGTCCAGTACTCCCTGGTTTTCAATGGTTCTCTAACTGATATCAATCCGTGGTCAACTCGTAAAAATCAAATAAATTGCCAAAAACATTCAGGTACTGCATATTCGAAACAGTAGAGGATATTGCGATCTGTCTTAAACTACTGGTGTTCTGTGTGTAGAAGAAATAGGTTCAACCAGCCACTACTACTACTACTACCCTGGACAGCCTTCAGTGGAGACTAGAACTTCATGAATGCGTATTATTATTATTTTTCCTAATTTGTCTGTCTCATATTCAATGTGTATTGTTATGTTGATGCTATCGAACTCTAATCCGTTATTATTATTATTGATTCAATGCTATTTAAACAACATTATTGTTGTTAATAATAACATTAATTCATTCATTCACTATTATATATGTATATATAACTGTAGAACCTGATGAAGAGCAGGTAATCGAAGAGGCTATTCTTTGTCCAGTAACCATTCTTTTGAGAAAAAGAGATTCGGGAAATAACCTTAATAAGCAGAAATGTAGGGGGGTGGGGGAGAAATAAGAGTCACATTGAGAAACAAGAGGATTTAATGACCTAAAAGATTACATAGAATGAATGACTCCGAGCAACGGAGAAGAGGTTTGAATTGTATTACCAAGTGGTTCCGCCAGCCTTTGGTTCTTACTATACTTAGGACTAAAACTAGGCAGTCTACACACTTCCCTATACGGGCTGACTCAAACCGACCAGGTTTCGGTTATACTACCCCCAAACGCTTTTCCATCACAACCCTAATCAGATAATATTACATCTTGAGGAAGGCGATGGCTCAGTATGCATAATACGTTTCCTAATGATCTCAATAGGTACAGCTTAATAACCTCATAGATTGACCTGCCTTCCTTATGTAACACTCTATGCGCCTAACCACTTAACATGGGAGACTAAGCTTTTCACATCTTCCATTTTAAATGGCCATGTTCCCACAAGTATAATAGGAGAGGTGAAACAGGACAAACGGAAAAGAAGATAAGGGATTCATGCATCTACAGAATCTACAGAAAATCCACATATTCACAATGGAATTCATCTTTTCCAGGTATCTCTCTAATAAAGTGCAATTTAATTAGACAAGCAACTAACTTGTCAAACATCAAATCTAATGATATCAAGTAAGATTCATACACGAACACACAGTACTTAATTAATCATCTTGATAAATTTGTATTCAGCAGTGGCTGGTTGGTTTCAATGTAGAACAACTTTGCAAAGATGTGCACCAGTTCCAGTTACCAAACTCCCTCCATGTAGCACACAAAGCAAGAGACATGAGTAAAGAGAGATTCAAAACAAAGAGAGATAATAAACAAAAGTGTGAGGGAAAAAGAATAGTAATATGGAAGAACAGTAGAGTTCCATTAGATATGATCAATCACAAAGAGCGAAAGCATCTGCGACAGCCAATGACAACGATTTGAAGCAATATAACCAATCTTCTCCAACCGTCATTGCTTCTTACAATCTCAAGGACTGCAAACAGACAGCAGTCTACACCTCCCACCCTACGTGACTGGCTGGCTTAAACTAATTGTTGTGCATTTCATTAACTGATGAAGTCATGCTTTCGTTTGACCACCACTAGCTAACTCTTTCCCAACCTCACCCATCCTTTGTCAGTCAGATAACACTGCCCGTCATCGAGGAAGGTGATCGATGGCTAGTCATGCATGCGTGACACATGTCCTGACCATCTCTCAATCCATGTAGTAGCTTCACAACCACCTCGTCCATTGATTTCCTCTTCCAACTACCACCAATGGCTAACCTCAATATTGCTCACCTTGTTATACCACCACCAACCACCTAACACACACGGGAGATAGAAAGCAGATACCTATGATCAAAGGCAGCTAGCCAGCCAGCCAGCCAGCTAGGCTGTTGATGTCTTCCACTTTCAATGACCATGTCCGCCATAAAGGAGGACGGGGTGAAGTGCTGTTGAGCAGTACACACGTCCTTTGCTCGATAATCAGCCAGCCGGATATGACGTCTACTAAGCCAGAGATGGCGTACGTTGGCATGTACAAAACGAGACTTCAACATTATAGAAGAAATTATAAAGGCAAGTAAACTAGCAACATATGAGATTCAGACAATCGTAAATCAGGTAACGATGACAGCAATACGATGAGAAAATTTAGAAAAAAAAACCTACAGTCTTGTGTCATATTAGCAAACAATTCCAAAACCATTGAAAAAAATATTCCCAACAGGGAAGGGAATGAAGAAAGAATCAGTTTAAACTCACAAAAAAGTGTAAACTGTCAGCCAAAGGACCTAGTGTCTACTAAGCCAACACGATAAATCCTGCGATGATTGCGTGACCAAATATATAGGTTGAAATATTTAGAGCATAGTTAATCAATTAGACTCCGCCCCGCCCCCCCTCCATTGCAAATATGTTTGGTAGATGATAAACTAGAATAAGAGATCTATAGATAAGCTCAGACATAACATCACACACACACACACAAATCGTACAACACAATCAGAAAAAAATGGGGTAAAATAATCTGAATTTCTACTGTAGTAACTTAGTAGGAGGATAGAAGAGGAGAATAAAAAATCGATAGTTTTATCTAACAGGTCATTTCAATCAACTGTTGTTTCAGGTTTGTTTTTTTTGTAAGAGAATTCTAACACCTTCCCCTGATAAAATCAAATATAGAAATCCAAAAACTCAAATTTTAAATTTTTTGGGGAATTACTCTTCCTTACGATGATGAACTCAACATATTGTCAGTTCAAAACACTTATTTAGCAAGCTTGTACTCAGAATAAATCTTTCACGTTTCATACAGTCGAGATATACGGAATTATTATTATTATTATCATTATATAATGGATTAATTCATTCCCTACTTTCTAATGACATATATTAATATTGATTTCCAAATCTTCTATAGAAAAAAATTCCATCTATCTATTTCCCTTCTTTAGATGCCTGTCAATGATTTTTCAGTGAGGTTATTAGCCTCATATTTTATGCATAATCATCAATCGCCTTAGAAACCAGAAATCTAAGCAGAGAAAAGGTGATCAAGATATTTATGAATTGTGAATACGTTTCATAAGAAACAAAACATGTATACTTCAAGTGAACGGTACAGATAATGAAAGTAAGAAAATACTAAACAAACTGACTGACTATTTAATTGAATTTCAGATTTTCCCGTCAATTGATTGGACCGAAGTGCTTGGTCTCAGGTTGACATGTCGGTTTCTTGTGCAGATGCTTCGACGATGTCTGGGCATTTAGTTAGTATTTGATTGGTGGACAGTGACTAGCAGTGGAATCTAGGATAACGCGCATTTCATCATATGGGGATGTAGGTACATCCAAATGACGACTCCCAAATAGGACGAAATGACCATCCTGGATTCCACTACTAGTCACCATCCACCAATTAAAATCTGACTGACTGACTGGTTTCAACGTAGAACAACTTTGCACAGATGTGCACCAGTTCCACTTGCCATACTCCCTTCTTGTAGTACACAAAACAAGAGAAGAGAGATTAAAAGAGAGATACGTTTGCACCAGCCATCAAAAACGACGATTTTGAGCCATATCACCAATTGTCTCCAGCCAGCATTGGTCCTTACCATCCTGAGGACACCAACCAGGAAGTCTACACCTCCAACCAATAGCTACCGCCTTGACATGGTGGTCGGGCTCACATATCACAAAGACTCAGTAAGCTACACTGGCTGAAACTTATGTTCCTGCAGATCCTACCATGCTAGGAAGATTGTTAGGATAAAGATTAGACAAAAGCAGTTACCGTACTGCTGGGATGTAACAGCAATAAGGTGTTTCCCTTAGATGACCAGCGTGCCGGCCAGCTATGCCGACTATGCCATGTCTCTTCACTCTGAAAAGAGGGGGTTAGAAAACTTCGACCTCAAAAATTGTAAACATCCACTTACCTCCCCTACGGTGGTCCGTAACCGGCAGTAAGTTACTAATACGGAACCAAAACAAAAAGTCAGTTAAGACAGGAAGTGTGCGACCTGCCAGCCTCAAGCAGTTGTCTCCTGAGCTCTGTGGTCACGCAACATTAATTCTATTTCTATTTCAAGAAACCCAAGAATTAATCAACTGTCACGGTGTGAGCGACTGGGAAGTAACAACCGCCCACACACTTTCAAAAGCCGAAGAAGCCTTCCTGATCATTAAACAATCATTCCTAATGATATTATACGTCTATCTAGACTTGTGCTATTCACCCGATTATGTGTTGAGGTAAATAAAGACAATCGGGAAAACTAATTGTAACCAAGTTACTCAGTAAAGACTTTGAAAACATTAACTTATGAGATGCTCTTGATACATGAAGGGGGTGCTGGCACCAAACTAGAAATCCCAGTTGAATAAAGCTGACGACCAATAAGCCACATTATGATTCAGACAAAGGAAAAAACAGCTGTCCAGTACTCCCTGCAGGTTTTCCAATGGTTCTCTAACCGATGCCAGCTCAGGATAAAATCTTGTAACCAATCAATCAAATCCTTACAAAACCAATACTTGAATATCAATGAGATGCACACTAGCGACTGGCCCTATTGAAGCAGTTACCTGGGGTTTTAGTGGAAAGTCGTGAACAGTAGGGTACAGCAGGTCAGATGTGAGGATTAATACTCGCCAAAGACAATAGCTAGTGGTCGCGCTGTGTAGTGAAATGGCAGAAGTTGCAATTCATGGGCCGTTGGATCGGGTCTCAGTGGCTTAATAGTCTACGAGTTCGCTGGCCTGGTAACGTAGAAGGTCCTGGGTTCGAACTCCTGTAGTGTGTGCGTACTGATGAGGCATCAGTCGCAGACCAGGCTGACAAAACAACTTTCCAGTACTCCCTGCAGGTTTTCCAATGGTTCTCTAAGTGATGTTAGCTCATGATGAAATCCCGTAACCAATCCTTCAAATCCCTACAAACCAATACCTGAAAGTTAAATTTGTTGGATTCAACGTGTTAGCCACTCCATCAAGATTGTGTTGACTGACACAACCTTGAAGTGGTAACATACCATCCATCATCGATAGAAAAATAGGTTTAGTTTTTTGTCTACCAGACTAGGGTACCCATAAATTTTGTGATATTAATACTGGACAGAGTCCTAGGGATCATCTGTAATCAACAGGTAGAATTGGACGGCTATTTTATCCGAGTCTAAGAATCTACAGTATTCCACACCCACGATTCCAACAGGGGTCGAAGCAAGGACGTGTTACATTACGAGATGAAGTGGATGTATATTAAAGGCATTTGGGTTGAGGATAGCACTATATATCAGTAATTGACAAAGTTGGATCAGACAATAGGTCAATGAATTCTGGCACAAGTGTCCAAAATGATCAACGAACTTTTTCCTATAGCTTGAAGATTCTAGGTTCGATCCATGGTTGGGTAATGTGTGGACTGCTGAAGAGTACCGAATCAGGGTGAAACAGCTCCCTGATTCATAACTAGATTTAAATTTTTGCATTATTATTCCTCTTCATTTACACCTATTTCTTGTTATTTGAAGCTGAGAAACGTGATTTCACTAGTTTATAGATATGATCAAAAAAGAATAAATAAAAACAAAGCTGAGTAGAAAAATTAGAAAAAAACATAAAACAACAAATTTACCTTAATTATTGATTCAAGGATTTCAACTCGACACATTTCAGGCCATGCAGCAGTTGTCTGATATAAATCCACAGCAATGAGTAAAGATTTCTCAGCGAAGACAATATAATTGAGTGGGACAACATCAGGCTTTTTCGGATTTAAAGAAAAATTGGTAAATAAGGAGAAATGAGTTGAGAATGCAACAGTTAAGTCGAACAAAAATAATTACAAATTAGTGATGATAGATATTCCCTAAAAAAATCCTCGCTTAAGTCTACTAGCTCACTAGTTTTCTAGCCGGTTCCAAATCAGGGAGAACAGGGGGAGGGGTTGGGCGTGTGGCTGCCGATCCTACCCCAGAAAATAAAACAAACTGCTACAGAAACTTTGACGTACAAGAAAAGTATTAGAATATACAAAATATTAGGAGCAAATTATTCTTCGCTGGAGTCGGAGAGGCAAAATGACATGGGGCTGGTGAAAGCCCAGCGTTCGGAAAGCCAGTAGGTCAGCGGACGTGTCTTCCCGCAATGAAAGCAAGAATAAGAATGGGCACACGGAATGTACGTATAATGTACGAGTTTGGGGAGGCTGCCCAAGTAGCCAAAGAAATGAGAAGATATGGAGTATAAGTGCTGGGTATCTGCGAGAGCAGATGAAATCGATATGGACTAGTCAAAGTGTCAACTGGAGAGCCAGTAATCTACCTCAGTCACCACCTCCACACGACAACCACGAGCACACTGACGCAGTGAGTGGCTACCATGGTGTCACCAAAAGTAAGCAGACAAGGCTCTTATGTGCAGTGGCAACCAATGACAGCAAGATTCAACTCATAGGGGAGGAAAGGCACAACCACCCAATGATACGCACAATGCTACAAACGACTCAAAAGAGAAGAAGATGAAGAAGAAGAAGGAAGATTTCTATAGACAATTGTAAACAGTGCTGGACAACATCCCGAATACCGACATCAATATGGACAATATGAATTCCAGCCGAACTGGGAGCAGACAACACAGGGAGGAAAGTGTGAGAAGGAAGAGATGAAGTGACCACACTGTTGACAAGGTGTTCAATTGTTGTACTCCGTATGAATTCACTGCTACCGCCCATTTCTATAACCATGTGGGATAATGCTCTAACAAAACCTTTCACATAGGATACGCATCAAATGACTACTGCACTGACATATCATCTTACATTGAATAAGGGCTAAAATAAATATTGGACTATTTGATGATTATTCCTATTATGCACTAGGTGTATAGAATACACAACAGTAATCAACTGAAAACAAAATACTTCCCCTTATTTATATCATACTTGAATGGTGATCTGGGCAGAACTACTGTCACATTTGTATTTTAGCAGTTATTCATAGCTAATGAAATACAACCATATACAGTCAAACTCTGGGGAGTGAGAAGACAGGAATAGGCTGAACTGAACGATAAGAAGACTTTAGTAGGTCTTCATTACCCGCGTGGATTATGTATGTCTAATGTCACACAAACTCGAAGAATTACAGGCGAAAAATAACAAACTGGCTGAAGACGCGAGCAGGCGGCGAAGACAATACTCCAGGTGATGAACATAGAGAAGAGGAAGGTGATCAAGGTAACCAACCAGCCAACCAACAGCGACACCGACACCGACCAGCACCAACCACCATCAAAGGGAGAGATTTGACAGAGGTTACTTTCTGCCTTCAGTTACCTGGCTAGGAAGCACTGCTTCAACTATAGGCCAGTGAAACGGATAGAGATGTCAACGCCATCCAGAATCGGAAAGGCAAGATACGCCTTCGTCAACCTGAAACCAGTTTGGAAATCTTTTGCTCTCATTCAACCAACATAGAGAAGAAGAAGATTCGGATTTTCGACACAAATTTGTAGTCAGTCAGTTAGTCAGTTCTTCTGTAGGGGTCAGGAACTTACACAGAGTATCAACAAAAGGATTTCCAACAGCCAGCTGCAGAGTTTTATCAATAACTGCCCACTTCGCTGGCTGACTCCATACTAAAGATCAAATAGCAGGCAGGCTGGCCGGCCGCCCGGCCAGAAAGAATTAGCAATAAGAAACTTTGACTGGCAACAAACCGACAAGCGAGAGCCGATAGCCCAACAAATATGTAGGAGAAAATGGAGATGGATCGGATATACGTTGACGAGGCCGTCGAGTGATATCGCGTGCAATGGGAAACGATAAGTCAGGTGTAGGTCCGAGGTTGAAATGAAGATTATGTACCGGGGAAGAGATGGGAGATTATGCGCAATCGTTGACCCAGCTGAAGACGGCAACACCAAATTGCACAAAGTAGGGATGTGTTGTTTAAGCCCTATGTTCCACCGACATTCATAAGTAAAACATAGAAATACGTATAAAATATGAAATTATTATAACTTTCTACTAGATGTGTAAATGGTAGACAGCTTTATTAGTATTATTAGGTTGCGCAAAATCACGAATTGGTAGAAGTTAGAATTCATGAGCCATTGAATTGCGTCTCAGTGGTTGGATGGTATACGAGCTTGCCTTGTAACCAGAAGGTCCTGGGTTCGAACCCTGTCGGTGGGTGTGTACTGTCGATGATTTCCAAACTAGGATGAAACAGCGGCTGTCCAGTACTCCCTGGTTTTCAATGGTTCTCTAACTGATATCAATCCGTGATTAACTCGTAAAAACATAACTAACCCTTACAAACCAAAGTATAGAGAGTTATAAAAAAGGTTAATTACATAATCAAAACGGGAACATAATTTATATGCATACATTCTTTTCAAGTACTTACTCTATGATTTTTCAGTTGATCTAGTTTAGGGATTTGAACAGCATAACCAGTCAATGTAAGAAGCAGTTGAAGAACACGTGGAAGCAATGATGACGATGATGATGAACTATTGTTATTATCATTATTATTATTACTTTGTTCAGAACTAAAATGCTGTATAAAGTGATTCAATCAAAAATTAAATTAAAAGACATCATATAAATGCACATGAAAATAATTAATAGTACTAAAAAACCTATAGGAATGCATACAAAAATCTCTGCAATGTAAATGAACTATTTTTTTGTATAATGATTAATTTCTAGTTTTTATAAACATTCAGTATATGATTTTCAAATCTCAGTTATATATGCTGAAATCAAGTGTTAGCATTCTGTTAATTTCGGTAAATAATTGTATTGAATCTAGAAAACACTTACCGATATTGTGACCAGTGGAATGAAGGATACGCATTTCGTCCTCTTTGAGACTCTTCAGTTCGCTGAGCTATGAGAACCACACCTTGGATAACTTTTAAGCATTTGAGATAACCGGAGCTGGGTTCGAGTCTAATGGGAATACCGCGCCACTCACTGATGATGCATCCTGGATTTCAATGCTCATCACAACCAACCCAATTCATGCTTACCTAGTAGTAATCTGCATGAGTATTTCTAGGATTCCAGTATAGTTTTATTATTATTTATCACTGTTCCCTATTTAATCTACGAAGTAATGACATTTGGAAAACAAAATTAAGTTAGAAATGTGGTCTATTGCTCTGGGTCCTCGATTTCCAACCATTGGGTTACGGGTTCGAATCCCGCTTCATCTACCGAAGTTTCCTCAACCAGGTAGTACCACTAACCCTTACACACGACAGGTGTAGGTCACTGACTCACTGACTGGTTTCAACATAGAACTTTGCGCTGATGTGCGCCAGTTCCAGTTGCCACACTACCTCCTTGTAACACACAAAGCAAGAGAAAAGTATAAACACAGATTCAAAACAGAGAGAGATAAACAAAAATCCCGAGGACCCTGACCAGTCAGGAAGTCAACACCTGCCTCCCTACGTGACTGGCTGGCTTAAACTAACTGTTGTGGATTTCATTGACTCATGAAGACACGTTTTCGTTTGACCACCACTGGCTAACTCTATTCCAACCTCATCCATTCTATGTCAGTAAGCTAACACTGACCGTCGGTCGAGGAAGGTGATCGATGGCTAGTCATGCATGCGTAACACATGTTCTAACAATCTCTCTCAATCCATGTAGTGGCTTCACAACCACCTCGTCGATCGATTCGACACCCCCCCACCTACCTAGCGCTCGATCATCGATGCCCAGCCTCAGTATTTGTCACTCTATTATACCATCACCACACGCGGGAGATAGAACGCAGACACTTATGATCAAAGACAGCTAGCCAGCCAGTTAGACTTTTCGTCTTCCTCCCCTTTCAATGGTTATTTCTCGCACGCAGCTATTAAGGAGGATGGAGCGAAGTGCTGTTGAGCAGTACACACGCCCTTTGGTCAATTCACTATAGTTCACTGCCAACTGCGAGGAACTGTAAGTGGTTGTTGAGTAGCAATTTGTATACACATATACAGTATAATTCATTTAATTTAAACCAGACACGAAACAAAAGTTGAATTGCAGAAGGGTGCAAACAGTACTAATCAATATCCTTACAATTGTATTATTATTACTAGTATTATTATTAATGAATGAAAAAACAAAACAACATTGTTTTTACTGATGTTTTACTAAATAGTGCTGTTAATCGTATTGTCAAAGTAAGAGTAAATCACACTTTGCAAAATCTCAGGATACACATCGTTATTGAATCAAAGTTTTCCTTCATTATGTAATTCTCCTTCGTTATCAATCTACCGAGATAACGGATATGTACAGATTGTTGGATGTTACATATATGAATTATTAAAATCGGCATATACTCACAAAATGAGAAAACTTCTCAGGTTAGACCACGTATTGATAACATTTAGAGAACCATTGAAAACCAACACCAGAGTACTGGACAACCAGCTGTTTCGTCAACTGAGTTTGGGACCGATGCTTCACCAGTACGCACCCACCGCCAGAGCTCGAACCCATGACCTACCGGTTACAAGGTCACGACTTCTCACTAGAACTCCGTTCTGTAGCAAGTCATTAGCGAGCATCAGATTTAATTTTCGAGAATCAGTTTGTAGGGTGTGTACTGGCGATAAGTTCCAAACTAGGATGACGAAACAGCTGGCTGTCCAGTACTCCCTGATGACTGTCATTGGTTATCTAACTGATATCAATCCGTGGCCTAACCTGAAACGAATAGAATCCCTACAAACTAATTCTTGAAAAAATTTCTATCATATCTAGGCTGACAGTGTTACTTTGCAGAATGAAGATGTTATAACCTGACATTCTTGTCTAGATTATGCGGACTCCATAATGTGTGAAGTAAAACTGATATGCGACATAGGATATACATGTAATTACATAAACCCAGGACGAAAAATTTTACAAACGTTACAAGTCTTACTAAACTTTTCAGTAGACGAATAGAATCTCTCCTAATCTTGATGTCTGTAGAAGTTTGTCTAAGCATTTTATTTTGTAAACACAGACTAATAATCCTTCAGTAGTTGCCATAAGAAATTCACGACTAATCAGAAGCATATGACTAAGACAGTTGAAAAGGACTATCCAAAAACAAGAAACCTTTATACACACGACTGCAATTCAAGGGCGATATACCTAGCGAAATAATTCCTAACAAGTTAAGAAAATCAGTTCAAAGAACTTCTAGTGCTGCCAAACCACAAGACTTATTTTCTACACAACTGATGGTGATTTCCCCAATTGAAACATGAAGTACCTAAACTAGCTAGTCACCTCAGATTGTATCAACCAATTCAGCTGCGATTTCTGTGGAGCCAGTTATACTGACCGTTGCTCTAGGAACTTGATTTTTCTTGCTCGCTCGGGACCACGTACGAGTGTGGTGTGGCTAAATAAAGGTGTAGTGAGAAGCATCGAAAGCTCGATATTAGACCACCTGGTCCAAACCGACCACAAAGACAGCCAGGATCGAAGAGTCCTTCTCCATCATCTACCGGGTACCAAATAAATTGTCAAAAACATCCAGGTACTGCATACTCAAAACAGTGGAGGATATTGCGATCCGCCTTAAAAACTGGTGTTTTGTGTGCAGAAGAAGCAAGTCCAGCTAGCCAGCCACAACTACTGCCCTGGTCGGCCTTCAGTAGAGACTATAAATTCATGAATTCCTAATATTACCTTTCCTAATTTTTCTGACATGCAGTTTATTGTTTTATTGATGATATTGAACTGTAATCTATTGATATTACTATTGATTCGGTGTTATTTGAACAACATTAACACTAATTCATTCACTCACTATTATGGATGGATATATAACTGTAGAACCTGATGAAGAGCAGGTTATCGAAGAGAATATTCTTTGTTCAACAACCACTCTTTTGAAGAAAAGAACTTTTAATGGGCATCTATAAGCAGTCAACCAATCAATCAATCAATCACAGAATCGTTATATAACATTTCAAAGCAAAAAAAATAAAGGATATTTTTTGAGCATAAATAAATACACTGGGAAAACAAAAAAAATTCAAATAAGCTTACCTGAACAAGACAATTTAAACACCGTAATACTGACTCTTGTAGTGAATTTAATATACCATCATCAATTATTGTTGATGATTGTGATGTCATCGAAGATAAACTAGGATATAGACAGGCGATATACAATGGAATTAATACACCGATTTGAATTAATTCCTCTAAACGATCAAAATCTTTAACATGGAAATTCACTTTGATATGATCAAATATTGGCAGGAATAAATCAAAGTAGAGTGTAATGAACGATGTACTCGGAAGAAATATATACGATGGATGATTAATCTGTGTAGAAGAGAAAGAAAAAAAGAAAAAGAAAATATCTGATGAGTCGCAAACCAGGACGAAACAGCTGGCTGTCCAGTACTCCTTGTGGCTGGTTTTCTAATGGTTCTCTGACTGATGTCAGCCCTAATGATGAGATTCTCTAAACAATCCATTAAAAAAGTTTAACTAACTACCTACATTTTTTCTAATCTGATAGATTTTCCAGTTAGGTGATTGGAGATTAATTGACAGGAGGTCATGGATCTCACCATGGTACTCACCGTCTAGGTGTATCTGCAAGCTTGGAAGAACTGATGTTCTTTTAGATGCATTGATTATTGATCCCTAAGCAGTTACCAGTGTGATATTTCTAGTCCTTTGTGTTAGTTTTATTATATATGTGTAAAACTTGGGCATTGTCGCAGTATGTAATTCCATATTAGTTTGTTTATTAGATATATCACACAGTGGAGAGACAGTATTATTTACTGGCTGACGACACCTTCCGAACACACAATTTATTGTTCATAATCACTTCATCAATTATACTCACACAACTTTGAAACTTGAGTTTTATAGTTTTCTGTATTCCTTCCTATTCGTTGTCGTAGGGGTAGCAGAATTTTCCAGATGTCTGGGACAGGTGTTGAATCATTATTTATTTATTTAAACGCAGAAAAACTTGGTACAATATGGTACCAAGAAGATGCGCCATACAATAATAATAAAACAACATAGATTAAAAGTAAAAATATAAGTAGAAAACGGATAAAGAACTTCATCTGGAAGGAAAACAGTCATGTTTAACAAGTTCAAACAGTATTCGTTAACTATCATCAGGAAGGGAAGAAAGAAGGAAATTGCAACACATTCGCCATTGATTACGATTCTTGGCCATATCCGATAACGTTTCGAGCCATCGATTCGAGCTATCTCGCTGACCCCAACCAGGGAGTCGTGACACACCAACCGATGCTAATCTAGCACAAATATCCTTCATCCCACGACGCCACGTCATGGACTGACCACCCCTCCGCCTTTTCCATCCCGTCACAGGGCTACCGAACAGAGACCTGTATGGAAGCCGGTGTTTGAAGATGACGACACTCAACAAATGGTGAACTCCACTGTGTTCAAACACACGCCACCAAACCTCAGAATTACTCATGCGATGATGCCATCGAACGCAAGCAATCCTGCGGAGACAGCGATGATCGAACACGCAGAGTCGCCGCACATCCTCAGCTCGGAGAGGCCAGGTTTCACAGGCGTAGAGCAAAACAGCCCGCACCGAAACATTGTATACCCGACCTTTGAACGGCCAGGCTAACGTCGCGATGGCATCAGAGGTAGCTCAAGTTGATGTATGCCACCCTAGCCTTCATGATACGGTTGAATCATTCCTACTACACGTATTCTCTTCAGTCGATTCGATAAATAAAGCTTCAGTTATCAATCTCTCCCTCCACCCTGTTAGTTGTATTACATTTTGAAACTGTCATCTTATCCCATCCGATTGCATGGTTGTGTGTAATTGCATGTGGATTCTCCAGATTTCTTATCTTATTCGTGTCAACTAATCTAGATTTCGCTGTTAAGTTTTTATGCTCCGCTAGTCTGACCATGACTGATCCCGTTCTACTACTTTGACCTATGTATTTCACCTGAAAATCAGCACAGGCAGGGTATTAGATAAACTAAATTGTTCTCTTTAATTGTCTCCACAGGATTGATCCTTCAAAGGACAAAGCTTGTTTCTAATTGAGTTTGTGGGCAGTTTGAATGCCAACCATTTTTATTCCTGTCTGCATTGTTAAGAATTCTCCGTCTCCGAAGTTCCTTCTTTGTATGGAAGTACTACTGATGGCGATTTAAATTCTCTATTGTTGGTGTTGTCATTATTATGTGCATGTTTGACATGCAGGTCATCATTAACATTACTATCACTACTATTATTATTTATTTTATCTTTACATTTTCCTGCATACTTCCTGATTAATTTATCAGGGTGAATATGAAATTTTAAAACTTCACTTATATGCATCACTTCCTGTCTTAGAATTTCCTTGGTACTATTTGGTTTCTGTGTCCTATTACTTAAACATTTCGCAAATCCTATTTTTATTGACATAGAGTGGGATGATCCAAAATCCAAATATCTGTTTGAATGTGTGGGTTTCCTGTAAACACTAGTGTTTAGCTTCCCATCTTCTTTCCTTTTTACGCTAAAATCTAACATTGGAAGCTCCCCTTCCTGACTTTCCAATTCATAAGTGAATTGAATTGCCTCCACCTTTGAGTTGATGTGTTCGAAAGATTGATTTATGTCGTGTGTTCTGAGTACAGTGAATGTATCATCTACATACCTCCAGTATACTTTTGAACCTTTCAATCGCTAAGTTTTTCCACCTATCCATGAATATATCTGCCACAATCAGGGATATTGGTGACCCCATGACAACTCCTTCAGTTTGTTTGTATATTTTCCCTTGAAATTTAAATACTGTGGAAGTTATGGGGTTATAATCGACGAAACGATTATGAAAAATAAATTGTATTTGAAACTTTGTCATCTAGTAAATAATAATACTGTCTCTCCACTGTGTGATGTACCTAAAATAAACAAATTAACTGTGCTACTTTTGACCGAATTCTATCCAGCTAAACCTACAAGAGTGTGAGTCGGTGGCACAATGGTAGAGTGCTCACCAACTACGCCTCGTGTGGTCTGGGGTTCAATCCCCGGATAACGCACTCCTAAATCTCGTTAAGCCAGTAATAAGACTGGTAACGAGGGAAGGTTGAGCACGAGCCCAGCAGCAACCCCATCCTGTAAAAGTAATCAGCACTGCTACAGAAACTTCAAGTCTCTAGCTTGAAGCCCTATGTTCCACTGGGGACGTGAAGGAATAAAAAAATAATACATAAAAAAGTCTACAAGATGGTCACCGAGCTGAGTGATTTACCGTTTAGGCTTTCCTAGCGTTTAACATCTTAGTCATAATGGTTAATTATATGATAATTAGTCGAGTATAAATACAGAAAATAAAAACTCAGATACTTTTAATTATTTTGAAAACTTTATAGAAGCTTTGAATTTTTCTTGGATCTTAGTTACTTAAATAGTGACGGCAACTCGTTTGAAATCTTCACTCCAGCATATTCAGACGAAAGACTCTTCAATAAGTTAATCATCCAGCTATATTAAAAGTCAATCAGATTGAAGAATATTCTCTTCAATTACTTCCCCTCTTCAGGTTCTTACACAATTATAAAATATAATATTTGTTGTCGTTACAATAATGATGGCCAGTTATGCGACGGATATATCTTTTACGTGGAATAGCAGATTAATTATGGGGTGGGTGGCAAAATAAATAGCATTTGTGTGACAAGCTTGCTATGGGCTAAACTCAGTTACAGAATATTGTGCTAGCTTTATAGATGATTGGAGGCTATTGGCAGGAAGACTTGCCGGGACCTAAGTTTTGTGCTAGTTGACACTCACCACCATCAGTCAGCAAGGCGGCGTATATGCAACCTTGGAGGATGGAACTCATGTCCTGCGTCACAACGCAGTGCCGCTTGCAGTCGGTCAGAGACGTTGCCACTGAGCAGCTATTCGGCATCGCGATTGACCACCTCATGTAGGACTGTACTGGATACTTTAATTGGACACTAGTCAGTAGCTAGCGTGATTTGTCAAGTCCTTTGCTTGATGCAGATACGTTGTCTTGCTGACTGATGGTGGTGAGTGCCAACTAACATGAAACCTAGGTAGATCTCGGTAAGGCTTCCTGTGGCCGATTGCCTCCAACCATATAGTATCAATAATTCAAAGTGCACCATGATGGTGAGCAACATAGTGGCATGGTGGCCGCCACATTGCAAACTTGATTGATAGAATTCAGTCTGCAGAAAAGATAGGACAAGATATATAACACTAGTTACTGACCAGTGTTCAATCAAACAGCTTTATACCCTTTCAAACATTTCGTTTTCTTTATCCTACTTTCATATCTACACTTCTGAATAAATATCAGTTTTATGTGGTCAGTTGTTTTTTTGGCAATCTATTATCATCGACGCATCATGAATTCGATTTATTCTGCATAAACTAATGTTTTTATAACAGACTAAAAAGACTCAGTGACCTCATGTATCAACAAAGTAAAAAACAGACAATAAGGCTGTTGAATGCAAACCCTGATGAATTGATTTCGGTTAAAATGTTAGTAGATGATGAGTTACAGTATACTGTTTTGGATAGTGTCCAACTTACTGTGAAACACTAAGCTGTCATAATCTTAATTCATATTGTTATTAAGTGCATCTGAACTAAAGTCGGAGAATACAACGACTCTACACTTCCTTGACGTCCTACTAACGAGAAGAGAGGATGGTTGCGTCAAAAGAACCATATTTAGAAAACTAGAAAGCAAAGCTCAGTATACACACTTCCTTATCTTTGTACCTATGAAATACAACCCGAATCTGATCAGGTGTTTAGCATTTAGAGCGACGTCCAATAGCTATGAAGATTGTGTAGAGAAAGAACTCCAGGTCATCCGGGATATTCTAAGCGAGAACGGATATCCAGAGAAGTTTATTAAAGCCAATATAGGTTACAGTAATCGTGAACGTGAACTGCCGACGGTGGAGAAAAAGCCTCTATTTTTACGTCTACAATTCAAGGGAGATTCTTTCGCAACGTTTAACCAGGGTGATAGAGAAAACTTTCTACATTGTACATGTGTTCCTATCCTTCAGTAGTCGTCCAATGTTCCTCCACCAACTTAAAGATATCTTGTCTAATCTTAGCTCTTCTTCATGTATATACCATTTCAACTGTTCCTGTGGTTCAAGTTATATGGGGCGTACATACAATTAGGCAGGTTCGTCTACGGGTTCGAGAACATTTACTAGCTTGGTTCAGCAAGCATGAAATTAAATACATAAAAAGCTTGATTCTGTCACACTTGGTCGATACTGGACATTGCATCAACGCCAACAGCTCATAAACCTCGCAGTCATCGGAGTTAATCTCAGAATGGAAGGGAGATCGAGAGTGAAGCTAGTAACTCCACATTCCGTAAGAAAACGGAATAACTGCTATTGAGACTTCAAAGTTGGAAGTTTCATGTTCCACCCCTTAGCTCAAAGGAATGAAAAAGAGAGCAACTCACTTTCTGAATATTTTCGTCAATAACATTGTTATTACTGTTGCCATTAAGACGTTCTGAAGCGTCTTTATTATGTATAAGAGAATTACTGCTATCATTAGCAATGTCAGAATTACAATTAGATTGAACAAAAGCAATTGATCGTTTGCCTATTTGTAACCAAGTTTCCCAATATGCAGACCATATTAAATTAGGCGATAAACTTGATGTTGGTGAGGATGACGACGAAATTTGTAATTCCAGTAGAACTTGCATACAGTTCAATGAAGCTAATGATATCTCCCCACTATCCATATATGCATTCACCTTTAAGTGATCCAATAGTAATTGCCAAAATTTTGTAAAATCATCTATAGTAAAATGAAATAAAATCGTAAAATCCCAATAAACAAAAAGAAAAAACAATATACCTACTTAAAAAGAGAAAAAAGAAAAGATCATTGATACAGTTGTACAAAACTCAATGTACATAAAAATGAAGCAAACCTTCGAAAATTTCTATGAATGTATTACTAACCACCTTTCCTGATGAAATTGGACGTAGAAACAACTGGTTAATTGGTGGATGGGGATTAGCAGTGGAATCATCCAGGATAACGCGCATTTCATCCCCTACTTGTGACTCGTCAGCTAGTGGATGTACCTGCATTCTGCAGTGAGTGATGGTGTTCCCACCGAGTCTCGAACTGAGTGCCCATAGCTTCAAACGTCAAGGCGTTATCCACTGGACATCGTCGAAGCATCTGCACAAGAAGCCGACATGTCAACCTGAAACCGAGCACTTCAGTTCAATCAATCGACGGGAAAATCTAAAATTCAATTAAGTAAAATCTGGTTCTCTAAAGCTTTTCTTGTCCTTTTGTTAGTCTACATCGGGATCAGTCATCCTGTTGATGTGATATTTGACCTTTTGTTCACGTGACTTTTTCTCAATTACCTGATAAGTTTGATTTATCTGTGTATGTCTGTTAATTTCAGATTCACCTGAGTATTTCATACATTTACTCCCCATTATGAATTTGAATAAAGCAAGAACAACACTGGTGGTTTGTGGAGAATACAAGATGGTACCATCCTTTTGTTTATTTCGTTGGCTTCCCAACAGCTGTCTGCTAACAGTCTAAAGAAATTATCATTAAGTTCATGTATAAAAAAGTTTTAACATACTTGCAAATTTTACATGATGTCAGTTGACAGGAGGTTTCGGGGTTGGTGAGTAGTGCTCAGAAAATCACGCTTATATAGTTTTTACACATACGCATACAATGGTGAAGGAGTTACGTAATGAAGACGAGAGGTGTGTAAGATAATGAGTAACTAATAAACTAGGTGACAATGTACTGAGTTCAACTCAAATCACAGAAACACGAGACAAGCAAAATTACACTATATCAAAGTAGAGGGTGCTGGTGAGGTTAAAGCCAAAGATTACACAATCAAATGAAAGAGAGAAATAATAAAGACATCCAACCAGAAAAACATGATTCTAACTGCTTCTTTCTGCACACACACATGAATCGGGTTTCAGGTGTTTGGTAGAGATTTCTTCTGCAAACTTGAGGAGAATTGAGCTTTTTTGACTGTTGTTAATTTTAAAGGGTTTCACGATGTCCATCTCATATGACCTGTATCAAGGAGATACCTGTTAATGACACTGTTGTAAGTAGGGGTTTGTTCCCCTTCTGGAAACGTAGGCTTTTCGGTACATGTTCAGAAAATCGTAAGTGTGCGTGCCTTCTTTCTGTTCTCCCAACGTAACTGCTCCTGCAGATACACGTAAATTTGTATACACAGTTGGAGTTGTTAACATGCGAAGGGTATCTGTCGACTTGTGATTGCACCAAAGAGCATATTGTCCGATAAATAGGAACCAACATAGCTGCAGGATAGGCTCTGCCTAGTGACGTACTCAACTTTCTGTTGACTATTGCTGCAATATTTCCACACTTAAATTGAGTTGAATGAAGACAGGCTTTTTCCCCAATATGGTTTGTTTGACGTTTGAGCTTTCACATCTTCCATATTTGTAAATGAATCTTCGTTTTTCAACATCTTTTCGAGAATACATATTTTCCTAGCTCTATAGCATTTATCTATCTATGGAGCTTTTAGGAATTTCCTAGCAGTTTTAGTATTTCTTATGCTTAAAATTTGCAGTCAAATATTTTCCGTTTATATTATCTTTTGACATCTTTTTTCTCTATAGAAGATTTTTGTAATTTAAACCAGTAAGAAAATTACGGCGTACTCTAATTAACAGAACGCATTCTGACTAAGAATCTAGGGACTACCACAAGGCTACAAACAACGCTCTCCTCAAGCCCTCATGTGTTGAATAGACAGTTAAATCCTAACTGTTGTGTAGTATTCAATGTCATTATTACTATTATTACCTTGGGTTTCGAGTAGGAAATATAGCTTCAACAGGACATCTTCATTTTACATCGTTCTGTACAGTCCTTTTCAGCTGGTTCCACGATCACCCACATGCTGTCATTATCCTCTTCACACGATATCTCCTTCATATCAATCAACCAATTCGTTATTTACCTTTCGGGTTCCATTTGAGTGTATGCTCAATCCACCTCCACTTCTTTCTTTCTATATATTTGTTGCGGTTGGTTAGTCCCGTTGACCAAGTTCCTCATTGCTTATTTTCCCCTAGCTGGTCGGTCATCTAATGCCTCACACTATCTATCCAGTAAACGCGACTGTCAATAAAAGCCTTCAGCCTGTTAGAAAATGCTTTTCATGACACGCTTGCTTGCTTGTCACCTTCCTGAACCATATAGAGTGGCTGACTAGATCTAGGTTCGTTATGCTGAGTGCTGACAGTAATGATGATCTCGCCTGCGCCTTACCGATCCTGATAGGCTTTGACATTCACATCTGTGCCATCCATCTGTGGTTGAAACGATGCTCTTTCTAGGCAGGTGTAAATGAAGTGACTTCCTTCTAAGATTTATACAGTATAAAATAATATTATTCAAGTATTGGTTTGTAGGGATTTGGTTGATTGGTTACAGGATTTTCATCATGAGCTGACATTAGTTAGAGAACCATTGGAAAACCTGGGTGTACTGGACAGCTGTTTCGTCCTAGTTTGGGACTCTTTCCCATAAAGATTGTATAAACTAAACCTAAACTAAGTGGGTTAGAGTAAATTCTTCCATATAAAAACACTAAAACATCCTAACAGTTTAATTTCCCTTATCTCATATAAAGAAGTTTAAAAGAAAACATAAAGGCTAAAGAGCTCTTGAAAAAAAATGCCGGCAACTCTCTTTAAATGTGGTGTGATCAGGTTCTATCCTTTGAATAGACAGTTTACATCATAAAAATGGTCGAATCAAACTAAAAGAAAAAGAGTAGATTTTTATTACTGTCAGAGGGAGAGAGATAAGAAACAGACATGAATTCTGATTATAAAACAATTTGGACCATAAAATGACATGCTCTATATGCAATTACCAACATCAACAATAATCAGGATGAAAATGGATCAGAAACTAAGCGCGTACACCAAAAAACCGAAATTGGAAAATCCACAGCAAATACCCATCGAGACATGAATGTGTAAGAAAAATAAAGTTCAGCGAAGAGTTTCTGTTTCAGCGGCGGCGAATTCATTCACTCAGCTGTGTAAATGCATTTATATATATAGTGATAAATATTCTGTATGTCTGTGTACACACATTAGGATTATCAAACAAGAATAAAAGTTAGTCGCGGTTATTGTTTACATCTTCAAAGTGTTTCAAAATCGTGATGAATAATCAAATTGTAACTACGGGGGAAAGGCAGAAGATAAAGAATTATTGACAAGAGTTATGTAATATGAAAGACACCCAGGAAAATAGGATGTAAGTAAAAGAGCATGGAGACAGCTTGTCCAAAATAAACTATGTAATAGGTTGAAAGAGTAACTGAAGGGTTAGTTAAGAAAAAGATGTTACTAAAATGTAATAGCAACAAAGTAGTAAAACTTGGAATTATACCCGATTTGTCTGTCTTTTTTCGACATAGAAGTTTGCACCGATGTGCAGCAGTTCAAGTCGCCACACTCTCTCCTTGTAGCACACAAAGCAAGGGAAGAAAATAAAAAGAAATGCAAAATAGAGACAGTAGACAGGGATATGAGATAAAAGGAATAGTAATAACGAAGAACAATATAGTTTCATTGGAAATTGTAAATCACAAGGAGTGGATGCATCTGAGACATCCATTGAGAACGATGAGTTTGAGCCATATCCTCGATTGTCTCCAGCCGGTGATTGGTTTTAACCGTCCCGAGGACCCCAACTGGTCAGGAAGTCTGCACCTTCCTACGTGACTGGCTGGCTTAAACTAACTGTTGTGGATTTCATTGACTGATGAAGCCATATTTTGGTTTGACCACCATTAGCCTTTTGACAACCTGATACTGTATCAGCTGACACTGCCCGTCGAAAAAGACGATGGCTATGTATGCGTAACACATGTCCTAACCATCTCAGTCGATGTAACTTCACAGCCTCGTCGATTGATTTCCCCTCTTTATCTAGCATTCGACGCCTAACCTCAATATTACTCACCTTATTATACCACTTAGAACGGGAGATAGAACGCAGGCACATATGATCAAAGACAGCTAGTCTTTTCATGTCTTCCACTCTCAATGGTCATGTCTCACAGCCAGCCAGCCACAAAGGAGGACGGAACGGACTGCTGAGTAGTACACACGCCCTTTGGATATCACGTCTACACCAGAGACGGCGTAAACTGACATATGCGAAACTATCCCTCTGTATCCGTTCTGAGATTTCGTCAGCGATCAACCCGTTGACACTGGCTGATGCAGCTTATCCTCAAATAAGTGAAGTGGACAACACGCTCTACCATTTCACTCCTTATTTCTTAGCAAGGAGTCAGTGTAATCTAGTCCTGTAACATCATCTTATATTTGGTGGGATCGAATCGGGTTATCACGTCTACGTCAGGGTAATCTAATTTAATCATTTCGTTGATATAAGAATAGAATTTTGCGCATTGCAGTAGAATATAATTCTATTATGGAATCATTTTAATTGTTAAAACCAGCATACAATCGTACAATTGTATTTACTGATAACATTTCGAGGACGCTTTATGAACTCAACTACGCAGGGTAAATCAAATACAGCGGGAATTTGGTTGAGTGTAGGAAAATGATCCCAGGAAGATAATTAGCTTAGAGAAAAATCAAGTAGCAGCAGCAGCAATGAATGCACTAACATCCACCCACCCATCCACACACACACAGTAATATCAAATAGAGGTACATTTCGAAAAGAAAAGCTAATATATTTTCAAGCACTGGATTTGTAAGGATTTTGATTGATTGGATGGAGGATTTTATCATGATTTGACATCGGTTGCAGAACCATTAGAAAACCATCCACAGGGAGTACTGGACAGCCAGCTGTTTCTTCAGTCTAGTTTGGGACTGACGCTTCATAAGTACTCACCCACCAGAGCCAGCTGGAACCCAGGACCTTTTGGTTACAAGGCGAGATAGCTAGTAGACCATTAAGCCAGTTACTGAGACCCGATCGATTCAATGTTCAGCTTATGAATTTTTACTTCTGTCAATTCATGACATAGCGCGACTACTTCTCAATATCTTCTTCGATAAATTACTGCCTCACCTTCATGGAAGAGATTGACCATTGGATCTTAGTTCGTTCAAGATTATATAATTTTCATTTTTGAAATATCATACGTTGAAGGTAAACTTTTATCATATAAAAATTGTGCACTACATTATTGACGTCTTCAAATGAAATAAGAACTAAGTAAAACCATTATTACTACTACTAATACCCGATATCCCATAATTAGAAATAATGGATAAAATGAGTTTAATGAAGTGAAATTGATGAGTAAAACTCTACACTCATCAATAACCAACATTACCACCCAACCAACCATCCACCCCGACATACATGAGTTTCTCTGCATGATACTACGATCAATGATGGTGAAAATAAACACTGGTGGATAAAACATAGCCATAGCAAATAAATAATAAATAAAACAAGTGAGTAAATAAGTAAATAAATCAATAAAATCAATAAGTAAACAAATCAATAAAGAAAAAACAAATAAATGAATAAGCGAAATAAATAAATCAGTATAAAACAAGTAAGTCAATAAATAAATAAACGGATAAATAAGAAAAATCAATAAATCAATAGACAGACAAGTAAATAAATCATTAAATCAATAAAATGCAATGATAAAGATAATTGTGAAATAATGGAGAACATCTGTATGATCAGGTAGATGATATTGAAGTAAGTTGGGTTCTCTGAGCTGAGCTGAGCTAGTAGCCAGTGTGATATGTCTAGTCCTTTCTTTGGTGCAGACTGAGTTCTCTCAGTCAGGTTTGCAATGTGGCCACCATGCAACTGGGTAGCTCACCATCACGGGTTCGAATCTCAGAATAGACATGAGTTCCTTCAAGGCTGCAGATAAGCCCTGCTGACTGGACAGTGCCAGCTAGCACGAAACCTAGGTCCACGGCAAGACTTCCTGTGACCGATTGTCTCCAACCATCTAATACAGGTTATATGCTAAAAATATCAAAGATAGGTAGAACAGTGCCTTATAACGACATCTCATTTCATGTTAGTTCAGGTCTCAATGATGCAGATGCACTGACTCTTTCTCATCACCTTAATTCCTAGATGTATCCATGTTACTACTATTTGTTTTCTCCAAAACATTTCTGCTTATTTTGTAGTTGTTTTGAACTTCTTTCTTTCTCTATATTGTCTACCTTTGTGTGCTGCATGGAGTGTAGCAAGCGGAATTGATGCACCTCTGTGCAAAGTTCTTGTTATGACCGGAACCACAACCTAGAAGACTATGAGCCGATACTAAATTAACGTGCTGGCTAATCTGACCTAATCGCACATCAAACAGTACCAACAACAATAACAACAAAACAATAACACCATCCGCACACAACGATTGGACGTCGATATAAGAGCTTTCACTGTCACAACAACAGAAACTCTGTGTATATACAACTAGAATGCAATAATTCAGTGGTGCTTTACCCTTAGTGGTCACGGGTTCCCACTAGAGGCCCAGGTATCTGTCTAAATAGGGCCAGTCTCTAGTGAACATCAGATCAATTTTAAAGTATTGGTTTTTTGTAGGGATTTTGTTTGATTGGTTAAAGGATTTCATCATTAGGGCTGACATCAGTTAGAGAACCACTGGAAAACACTGTGAAGAATTCAGTGATGCATTAAAAGTATTGACAGCCAATAAGAATCCAGCAAAACAAACAGAGGGGGAAAAAAGGGCTTATGCCAGTACACGATAAACTCCTTAAAATAGTTATTTTGAGGTTTTAGGCAAAACTGGGTGTTAATAACAGTCCTTTGCTGAAATTCAGACAACCATGTCTCTTTTCAGTCACATTCTTATGGTAATGCATAGCAAGCCGCTTGATGAAGGAAAAGCATCCACAAGCATATATATCAAAGGCGGAAAACACATCAAACAATTACTAAAGTATCTTTCGTATTACTGAACACAATAAAAACGATGCAAGCATGTTGTTTTCTTAACTATTCATTGTTTTATTCTCGTTTGAAGAATAAACAACAACGATGTCAAGACACTTTAAAATATTTAATTCAATTTTAGATTTTCCCATCGATTGATTGGACCGAAGTGCTCAGTCTCAGGTTGACATGTCGGCTTATCCTGCAGATGCTTCGACAGTTTCTGGGCATGTATTAGAAGTTAAATGGTGGTTGGTGACTGTAAGGGGAATCTAGGATGCGCACTTCGACCGATTTAGGACTCGTCATCTGGATGTACCTGCATTCCGCAGTGAGTGATGAGGTTCCCAACGAAGCTTGAGCCCAGTGCCCATAGATTCCAACGCCAAAGCGTTACCAAATAATTAGTATGACTCGTTCCACAAGAGGTGGTTCTTGTGGCAAAAGTGGTCTAGTGGATGACGCTTTGGCGTTTGAAACTATGGGCACTGCGTTCGAGCCTCGGTGGGAGCATCATCACTCACTGGGGAATGCAGGTACACATCCATATGACGAGTCTCAAATAGGACGAAATGCACACCCTGGATTCCACTGCTAGTCGCAATCCACCAACTAAGCTTTAAAATATTTCAAACACATTAATCAACAAAAAGAGAGGAAAAGAAAAGAAACATTAGGAAGCAGAACAAAATTAAAATCGACTTACTAATTTTTAATAATTGTGATTGTTTTGATATGAAACAATGCGAGACACCGGATAAGGTGAGGACAACTGTTTCAGCCCATTGTTTCGATGCTGTATCACGACTATGATGAATTAATAGACTATTCGGTTTATCGCCAACTTTTTCAACCGGTGCATTTGCATATAAATTGTGAACATTGGATAATAAAGGAAATAATATCTGTAAAATATACATACGCAGAAAAAAAGGGAAAAATTAAGCAAATCAACTGATGAGACAGATCAATACTATAAAAAGAAAAGATAGATTATTATTATCATTACTAGTAGTAGTAGTAGTGTACTGACAGAAAACAAAGGCTAGGCAACAGATCGCTTATTGAGAAAGTCAAGAGGGCATTTATAGATTTTTTACGTACATTACTGCTATCTGAGAAGCAAACTCTTCTGATTGGTTGTTTTAGTGCTGGAGGTTATTCTGTCATCTCTTTGTGCCCGTATCTTAGCAAGTCAGACCATATATCTGCGAATCGTATTTTCACACGTTAAGTCTGCTGTGATTGTTGTCTACAATTTTGGCTTGCAGACAGCTCTCATCACAGTAGTAAGAGTAGAAGTTGCTGTAGCATTACACCGATTGAGATGGTTAGGACATGTGTTACGCTTGCATGACTGACTGGCCATCCATCGCTTTCCCCTCAACAACAGGCAATGTTAGCTGACGCAGGATGGATGAGGTTAGAGAAGAGCTAGCACATTGTGGTCAAACGAAAACATGGATTCATCAGTCACTGAAATCCACAACAGTTAGTTTAAACCAACCAGTCACGTAGGGAGGGAGGTGAAGACTTCTTGACTGATTGGTTGGGGTCCTCAGGAAGGTGAGGATCGATGATGGCTGGAGACAATTGGTGATATGGCTCAAAATCGTCGTTGTCAATGGCTGGAGCAGATGCATTCACTCTTTGTGATTTACATTTCATATTCAATCAAATTCTATTATTCCTCCATATTACTTTTCTTTTTTCCTCACAATTGTGTTTATCGTCTATTTTGGTGAAACTCTCGTTCCTCTCTTCTTTTGCTTTGTGTGGTACAAGGAAGGAGTGTGGCAAGTAGAACTGGTGTACATCAATACAAAGCTGTTCTATGTTGAAACCAGTCAGTCAGCAGTAGAAGTGCTGCAGTACAAAACGATCTCTACCCTCAAAATCAAATCATGATAGCCAAATATTTGCAGACTGGTTTTACTAATATCGGCATATATATTTGACAGAAATCTTTCTGTCCTACTATAAACCATTGAGCGTAGAATACATGGAACAAGTGTAAGTGTGCCATCATTTTTATTGTTACAATTTCTATTCATTAGCATCCGATGTAACACGTTTTGATAATAAATCGGAAGCATAGATAGAATAAAATGTCAACTCTATAATATTGTGTAAGCGCTTGATGCAGTTTTTGACAATTAACAGAAAATGTGTTATAAATCTCAATAATCACTGGTAAACGTTAAGAGCAAATGTAGCAGAAAATACCTGCTACCGGGATCATGAATCGCTTAGAATTTCATTTTGTAACAAGTCAATGATTATAAGTGGCGGTAATGAACAATATGCCGAATTCAGTTGCAATCAGTAACGTCGTTTAGTCTACTATTTCGCTAGTTTTTTAGGCGGTCCCAAGTCCTGAAAAAGAAGGAGGGTTGGGCGGGAGTGGAGCTAGCGACGCTACTCCCGGATAAACAATCAGACTGCTACAGAAACTTCAATGCACAAGAAAAATATTAAGAATGCAAAAATATAAGAACCAAACTTATTTCTCGCTTGAATCGGAGAGACGAAAAGACACAGGCTGGTGAAAGCCAGATTTCAGGAAGCCACTCTCAACCAGTCGATGTGTCTTCACTCAATGAAAGCAAAAATAATGATGAGAACGTGAAATGTTCAGACAATGTACGAAACTGGGAAGACTGTGTAAGTTGACGAAAAAATGGGAAGAGAAGGCATACAAATGCTGGGAATCTGCAAGCGAAGGTGAACTCTTCAAATTGTTAACTGGACAGTCACCAGTCACCACATCCACACGACAACCACGAGCACACTGAGGCAGTGAGTGACTACCACGATGTCACCAACAGTAAACAACCAAGGCGCTCGTGTGCAGTGGGAACCAATCTCCTTCTAAAGGATAAGAACAGCAAGATTCAACTCATAGGGGAGAAAAGGCACAGTCATCAAATGATACGCACAATGCTACAAACGACTCAAAAGAAGAGAAGAAGGATTTCCATAGACAATTGTGAACAGTAATAGACAACATTCCAAATAGTGACATCAAAATTCGTGTGGACGATATGAATTCCAGCTGAACTGGGAGCAGATAACACAGGACGAGAACTCACCATGGGTTGTGAGGCTCTTGCTCGGTGAAAAGAATGAGAACGGAGAATTTTTCACAAACCTCTACGGCTAAAACAATTTGGTGATTGGAGGTAGCGTGTACTAGCACAATCATAGGGCGACATGGATTTCACCTGACGGACATACCACAAACCAAATAGATTTTATTTCAAAACCGTTCAAGGAAGTGGAGACGCAGCCTGCTGGATACAAAGTTGAAAAGGTGAGCAGATATGGGTTCAGACCATCATCTTGTTCAAGGAACCCTCAAAGTGAAGCTGGAATCCCTCAAAACAAATGCAAACAGACCACAATTCAAGTTCAACATTCAGGAAATGAAAGATTCAACTACAAAAGATACCTTCCCTGAGGATTTCAGAGGAAAGTCGGGACACAACTTGGCATCACTGAGGAAACCTGCGTACAAGAATATTGGAACTCTCCGAAGGTGATGTTCACGGAAACATGTACAAAAGTTTTAGCAAGAAAGAAGAGGGAAGACAAGAAATGGATCTCAACGGACACCTACCAGGAAGCTAATAGAAAAGAGGAGAAGAGAATGGTGAAGGAAGAGATGACTCAATACAAAGATGGACAACAGAAGGAGAAGCTGAGCTCAATGTATATCGAATTGAATAAAGAAGTGAAGAAGAGTGCTAGGAAAGACAAAAGACAATTCTACTACCCACTGTCTGGCAATTGGAGTAGAGCAGGCTGCTGGTGTAAGAGACCTCGGGGCATTATATCAAATAACTAGGTCTCTATTCGGGAAGAGACCAACCCAGATGATGAAACCAATATAAGACGTTCAAGGGAACCTGATTACCAAAGAGGAGGAACAAATAAAATGAGCTGATCACTTCAAAGGACTCTTGAATCGACTATCACCTGTAGCTCACGCAGAAATGCCACCAACAACAGCAAGCACAGAACTGTCACCGAAAATCAGTCCTTCAACAAAAGCGGCAAATCTTGAATGCAATAGAGCTGCTGAAGTCTGGGAAGACAGTAAGACCGGACGGAATACCCCTCGAAGCACTGAAAACGGACCAGGAGACTGAGGCAGATGTGCTGACGCCACCATTAATTAAACGTTTGGAGGGAAAGAAAGGTGTCTACTGACTGGAAGGAACGCTACCACCTTGTCAAAGTAAAGTGATATAGGCACCTGGAAGAACTGGAGCAGACTCATTCTCAAGACTTCACGGACGATTTATGTCTAATGTCACATAAATTCGAAGACTAACAGGAGAAAGCCGAAAAGTTGGCAGAACATGCATAATACCATCATCATTAAGCGCAAAGTCTTTCATTACTTCGTCCATTATTACTATCACTATGATTATCATAATTATTTTTCAATAATTACAGGCCTTATTTTTATTACTTGTGTGTGCGTGTGTATGGCACAATTTGAATTTCTTCAGACTGAAAAAACGTTGTTACTATTATAAGAGAAAAACTGACTACTATATTAAGACAGCGCAATTCCATATTTTAAACACATTATTATTATCATTATTTTCCCCACACTACCCTTTCCTTTCAGTATTCTTTATATGATATGTGCTCTCTCTCTCTTTGTTTCATATGCCGAATGGTAATCTCGACGGGGTGTGGGTGAGGGGGGCTAAGGCAATTATGTCAGATCAAGTGTTTATACACATATGTTCTATGTTTTAGCCCGCTTCTATTTCACATAATCCTTACACACACAAAGAGAGAAAAAAAGCCTATTCATTATATTCTAGAATATAAACCACTTGAATAGAAATAATTAATTACTGGTTGTATGTAAGTAAAGGAAATGGCTGAACAGTAGTAATGTTAGATGTTTGGAGGCAATCGGCCATAGCAAACCTCGCCGTGGACCTAGGTTTCGTGCTAGTCGGCATTGACCAGTCAGCAAGGCTTATCTGTAACCCTGAAGGAACTTATGCCCCTTCTGAGATTCGAACCCACGTCAACCAGTACTGCCTGCAGTCAGACCTGCAAAGATTGAAATTCAACTATCCTTTCTTATACCGACAGTCTGGTATAAAGCTTTTAGTGTAACTTCACGTAAATTCAGTTGCTAGTATCAGCAACCATTTCAGTGTAGAATGCGTGACCACTTCAGAGTGTAAATGCACAGATGATCTTGAACGTATACTATTTCGTCGGATTACAGAGTCTGCCACCGTTATTACACAGCGCCAATTTGAACGTTATGTACGAATTAATATATGCAAATTTCATCCTAACTTCATTTCTAAATACTGTTTGGACAATGGGTTGATAGCATGTGAGAATTAGGATTAATATTAAGGTTAGGGTTACGGTCAGGGGTTAGGAGTAGGGTTAGAGAAAGGATAACGTTCGAAGAGTTTTTTTATTTTATACATATTTTTCTTTTAAATAAATAAATAAATAAGGGGGTGAGCGTTTCGTTGTTCATATAGGTGGAACCGTTTTGATAGCTTTGAACTGACCGACTGACTGACTAGTTTCAAAATAGAACTTTGCACTAATGTACACAAAATCCAGTTGTCACACTCTTTCTCCTTGTACCACACAAAACAGGAAAAGACAATAAAGACAGACTCAAAACAGAGAGAGCTAATAAACAGAAGTGTGAGTGAGGGAAAAAGAATAGTGATATGGAAGAATGGTAGAGTTTCATTAGATATGATAAATCACAAAGGGTGAATGCATCTGCGACAGCCATTGACAACCACGATTCTGAGCCATATCACCAATCGTCTCCAGCCATCATTGGTTCTTGCCATCCCGAGGACCCCAACCAGCCACAAACGTCCTGACCATCTCAGTCAGTGTACAATACAGACAGATGTATGACACACAGTAGGTTCTATTATCGAATGAATGGTATGCATTCAAGATCATTAGTACCTTCTCTCACCCTGTGGTCGCTACATTCTTTATGTTTGCCGTAAAATGATAAAATAAAAATAATGCACCAAATTTAACAGAACGGTCTACTTCGCATCTAAAGGGAAATAAGACACGCTATACAAATTTTATAACGAAGGAGGGAGGGAATTAATTATGCTGTACAATCTTGTCACAGAATATAAAATATCAGAGTAAGGCTACTTGAGATAAGGATGAAACTGATCAAGGATGAAATAAAACTCTAGATCGCTACAGGATTCGAACCAGCAGCCAACTAGCTACTAATCAAGTGCTCCAGAGGCTGAGTAGTGACAAGTGCTGCATAACCTTAAAGTAATCATGATTTCTCCCCATACGGTGGGATATTCCCAAACGAAATAAGAAAAACTTGAGATTATCGGACATTTGAAACAAATAATCATGCAGCCTGGCAAACGCATTATTTACAAGAACTGAATAACTCATCGCTGAAGTACTGAGTTCAACGGAATCAAGATCCTTTTTTTCTCGCTCTCTCTCAAAATATCAATATCAATGCATAGACATAGGTATATATATGTATATATATGTACACTAACCTTCCATAAAAGAGACGACCATGTATCTTCATCGAATCGATCACTGTGACATTCTATTGTGTTGAATAATGTCTGACAAGCAGATTTTCGAACAGCTGGTCGACGATCTAAACATAAATCTGCTAGTTTGTGGAAAACACAAATCCATAAGTCTTTCAAATCAATAACAGAATTATCTGAATCAGTTAGACTAAGCGGAATATTCTTCTCCTCCATGAAGAAGTCAGCTAAATGAAGCTAGGACAAAAAAAATGAAAATAGAAAACAAGGTGAAATGAAACTTTCATCGGGAAGATTATGTCTCAAATACAAACGACATTAGATGAACTTGATAATTGAGAAAATATTTCATATGATGTAAATACCACTTCGTCCCATCTGCCCATATAATGTTTTCATACGGCTTCAGATATAGGAACGGTGGTTAGAAGTATGCTTACAAAAAGAGTATACGGTGTTAAAGAATGTAGATAATTCACGCTACTTTTGAATGCTATTACATTACTAACAAAAACATGACATGAAAAGGCAGGCTAGCTGTCTTTGATCATAGGTGCCTGAGTTCTATCTCCAGTGTGAAATGGTATACTAGGGTGAGCAATATTGAGGTTAGGCGTGTATCGAGTGCTAGGTAAGGAGGGGAAGTCAATCGACATGAATGTGAAGCTACATCGACTGAGATGGTTAGGACATGTGTTACATATGCCTAGTCATCGTCTTCCTCGACCGACGGACAATGTTAGCTAACATAGGGTCATGTTGGAAAAGAGCTAGCGGCGGTCAAACCAAAACATGGCACTAGTCAATCAAATCCACAACAGTTAGTTCCAACCAACCAATCACGTAGAAGGGAGGTGTAGACTGTCTGGCTGGTTGGGGTCCTCAAAACGGTAAACACCAATCACCGACTGGAGACAATCGATGATTTGACTCAAAATCGTTCTCAATGAATGGATCAGATGTATCCACTCCTTGTGACTTATAATTTCCAATGAAACTATATTGTTCTTCGTTATTACGTCTCATATCCCTATCTACAGCATAGCTGGCTGGCATACTCGTCTCATCTGAGAGAAGCACCTCACTGCTGTTACATCCCTGTTCCGCAGCAGTACGACTTTGTCCACAGACTCCCAGGATAGTGTAAAATACTTCTTACACTATGCCGGTAACTGTTTTTGTCTAATCTCTGTCCTAACAGCCTTCCTGGCATGGTAAGACCCGCAGGAACAATAGTTCCAGCCAGTGTAGCTTGTTGGGTCACTGCAATGTCCAAGCCCGACCACCACGTCAGGATAGCAGCTATCGGTCAGGAAATCTAACTACACATTGACATATTTTCAGTTATCCTAAAATTCTACTTAACTACATGCGCGTCAATGAAAGTGTTAAATTATGCCACTTCTGGAAAATAGATTTCAATCTGGATTGTAGCTTTGAGTTTATAACTTCCATCGTGAGACAAACAACTTCAAACATTTATTCCACTAAAAGAAATTAAAAATCACGTCTAAGAGGAATGACTGACGAAAATAAAAAAAACGCTGAAAAAAAATGAAGCAAAACAATTCATCTAGGTAATAAATAATGTCAATAAGAAGTTTTATATGCGTTTTAGAACGATGAACAATCTCCACTATTAAGAAAGAGTCATCGTGACAAAACGAAACATTGTTTCTCTAAACTACAACACTATAGCGTTTCAAAAAGTCACATCCTCATATTATACTAACAGGTGACTAACAGTGGAATACAGGATACCGCTTATTCACGTCCTCTACTTGGGACTCGTCAGCTAGTGGATGTACCTGCATTCCCCAGTCAGTCAGTGATGGTATTCCCACGGAGGTTCGAACCCAGTGTGTGTGGTCTCAAATGTCAAAACGCTATCACCTAGACCACTTGGTCCACTGACATGTTAACCTGAGAGACCAAGCACTTCGGTCCAATCAATCGACGAGAAAATCTAAATTGAATCCGATAATTAATAGAAACCCGTGTTGCACAAGACGCAGTGGCTTTCGTAGCCCAAGCGGTCTAATCAATAATGCTTTGGAGTTTGAAACTATGGGCATTGGATTCGAGCCTCGGTGGTAACAACGGCACTCAGTGACTAACTGGTGGAATGTAGGTACATTCAGCTGACGAGCCCCAAATAGGACGAAATGCGTGTTATCCTGGATCCCACTGCTAGTCACCATCCGCCAATTGACTTCAAGTTACATTATCAGACATTGTCGAAGCATCTGCACAAGGCGCCGATATGTCAACCTGAGAGATCGATCATTTCAGTCCAATCAATCGACGAGAAAATGTAAACTGAATTAAACACTACCTATAGTGTTTTGAAGTTAACACGTCACAATATCCTTTTACAACACAACTGTCTATGGAGGGAATCAGCTTGTGGAGGTGGTCTATTTTTTTATGAATCTTTCATGTTTTCCATTTGATTGATTATATATGGCTAATTTGAACAATTCTCATTGCTTCTTTTGATATAGGACACTAAATAAATAAATAATCAGGAAGAAAGCACGTAGTGTGGTGGTTTATTTTACTTAAAACCAGTTGAAATCTGTTTAAAGACTACAGCAAAAAAATAATAAGGCAATCAACGATATAGGTTAAATAAATGTTGACGTACAAAGCGAAAACAAGGTGAAACTTTCACTTCATATAACACGTTCACAGTTCACTTCATTTTTTTCTTTCAAAACGGATTATAAAGGAGATATGGCCTTTCGAACACTCTATCCAAGAACGTGTTTATGTTATTTATCTACCTCTGTCACCTCTGACACAATGTTTTCACTCCTTAAATAACTTTTTGTTTTATTCTTTTACGTTCCCTCAGTGGAACATAGGGCTTCAAGTTGGAGACTTGAAGTTTCAGTAGCAGTGCCTTTTGTTTATTTTTACGGGATGAGGTTGCTATCCTCATGCCCAACCTTCCCTCTTTACCAATCTTACTACCGGCTTATCGAGGTAAAGGAGTGTGTCGACCGGGGATCGAACCCCGGACCACCTGTGCAGTCGGCGAGCACTCTACCGCTGCGCCACCGACGCCCCTCAAATAACAGAAATTACATATTATTAGATGATGTATTCTATTCTATTCAAAACACATAACCTGGTACAATATGGCACTAGGAAGATGCGCCACACAATAATAGTAATAACATATTAAAAATAAAAAATAGGTGGAGAATGAATAAAGGACTTCACATCTGGGAAGAATGCAGTTATATTTAAGGAAACCAGACAGCATTTGTCGAATTATTTTCAGAAAGGGAAAAAAGAAAGGAAACTGCATCATGTTTGCCATTGACTGCTATTTTTAGCCATATCCGATAACGTTTCAAGTAACCGATTTGAACTGTCTTTCGGACTCCCCACCAATAGCTGCTACCATGACGTGGTTGTCGAGCTTCCATATCACAATGACCCAATAAGCTACACTGGCTGCAACTTATGTTCCTGCGGGTCTTACCATGCCAGGAAGATTGTTAAGATAGAGATTAGACAAAAGTAGTTACCGGCATAGTGTAAGAATTATTTTATACTATGCTGAGAGTCTGTGGACAAAGTCGAACTGCTGGGGAACAGTGATATGATAGCAGTGAGGTGTTTCCCTCATATGACCAACATGTCAGCCAGCTACGCTGCCTTTTCACTCTCGAGAGAACGGGTTAGGAAAGGTTGACCCCAAAAATTGTACATCCCGAATTACCCCACCTACGGTGTTCCGTAGCCGGCAGCAAGTTGCTAATACGGAACTAAAGCAAAAGCCAGTTAAGTCAGGCCGTGTGTGATCGGCCGGCCCCAAGCAGTTGTCTCTGGGGCTCTGCAGTCATGAAATACTAATTCTATTTCTATTTCGAGTACCCCAAGAATTAATCAACTTCCACAATGTGTGAGCAACCTGAAAGTAACAACTGCCCACACACTTCCAAAAGCACACGACGGCCATTATTGAAATGATGACATTACATTTGTTTTTATAAAAAAATGAAGGTTTGATGAGGATACAATTTTTGCAACAAAAAAAAATATGTCTACTTACAAGAGATCCAACAGCCGCTAAAGCGATATTCAAATCTTGTTTTTGATGACCAAATCGTGCTGCTGTTTCTACACAAGCCAAATAACAATTGGGCAGTAAAGCTGACAAATAATCCGTAACAATCAATTTGAAGCATTTAAACGATGTTTGAATTAAATCGATTCTATTTGGCATAAAATTGAGAATTGGAGGAAAAAATTACTATTAAAAAAAAAGTTAATGCTTTAACGGAAAACTATTTCGTGATAAGAAGTACTTCGAGACTTCTGCACCTATATAAACCATGGAAAATAGAATATTGCACAATATTTAACTACTTACAGAAGCAATTGGTGGTAAGCTGGCAGTATTTTATTTCACCAAGTTGCAAACCTTAATGTATGAAAGTGTGTTGTACATACTGTATATAGGCTAATTTGACCCTCTGGTTGGCGGATTTCATCATGAGTTGACATCGGTTAGAGAACCATTGCGAAACCAGCTGGGAGTACTGGACAGCTGTTTCGTCCTAGTTTGGGACTCTTCATCAGTACGCACCCACCGGGGTTTGAACCCAGGACCTTCTAGTTACAAGGTGAGCTAGCTCGTAGAACATTAAGCCACTGAGACCCGATCCAATGGTCCATGAATTCTAACTTCTGCCAATTCACGACATAGCGCGACCCCTAGCCAATGTCTTCGGCGAGTATTTGTCCTCACACCCGACCTGATGCACCCTACTGGTCACGACTTCGAACTAGAATCCCTAGTAACTGCCTGAATACAACCAGTCGCCAGTAAGCGTCAGATTGTCTTGTAACCAGAAGGTCCTGAGTTCGAACCTTGGTGGTAGATGCGTACTAATAAAGCGTCAGTCCCAAACTAGGCTGGCGAAACTGCTGGCTGTCCAGTACTCCCAGCTGGTTTTCATTTTACAGTTCTCTAACCGATGTCAGCCCTAATGATGAAATCTTCCAAACAATCAAACAAAATCCCTACAAAAACCAATACCAACAATAATTCGACCCATATTTGTTTCAACCATCATAAAGTCGGCTTGATGTTCAAAAACTTGCGAAATACACCGATTCAACTAGATCTGCAGCACCTCTCTTACATCAGTCTGTTAGCCTTGAAGTATCAGACAACACAAACAGCGACAAATAACCCGGAAAATGGCGAAGTAAAGAACAAAGATATCTCTGACGATGCTATCCGGACGGACAATGAAAGCTTCTCACCCACCTTGGGGGGTGCGGGGTAGAACACAACAACACTACAAACATTCACCACAGGGAGAGAGAGAAAGAGAGAGAGAGATAGGCTAATCTCCACGACATCAATGATGACAATAACTCCAGTATCTAAAAGCAATCGAAATTGTATTACACCATTTTCATCACATTATATGCATCATTGATAGATAAGATGAGATAAGAAAAATATATAAAGTCAGCCATGTGTAAATGGTCTTAAAAAAGGCGACATATGTTACAAACTTTAAAGAGGCGATTTTATAAATGAAAAGTGGTATTATTGTTTCAGAAGTAGACGAACTGAAATCGCGATAAAAAAAGAAGAAGAAGAAAGCACTCATTGCTTTTTAATGTGTAACAATATAGATTATTATTATTATTATTATTATTATTATTCAGCCTAGAAATGTCTAGACTCTTGTTGAACTCTTTCCAGAAATTGATGATAAGAATACAAAGAGCAGGAAAGATTACAGAAAAGAAGAAAATAGAAGAGAATACTAGTATGGATATCTGTTGTACTCAGTAAGGACCCACTATTCAGGATTTGAAACAATGATTTCAAAGTCATTACTTCTTATATGATTCTGAGACTTGCAGCAGCATCACTAGATGAATTTTCCAACAGCCTAGATCAGACTTTTGATTAACAGCTGCCTTCAAGAAAAAACAACTGTATATCAGATGGCCGGAGAGAAACAGATATAAGCAGACAAGGAACCATCCAAGAACCTACTGGGTCAGCTACACACTAAGGAGACCATTGAGTGATATCACATATGACAAAAAGTGACTGGGAGGAAAGCATGTGAAAAGTAGATCTTAGAACCAGCTGAGAAGGACTGTAGAGAACGCAGTGAATGAAGAGATGTGCTTTTGAAAACCCCAATATTCCATTCAGAACCCAGTATTATATGTTGCAATTCGCCTCAAACAACCAGTGCTCGGTGTTCAAAAAAAGCAAGTCCAGCCCCTACCACTGCCCTGGCCTTCAGAAGGGACTATAAATTCATGAATTTGTACTATTACCTTTCCTAATGTTTTTGACATTCAGCTTATTTTATGTTGATGCTATTGAACTGTAATCTACTGATATTGTTATTGATTCGATGTTATTTTAACAACATTAATGTTGTTCATAACTCTTATTCATTCATTCGCTATTATGTATATATAACTGCAGAACCTGATGATGAATTTATCGAAAAGAGTACTCTTTGTTCAGTATCCATTCGTTGGAAAATTTTAATGGGCATTTTTAATCAGTTAAAAATCAATCAATCAATACATGCAGACAATTGTATATATTTATATATATATATATATATACATATATAATATTAAACACTGTTCCTAACAATAATGATCATACACGGCATTAGGTAATCGGATGAAAGATAGGTGAAAATATCCAGTTACCAGGGCATCTCCTCAACACGGGTCATGAGGTGGACGCCGCAAAATCGTTCAAAATTATCAATAAGCAAAACAGTTCAATTCTCCTCAAGTTTGCTGAAATCATTTCCATCAAGCGCCTGAAACTTGATTCATGCGCTCAGAAAGAAACAGTTAAAAGTCTTTCTTTGCCCTGGTAACTGGATATTTTCAACTCTCTTTCATCCGATTACGTAACGCCGAAAGTTTCCATTGGTGTATGATCATTGTTATTCGGAATAGTGTTTAATATTATATATACATATATTGACTTTTGTTTAAAAATGAACTCTGTGCAAGTATGTCAACATTGTTTCTGTAGATATACTTAATATGGACTTTGGCAGTTGATGAGACAACGAAATAAGCAATGATGGTACCATCTTATATTCTGCACAAACCACCACTGTTGTTCTTGCTTTATTCAAATTCATTAAAGGGGAATAAATGTATGAAACTTACTTATAACTTTCACGTATCACTCCAATGATTTCAATTAATCGTAACCAACTAGATCGTACTTGTTCACCCCAACAATGGAGTAATTGTTGAACACATTCAAGTTGTACTTCACGTACATCATCGTATACAATATCATTGGATAAAGCAGTCAATGGATCCAGTACTTTAATAGTTAATGCCTAAAGAGTAGTTATATATATAAATGAAATAGACAGAAAGACAGAAGTTGGTAAAGATAATTTTCAAGCATTACTATTCTACAGATATATAATGTTTTAAGAAAAACAGTTGAGCATGTTGACTGTTAGTTTTTGCGATAGGATGCTCGCCAACCACTCGCCTGGTACAAGGGTTCGATTCCCGACCAATAACACTCCTAAACCTCATCTGACAGGTAGTAGTAATTTTATTTATTTATTTAAACGCCGGAGAACTTGGTACAATATGGTACCAAGAAGATGCGCCATACAATAATAATAAAACAACATAGATTAAAAGTAAAAATATAGGTAAGGAACGGAAAAAACTTCATCAAGAAGTAAAAAGCCATACTTAACAAGTTCAAACAGTATTCGTCAACTATCATTAGGAAGGGAACAAAGAAGGAAATTGCAACACGTTCGCCACTGATTGCGATTCTTGGCCATATCCGATAACGTTTCGAGCTGTCTCTTGGACTCCAACCAGGGAGTCTGGACGCACCAATTGATGCTAACCTAACACAAATATCCTTCATCCTACGACGCCACGACATGGACTGACCACCCCTCCGCCTTCTCCATCCCGTCACAGGGCTACCGAACACAGACCTGTATGGGAGCCTCGGAGAAGTATTCGCAGCACATGTCGAAGCCACCGAAGCCGGTGTTTCCAGATGACGACACTCAACAAATGGTGACCTCCACTGTGTTTAAATACACCCCGCCGAACCTCAGAATTACTTATGCGATGATGCCATGGAACGCAAGCAATCCTGTGGAGACAGCGATGATCGAACACACAGAGTCGCCTCACATCCTCAGCTCGGAGAGGCCAGGTTTCACAGGCGTAGAACAAGACAGCCCGCACAACGAAACATTGTATACCCAACCTTTGACAGCCAGACTAACGTCGCGACGGCACCAGAGTTGGCTCAAGTTGATGTATGCCACCCTAGCCTTCATGATATGGTTGGAAAACTCATCCGTCACCCCTTCGCCAGCGCTCACACAATGACCCACATACACAAACTTATCAACAACTTCAAGCGGTTCACCTGCAAGAGTGAGTGCAGGTACAGGCTCCTGCCAATCTTGTAACAGAACTTTGCATTTAGAAGGCACAAAGCACATACAGACATTGATGGCCAACTGATTAAGTGCCATTTGAGCGACCTTCATGCTATTGCACAGTAAGACGATATCGTCTGCATACGTGAGATCGAAATGTCTCTCTCCAGGAAGGAGATCTACACCACTATCATGAACATCCTTCAGAGATGACTCTAGAATGTCATCGATAGAAAAGTTAAGGATAAATTTGGGCAACTCTGTCTAACTCCAATATTAGTTGGGAACAGTAATGATAGTTGGTTGTATGCCCTCACTCTACCTGAGGTGTTTCTGTATATAAGGCTTTCGAGATGTTAACAAGCTTCTCAGGTACACACTCCTCTCTAACAGACAATTCCAGAGCACAGTTCTGTCCAACGAATCGAAGGCAGACCTAATATCAAGAAACACAAAAACTGTTGGCCTGTAATACGTATGGCGGTGCTGGAACACCGTAATAAGCCCAGAAAAGAAGAAAGGTTGAGGTGGAGGGGGGTCCGGTGTGAGGCTAGCAAGCTCATCTGGTCAAAGGGCATGACCACCACCACCACCACCACGAACACAGTAAAACTTCAAGACTCAAGCTTGAAGCTCTACGCTCCATTCGTTCGTTACGCAAAAGGACAAGTATTAATCCGTGGGCAAAATTGAAGAAGGAGACGAAAAAATGTTACATCTTTTAGAAAATCCTTTCAATTCATACAGTATTAGATGAAGCTTTCTGGTTAACTCTTCATATCACCATAGTAACAAGAGTATACATATATAGATTGTAGAAGAGAGCTACTCAAAAGTGGGATGTACGATTTGTATCCATTACCCGTTGTTAGCCATAATCAGCATCTGATTCTAATCTCTCTATCAATGCAGATTGAATTTACTCGATAGAGAGAGGGAAGGGAGAGAGAGAGAGAGAGAATAAAGTAGAGTAATAAAACAAAAAAAGTAATTTCTCTGGTTGAAAATCGAATATTACAGGCATAATTAAGAGAAAATTAATTAATTAATTATAATTATCATCGAGTTTTGTTGGCTTTTATCGATAACAACAACAACGACAACAGAAGTTTCTAAGGCAGTAGTACACAGATGTACAAGATAACGCCTACTATTACTACTACTGCTACCTATTACGAATACCCCTTTAGAGAATTGATGACAAATGATTATTACCAAGTGACCGTAATTAAATTTTAGATTCGAAAACAAAAAATGCTAACATTACTGCCGTATCCTACATACAGAACATCGATACACTGATGTACATTACTTCATTATGTAGCATAGGAACATCACGAGAAGAGGTAATGAATCTTTTACAATGTAGTTCTCCAACAGGGTAATATTTAGTTAGATCACTAATCAGAAACTAGGCAAAGCAGCAGGACCTGATGGAATGACTCCAGAGGTATTTAAGTACAGTGGTGACAGTTTGCTGTTTGCGTTAACTAAGATATCAGGCAGAGTTTGGGAATCAGAGGAAATCTCGTCGGGTTGGTTTAAGTCATTGATTATCCCCATACATAAGAAGGGAGACAAGTCTTCCTGTGATGATCACAGGGGAATTAGCTTAGATAATATGGTATCTAAAGTTCTAGGCCCAATAATCATGCGTAGACTAAGCGGGAGGAACAAACACGAGAGAACCAGGCACAGGGTGTATTTGTCATATATTCACTCTTCGACAGATTCTGGAAAATAGGCATACTTACTGGGATCCAACAATCGTCATATTTCATGACCTAAAGGCGGCATTCGATTCTGTCGACCGAGAGGTTCTCTGGCGATGCTTGGCTGTAAAGGGAATGCCGAGAAAACAAATTGCACTGATTAAGGCACTCTACTCGAACTCATGCAGTCAGCCAGGTGAGAGCTTACGGCGAGTTGTCATCCGAAGTGGTGATAACTAATGGTGTCCTTCAGGGATGCCCACTATCCCCATTTCTATTCAGTTTCATCATATATGTACTAATGGAATTAACCCTAACTCACTTCAGAGACTCAGGGATTGACTTGTTACTACCAGGGAATAATCTCGTTGACATGGAATATGCAGACGATATAGTCCTTCTAGGCGAGGACGCTGACAAAATGCAGAGTCTTCTGAACACCTTGAGCAGTAATCTTCGAATGTTTGGAATGCGATTTGCTCCCACCAAATGTAAGATGATGTTACAGAACTGGACTACACTGACTCCATAGACGAGGCTGTGAAGTTACATCGACTCAGATGGTTATGACATGTGTTACGTATGCCTAGACATCTATCGCCTTCCTCGATGACGAGCAATATTACCTGACATAGGGTCAGGTTGGAAAAGAGCACATTGTGGTCAAACCAAAACATGGCTTCATCAGTCAATGAAATCCAAAACAGTTAGTTTAAGCCACTTCTACTTTCTTATCTTGTTTTGTGTGTGAAAAGGAGAGAGTGTGGCGACTTGAACTGCTTCACATCAGTGCAAAGTTCTATGTTGAAAACAGATAGACAGATTTAGTTAGACGAAACAGATTTTGTGTGTGGCAAACTTGGAGCTAGATGTATTGTGCCACCCTGCTGTTGGATATCAACTAAGAATCATAACATACAATCGCAAATAGTGTAAATTAATATGACAAGGGGAAAGATATTTTTTTCTCTTATAAGCCTTACATATCTAATGGAAATCAGAAATGTCATCATTGTGAAACAACTAAGTGAACATATTATATTTGTCAAGTTTGAAGTCGGTTAAATAGTATTAGAACTCGGGAGCCAATAGTTAAACGTTCAATGCTTAGGTCAATGAGCGGTTACTAGTAAGAATTCCTTATCATTATTATTATTTTTTCCTTGAGTTCCGAGTGGAACAAAGGGTTGGCTTCAAAAACGCATCTCCACTTTCGCCCATTTTCTCCTATCCTTTTCAGATGTCTGACTCCACGATTGCCCATAATCTTTCATCTCCTCCTACCCAACACACAATCTCTTCCATGCCATCCTTGAAGTGACGACCCACTCGTCGCTTCCCATCGGCACTTCATTCGAGCAACGGCCAGAACTGCGCGCGATGCCATTCGACGGTCGCCTCAATGTATGCCTAATCCATTTCTATTTTCTCCTACATATCTCTTGAGCGATCGGTTCTTGCCTTTTGGTTTGTTCCCAGAGTTTCTTGTTAGTGATTCTTACTGGCCATTTGATCTTCAACATAGAGCCGATGAAAGATGCAGCTCCTGATGAAAGTTTGTAGTGGCCTGTTGGAAATCCTTTTCGTCACACATATGCAGTGCAAGTTTCTGCCTAGTATAGAAGCAGTGACTGACTGACCCGACATTGGTGTTGAAGAGCCGAATCTTATTCCTTATGCTCAGTGTGGAAGATTTCCAAACTGGTTTCACGCTGATGAACGATCACAATAATAAAATGACAAATAATCAGTTATATAAAAAACAACAGTACATACTAGTGACCAATCATACTTAAATAGGTCAATTAGTCAGTTCATGGTAGGCGAAGGTTGAAGTCTGTTGTTTTTTGTACACATAATTTAGGATGTATGTGGATAATCCTCCAAAGTGTTTCCATCACCTTCAATAAACAACCTTGAATTAGAGTTATGTGATGAAATAATTGTGAAGCAGTCATTGATATTGATTTTGTGACCTGAGATTAAGCAGTTCTTTGCATTGGATAATGATGATGGATTTCTATTCAGATTCATCGCACTGGGATTTTCTATGTGTCTTAATAACTATTTTGGAACATGTTCTTTTCGACGATATTGGAACATTATAAAGATTCTATTGATTCTACTTATAGAGGCGTCACCGCAACCGCAAATCAACTTGTAGTTACAATATGAAGTAGAGTCTACAGAATTTCGTCCTTTATTCGTAAGTACAGGGATAGAAAATATTTAGCAAGTGAGGGAACGAGATGTGGCGTAGAATGTGCGTCTGATGTCTGACCAAAGTGTCATTGAGCTGTCTGTATAAGGTGATCATCCTTGAATGGTAAGTTAATAAAGACAGCTTTGTTATGGTACAGAAGCAGTCTTTTCAAGATGTGGTCTTTCCTCAACGTGACAATTGATAAAGTTTTCAAGATAACCATTAGCTAATAAAACTGAATGTATATATCGAAGCTCATCCATCAATGTATCACTCGTGCATATTTTTCAGGCCCTTGAAAACAAACATTTCCCTTGGATGAAATGAAGATATTGTCTGTTCCATGTCTGCATACAAAATATAGATTGCTTAACCGTTTCATCGTCTCTCCTAGTCATTGAAATATCCACGAAACCGAAGTTGGTTATTCCATCCGAACTCGGAAGCCAATTGGATATTTGAATGAATATGATTGTCAACAGGGTAATAAAGTTTTCAATAGACCTAATAGTATTACCAATAATGAGTTGTATCATGCAAATATAACGTTTATATTTTGAGTAAGCAACTAACAATACAATCCAGTTGATTAAAATAAAGTTTTAAAAAAGGTATAAATCTCAAGAAGAGACCAACAAAAAACACTTTATACGCAGTAGACGATAACAGACACCAATTTCTTGATACATATGGTCTTGAATAGGCAGAAGTTGGAATTCATGGGCCATTTGATCTAGTCCCAGCGGCCTAATGGTCTACAAGCTCGCTCGCCTGAAAATCAGAAGGTCCTGGGTTCTAAGTGGCTGTGGTGGGTGCGTACTGATGAAGCGTCAGTCTCAAACTAGCGCTGTACAGTACTCCAGCTGGTTTTCAAATGGTTCTCTGACTGATTTCATCTGATGATGTTATTCTCCAACCAATCAAACATAATAATTTATTTTTTTTATTTAGACAAAAACGACGAATTACCACCACTGGTTAATTGTTTCAACAAAAGCAAAAACACACACATGATTCCATTGAAACTTTTGCTTTAAGCAATTTCATGTAAATTGAAGTGTAAAATGAAAAATTAGGCTGTATGCCCCATTTAAAAAAATGTTAATTCTAACAACACACACACACAGACACAGATAAACAACGCAGCGGAACACTTACTTCATTCTGCCAAAATGGTGGATTCTGTGGAGCAGCAATAGCTTGTTTAATCAAGCTGGTGAGACAATTTGATGCTAATTGACGTAGACCAACATGAGATGACTTACATACCTAGGGATACACAAGTAAAGGAAATAAATATATATACATACATAATTAATAATAATAATAATTTGCTTTATTCCAGAAACAGTACTAGTGGTACAGTGTGGAATTTTCAGCACATATCTACAACATTTGCATCTAATTTTACAAACATTTAAAAGGACTGTTTAACAAAAAACTAAATCTGGAGACATCAACAGCAAAAAAAAAACAAACAAAAAACAGGAAAAACGCAAAAATAATTATAAATGCGAAAAAGTACCAAGAAGTAGAAAGGAAAATAAACAGCATATAATAATAACTCAGTATTGGGTAGTGGAAGCTATGATATGATTATGCATGGTGACAGTAAAGCTATAGTCATACAAGAAGTTATGAAATGATAATTAAGAATGTTTGTCGCCAAGATGGTCAGTTAATTTGGTTGAAACAACTCTAAACAATCATAAAATAACATTTCAGGGTTGTTGTTTTGTTTTTTATTGTCAGGTCTAATGCAGTGTTTGTAGCGGTAGTGTGAGTAATCCTGAATGATATAAAAATTTTTAAGGTGGTGACTATGGCGTTCACAACCAATGATTGTCAGTTTAATATTGCCGAATTCTGATTCAATGTAATGTCTTCAAGACCATGATTTTAGCTCAGATAGTCGACGGTAAGCCTGGCAAAGAGGGTATGGGGCATAGCAACAACACCGCTGCTGAAACGTTAAACGTCCAACTTGACGTCATATATTTCACTCGAAACACACAAAAGACTGAGTAGAAATGTGTGAACACAATGACTTGATTAGAAATTGCAATTTTTGCGGAATATATATTTAAAACCCATTCATGGAACGATTTTAAATAGGCATAGAGAAGTGAAGAAACACACTCAGGAAGTCTATTCAACTTGCTTAGCGTAAGGAGTGTTAATAAAGCAATGTGGGAGAGTATAACGCTATTATGGATAAGATTTTATTTTGATACAGTCACACTGTGTTTTACATTACTATTAACTGATGATCACGTTTCTAGCACAAGTTATTGCTGCTCATAATCATATCAAGGCACTACTCATACAATATTTTGCTTCATTTGCATACATTTTTATACATGTTTCAATTGAAATCGTTCAAACTCTAGGCTAACTAATTCATATGAGATGAAAAATAAAATAAATGACATTCAACTAGAGAATAATGAAAAAAGTGGTTAGTTCTGACATAACTAGTCTTTATACTAATATACCAGTCAATATGGCCTCTGAAGCAGTTACAGGTTCTGAACTTGCTCACAGGACAAAGCTGCTCAATGAGAAAATTATTTTAGGAATTCAACTATGCCTCACGTCTACTATCTTTAAATTCCAGGGCAAAATATACAGACAAACAGAAGATGTAGCAATGGGATGGATCACCAATATTCCCAATCGTTGCCAATATCTTCATGGATGGATATTTGGGAAAATGTAGCTCTTAATACATTTAATCCTACTCCAAAAATATGGTGGAGATATGTGGATGACACTTTCACTGATAGTGTTGAAAACAGAACAAATATCTCTAGCTTCTTCGCACAAATAAACTCACTAGTAAAGGGAATAAAATTCACATTTGAATCGGAAAATGAACAAGGAGAATTAGCTGTGATGTTGGATTGTAAAATAAAACGAATAGAAGAAGGTAAACTGCACACTAGCAGCGTTTATAAGAAGCGAACACATTCTAACCGATATGTAGACATTGATTCACTTCAGCCGTTCGTTATCTGTCTGTAAAGGCAGGCTTAGTTAAGTGTCTGTCTAACAGACCGAGTAGTAGCACTAAGTAGTACAAGAAAAGACCTAAATGATGAAGTAAAACAGATAGAAGAATCGCTGGTGTTAAATAACCGTCCTATAAAATTCATTGGGAAGATCAGAAAAAGTCAAGAGCGAAGTAAAAGAAAAGAGTGAAACTAACAATCATAACATAAATAAGAGAGAATATAAGGCATCTACAGTTCTAACATATAAGGAGGGGACATCAGAAACCCTTCGCAAGTAGGATTCTTACCAAAGAAGGTGTTAGGGTGGCACCAAAACCTACAAACTCACTCGGGCAGGGACAAGCTCTCTACGTTGAAAGGCCCAATTGACCCAATTAAACAAAATAATAAAATTTACAAAATACGATGCAATGACTGTGAGTTAGGTGAACTACATAGGTCAAACTGGTAGATCGCGGGTAGTCGGATTTTCTGTCAGAACATAAGAGTTCGGCTAGAGTTAGAATGATTGATCCAACGAAGATAGATAAGTAATTTAGAAATAAGTAGCTCAGCAATTGCACTGCATGCATTAACACACAACCACACAATAGGTTGCTGGGAGAGGGTTAAAATTCTAAGAAGTACCATAGGCAGGTGGATATGGAGAGAGGTTGGTTACTGAATCCTTGTTCATCGAGTCTACTACACCCACCACATGCGTAATAGAAGTGACTCATCATCGATAATACCAGAGATACGGAAGGTATTATCAGCAGCAGTCAAATTAGAGGAGGATAACAAATAATGTTAAAATGTATTCAATTCACATACATTCTAACAAGTTACTTATTTTGACTATAAAAACACTCGTCTTATTTCCCATCTGATTGTATTTCATTGATAACACTAATATTATTTCTGAATCTACTTTATCTTATATCTCATGTATATAAACGATGAAGCAAAAGTTGTGTGAGTAGTTCCTTGATAATGAGATAATGAGGAGTAGTAAATTGTACTCGAAGCATGTGGTCGTCAGTAGTAAATATTACTGTATAACACTACACCGTGGGATTTTATTAAAGTAAAATCTTATCTATAAGGATGTTAATAGGTGTGTTTATAGGTCGTGGTAAGAGAACATCTACTTAATTCGAGACATTCAGCTCCATTTAAAAAGTTCTTCAAAGAGCTTTGTACGAGAATTAATCAAACCTTTCTCAAAGGGAGTGGGATCAATACTATGTCATTAAAAGAAGTCCAATATGTCCAATATTTTTCTTTACTATGGTGTTGCTATAGTTTCACCAGTATCCCCAATAGTCGCTGACCTTTTCGTAAATAGATTCGAAGATAACATCTTTTCAAGCATACTAACTCCGAAAATATGGTTCAGATACATTGATGACACTTTTGTTGTGCTGAAACGAGATCTACACACAATTTACATTCTTGGAGAAACTGAACAATCTATCTTCCAGAATCCACTTTTACTTCAGGAACAGAATCAGACGTCCGTGAACTACCATTTCTAGACAGCCTGGCTAGTTAAGAGGAGGGAAACTGACATTTTAATATATCTATATTCAGGAAGAAAACCCATTCCAACGAATATTTACACTTCGGATCACCACACCCCATCAGAGCAAAGATTTCAGTTGTTTCAAGTCTTCTTAGACGAGCACACTCTGATTACGGATGAGAAAGAAAAAGAAGAAGAAATATCAAGAGAGAAAAATAACTACCCCAAGAATTTCATCAATAAAATCAACACTGATATTAAGTATGGTCGAAAACGTATTCCGAAGACATGGAACTCAACATTTGTCATTCCATATGGAGCAGAGACGTCAGACAATATCAGAAGAGAAGAGTCCTCAATAAGCTCGACATAAGAGCAAAGTAACCTTGTCCATATAAAAAAAAACATATCCCTAAAGATTCTCTATCCAATTGTTTCTATAAAATAAAATCCTTGCAATGTGATGCGACATACATAGGACAAACATCACCAATGAGAAATTAAAATCATAAGATATGAACACCATAGATTAAGCATCTGTTGAAAACACTGAGAAATCCAGTTGAACTAGAACTGCTTGAAAAATCATCAGCCACAGGTCGCCTATGCGCTACGTTATAGAATCAGGCCACAAAATTGATTTTACTAATATGAAATAATTCAGAAGGATTTCAGAAATCACAAAGAACGTCTCATATCATCAAATGGAATCCAAATTGTCTTAGCTGAATAGCAACGATGGAATAAAACAGAATTCGACCTGATTACAACACCCACCCGGCCTCCCACGAAATGAAAAAAATCACTACGTATGTGATAAGCACTTTCAGTGTGTAAACACATGCAGCTTTTGCATAATTTTATACGCTTATCAAATCCAACAATCTACACTTGGTTTTATTACTTCAGCAACTAGCCAATTTGACAACAATGTAAAAATTATTCCATACTGATGAACGACGATTACACTCAGCTGAGTGGATTTATTAAATTCTGATAAAGCTATCAGGAGCATCAGCATTAAGTAGCGAAACGTCAGTAAAGACGACGATATCGTTTTGCTCTTTTTCATTCATACTGGGAAATACAAAAAGAAATTTTAATATTATAATTATTATAATATTTCATTTCAGTGATTTTTTCTTTTTGAGTAGATGAAATACAAAAGTGAAAACATGATGCCAGATAAATAACACGAATACATTCTTTGATTGACTCAAGAAAGAGCATATCCTTTATCATCTTTTTTAAATTGAAATAACCTAACTGTGAAGGTGTTGCAGTTTTCAATTTATATAAAAATGACCTTAACATTGTTTTCACCTTTTGCATTTTTTTCTAAAATACATCGACGCATATTCACACACACACGCACACACACACACACTCACCCTACAACTATTATTACCTCCGGTAACTTTGTTATGTAAATTGTGATAACATCTCAACTGTTATTATAAAGCAAAAAAAGGGAGAGAAAAAAATGCAGTTTCATCACCATATAACATATATATGGTCTACATCAAAGTAACCATGTGTGTCTTACACAAAATTTCTGCATTTATTCAACCAGAAAATGTTATAAACCTGTTTAATATAAACTTACATCAGTTGATTTGCCCTTTACACAGCTAGCTAGCTAGTAGCTAGCTCTGTGATACAAAAAGGGCATATACGGTTAATTTAGAAAAGGATAAGTATTCGCGTTTTGATAGTCAGTCAACAACACAGATTAATTTTAATGCAAGCCTGTTGGCTGTGTCGTTACCTGTGTTTGAATAGCGAATGGGTTAATTCTAAAGGTGAGCGTCGTTTGATGTAATTTCAGGCAGTCATTTAGACATTCAAGTGTTGGTTTGTAGGGATTTGATTGATTGGTTCCAGGATTTCATCATGAGCTGACATTAGTTAGAGAACCATTGAAAAACCTGGGAGTACTGGACAGCTGTTTCGTCCAAGTTTGGGGCTCTTCATCAGTACGCACCCACCGGGATTCGACACCCAGGACCTTCTGGTTACATGGCAAGCTCGTATACCATTAGGCCACAGGGACCCAATCCAATAGCCCATGAATTCTAACTTCTGCCAATTCACGACATAGCGAGACTTCTAACCTTGTATACAGCAGGTCCTGGGTTCGAATCCCGGTGGGCGCGTACCGCCGAAGAGCCCCAAACTAGGACGAAACAGCTGTTCAGTACTCCAAGGTTTTCCAATGGTTCTCTAACTAATGTCAGCTCATGATGAAATCCTGTAGTCATTTTAGACGTTGAACCAGAATAAATTGTCTTATAAAGTAGGGGGTACATAGATGCAAAATGGGAGGGTCCCTTTGTGTTCACAAAGTATTTTCCAAGATGTATACAGTTATGATAGTTTCGTTTAGCTGTTATGTATGAAAATGTCTGTTTTCACACATAGAACTTTGCACCAATGTGCAGCAGATCAAGTCGCCACACTCTCTCCTTGTAGCACACAAAGCAAGAGAAGGAATTAAAAAGAAATGCATAATGGAGACAGTAAACAGGGATATGAGACGAAAGGAATAATAATAACGAAGGACAATATAGCTTCATTGAAAATTGTAAGTCACAAGGACTGGATGCATCCGCATCAGCCATTGAGAACGATTTTGCGCTACATAACCGATTGTCTCCAGCCAGTGATTGGTGTTTACCGTCACGAGGACCCCAACCAGTCAGGAAGTCTACACCTTCCTACGTGGCCGGCTGGCTTAAACTAACTGTTGTGGATTTCATTGACTGGTGCCATGTATGAAACGCATAGGAGCATGTGTTCTATGTCCTGTATGTGTTTGGTGGTGGTAGAATAAGGTGAGCAATATTGAAGCCAGGTAGGTGGGAGGGGAAATCAATAGACGAGGTGGTTGTGGATTTACATAAATTGAGAGGTATTTTTAGGACATGTGTTACGCATGCATGACTAGCCTAGCCATCCACCGCCTTCATCGACCAACGAGCAATGTTAGCTGACTGACGCAGGATGTATGAAGTTAGAGAAGAGTCAGCTAGTGGTGGTCAAACGAAAACATGGCTTCATCAGTCAATGAAATCCACAATAGTTCAATTTGAGCCAGACAGTCACATAGGGAGGGAAGTATATACTTCCTGGCTGGCTGGTTGGGGTGATCAGGATGGTAAGAACCAATGACGGCGCCTGAAGACAATCGGTGATATGGCTCAAAATTATCGTTGTCAATGGCTGTCGCAGATGCATTCACTCTTTGTGATTTATAATATCCAATGACATTCTACTGTTCTTCCATATCACTATTCTTTTTGCCTCACTCACACTTCTATTCATTAGCTCTGTCTTTTAATAAGTCCTTTATTTCTCTCTTCTCTTGCTTTGTGTGGTACAAGGTGGGAGTGTGTCAAGTGGAATCAGTGCACATCAGTGCAAAGTTCTACTTTGAAAACAGTCAGTCACATACAAAACGATAATGAATATAATTGGTGCAATGATCGATTAAAAATTTATCAAAGATACGATTTATTATGTCATAAGTCCTATACTTCCGCCTACACTTCTTTCCTGCTCCCTCACAACTTAATCTTTATCGGGCTACTTAAGAAAGATTTTGTTATACTGCGAAGAGCACTTAAATCTGTCAGTAGGGGGAGTGGGGTGTTGCTAAACCAACTCGTTAATACTATTGTAGATAGACACATGGATTCCGGTAAGAAATTAGCAAATATATAACTCTAATTCAAGGTTATTGAAGGTGACGGAAGCACTTTGGATTAATCACATACAGCCTAAACTGTGTGTACAAAATTCAATAGACTTCAATCTTCGCCTACCCTGGACTACTTGACCTATCTAAATATGATTGGTCATTAGTATGTACTTTTGTTTTTTTATTAAACTGAGTAATTGTCATGAACTTGATTTTATTATTGTTAACCATGTTAGTTGTAAAGCGGTTGTAAAGAAACTACGAAATGATATCATCTCGCGAAATTTATCTTCTTAATGCCTTATTCAAATATTATCTTGTCGGACTCTGAACATACTCTCCATACACGACTCTTTCCTTGCATCTCATCGGGTAGAACTAGAGGCAGCTATAGAAGGCTGTATGCTCGGATAGCGAAGTACAAAATCTCTAAAATACCTTATTTGGCGAGCACACATTATATGTGGTGAGAAAAATGTAAGACAGTAAAGGGATTACCAACTTTACTGAGAAACTTTAAGTAAACGACCCTTTGTTTTCATTATTATTGTTAATATATATATTCACTTAATTTAATTTAATATTCATTTCTTTTTATGGAACAGTATTATCGACGTAAAATAGCCTATTTTAATTATTATCCCTGTAATAAGAAAGTTAATTGCAATTCTGTAATACTCACATGCTGAAAATTCCACATTTGTACCAAAAGTAGTTTTTACGAGTTGATCACGGATTGATATCAGTTAGAGAACTATTGAAAACCACAAGGAAGTACTGGACAGCTACTGTTTCATCCTAGTTTGCGAATCATCGTCAATCAATCCATGATGAACTCGTAAAAACAGAACTAATCCTTACAAGCCAACTATAGAAAATTAGTCTGATGCAGGATGGAGTTTCCTGGAGTTCTAGTGAGAAGTCATGACCAGTGAAGTCCATCCAGTCACGTGTGAGGATGGATGTCCCACCGACGACAATGGTTGGTGGTCGCATTAAATTACGAATTGATAGAAGTTAGAATTCATGGGCCATTAAATAAGGTCACAGTGGCTGAATGGCCTTGTAGCCGGAAGGTCCTGGGTTCGAACCCTGGGGATGGGTGCGTAGTTCCGATGATTCCCAAACTAGGCTGACGAAACAGCCGGGCTTTCCAGTACTCCAGTTCTGGTTTTCAATAATTCTCTAACTGATATGAATCCGTGATCAACTAGTTGAAGGAAAACTAATCCTTACAAACCAAACTATAGGAAAAGAAACCAAAAGTAGTGTTTGGAATAAAGCTATCACAGTTAAAGAACTGAAGTCAGCTTAAGTTGTAATCCCCTTCAACCAAGTAAACAAAATCCCTACAAAAACAATACTTGAAAATATTACTATTATCACTATTATTATTGGGCGTACAATTAGGCAGTTTCATCGTCGTATTTCTGAACATCATCCAGCGTGGTTAAGCAAGGGATAAACGAGATCTATTCGTAGTTCTATTTTAGCACACCTTATTGATACTGAGCACAAGGTTGATGTGAATACTGCATTTAAAATTATTTATCGCATTCCAACTAATCTTAACTTTGCTCTACGAGTTCGTCTTCTACAGTAGCTGAAGCAATAGGAATCCACCAGAAGAAACCAAGCCTATGTGTACAGAAGAAATTTGTACAACCACTTTCCTTACCGTGGCCATCGTCACAAGACAGGACTACGTCGCCCCCCTCCCCCAATTAAATTATAATTGTCCAAATTATTTTATTTATTTTTATTTTGACCACTTCATCTTTAATTACGTGTTAACCTTGTAAAATTAATTTATTCTATCCATTTCTACTTTTTAAATGTGTATTGATTTTCTGCGTTAATTATCAACCCATTGACATTTTGACACTGTTTAATTATTGTTAACAAACATATCACCACTTGTTTGGTAAACTGTTGTGTATTGTAAAAAATGCTATATATATTAGAGTAGAGCCAGAGATGAGGATCTAATTGAAAAGTAAATATTTCTTCGCTCAATCTTTCTGTTTTCCAAATAAGTTATTGGTAATGTGATTTCGAAAGAAATCATAGGGGACGCGTAGTAACTAAGTGGATATTGTAAAAATCACAACTCAGGAAAGAGTAGACTTCATTCCTTATAACTATGAGAACAAGTTAATCACTCTGTAGAGAATACATTCCGATTTGATGAATTTTATCTAATTTCATCAAAAATTAACCTTGGGTTTGTGTGTGTGTGTGGACGGGGAGTTCTTTAACCGACCAATCACAAACTAGGAATATATATATATATATATATATATATATATGCATCAAAAACCAACCAATCACGAATAAGTAAGTATTAAGTTAGTAATTAAACCGGCCTTAATTATTTGCTTATGCAAGACAGCATTCGTTTATTACTTGGATGCATTCCATGGCATTGCACACATTGCCAAAAAAATAGACATACAGAATAGAAGAAAGAGTATTTTAATAAACAAAGTTTCTTGTAAAAAACATACGGAAATAAAAATGATTATGATAACATGTGTATTATAGATACGACATGAATTTGATGAATAATTATGAAAATAATCATAATAATTCATTTGAATTGATATCAGTGACATCACACTCGTCACCGTCACCACCATCACCATCGTCGTCATCATCATCAACAACATTATCCTCCCTGGTACGCTCCTCGTCCACAGGTGTCGAATGTACAGTTATACCAAGTTTAAAACACTTTGAACAATTCTATGCATCATATCATGCTTATCTAGCCTGTATAATCTGTTTATTCGGTACAGGAACTAATCTATTGAATGCTATTGTTCTGACACAAAAACAAATGCATAATCCAACAAATACATTATTAACTGGTATAGCTATTGTAGATAGTTTAAAAATGCTTGGTTATGGTTTACAAGTGATTTATCTACACTTTATGACATCCCCGTATCCAGATAAATATCCACATAGTCAGCTGGCTGTCCACTTAATACTCATTCATCATATGCTTAGTATTGGTAGTCATACAATATCAACATGTTTACTGGTTCAATTAGCTATTTATCGGTGTTGGATATTATATTCAAATAAATTGAAAGATGTATTAAAACTGAAAAGACAGTCTATGCGAAAGTGGTTAATGATATCATCAAAGAAACGGTTTATTATTTATTGTTATATTAGTGCTGGCCTGTTAGGCAGTGTATTATGCTTGCCAACATTTATTATATATCAATGTGAATTAATTAATATAACGACTACGTTGGAAGGCTATAATGACAATAATCACAGCGTGAATGTCAGTCACAATAATACCGGTACTAATGTAACTGATAATCAACAATTATTATACTATTGGTTTAAATTACGCAATACCAGTGGGCAGACATTAGAACGTGTCCACTTTATTCTCTATGGATGTTTTGTAAAGATTTTAGCCTCAATATTGATTGTTATTTTTACAATATTTATATTAATTGTATTACATGAAGCCCGAAAAAGGTATAAAAAGTTACAACAATTACCAATTGAAATACATATTAATGATGATAATAATAATAATAATAGCAACAACACCCACAACATGAACACCAACAACACCACCAACAAGAACAACAACGGCGATCAGATGGTAATGATAACGATGAAAGAGGCATCAAAAAATCATCATACGCATTTACAAGTCAATAATACTATAACACCTGACCATAAAAGTATTAATAATAATAATAATAATACGCTAATAATGCGAATAATGACCACGGTGTACACCGACCCTACCAGAATCAACTGAAACCAAACCAATCAATACTATCATTAACAATAACTGAGAATCCCATAGCCGTGTTACAAACATCTGGATTAGATATTAGTCACAATGATTACATAAGAAAATTACAATCTAATCATCATCATAATAATAATATGCTTACAAAAAATAAACAACAAATTGTTACAAAAAGTCTATCAAATCGTTTGCGTAAAAAAGCTCGTGAAGGTCAACGTGTCACTATCATGTTGATAATAGTTGTGATTAGTTTTGTGATAACAGAAGCACCACAAGGTGTATTCAATACACTTGTTGCAATAAAAGGTGAATGTTTTTTAAGTACAATTTATGTCCCATTAGGTGATATATTAGATTTATTAGTATTATTAAATTCATCAATAAATTTTATACTTTATTGTGCGATGTCACAAAAATTTCGAGTGAATTTCGTAAATTTATTGAGAAAAATGATGTCATGGTGTTGTCGACTGTGCTGTTTTCAATGTCATCGTCGCCATGGTCATGGTCATGGTCATCATTATCCTAACATCGAGCATTCTCATGATGATAAAGGCAATAGTGATAATGACTATCCTGTGATGACAAACCATAAGAATGAAATGAAGGAATGATAACGAAAGTGAGTACAGTACATAGAGAAGAGTAGAGTGTAACTGTGGTTGGCTAACACATATGTGCTGAAGTGATTCAACTGAAATATTGATCACTACACACCAGAGCAGCATAGAACCATTAGGAAGAACTATAAAGATGTGTATAAAGATGCAGAATCTCATCTCTTTTAAATATATACAATGTATGACTATTTTTCTCTCCCAAGGCTACCTTCGTGTGTATGTGATTTGTTTTTGTGTTTTTTTTTCAAAATATATATTCAATGGTTGTAAATTGACTTGTTCATATAAGTGACTATTGAATGTACACTGTGTGAATAGAAGTCAGTGAAATATGAAGCAGCAAACACACTTAGTGAATAGAAATAAAGTATGCTGACTAACTGACTGATTGGTTTCAACGCAGAACAAGCAGTTCGAGTCTCCACTCTCCCTCTTCGTAGCACATAAACACCAAGAGAAGAAAGTAGAAGAAATGCAAAATGGAGACAGTAAACAGAGATATGAGATAAAAAAATAGTAATACCTAAGATCTACATAATTCCATTGAATATTACAAGTGCATCTGCGACGGCCATTGACAACGACAACTTTAAGCTGTATATATCACCAATTGTCTCTAGCTACCGGCATTGACTTTTACCGTCCTGAGGACCCCAATCAGTCAGAAAGTCTACAAACGATGATTAGAGACAAAGGGCTATTTATTCGTCATTTTCCTATCTATACACTATGAGTAATGAAAAATAAATCTATTGTATGATCTTCGCTAAAGTGCATTTGACATATATTGTACATCTAGTTAAGGATTTGAATGAGACGCCAAACTTTCACATTGGAGATAGTTATCTTAGTAAGTTTTGATAATTGGTGAAACAGTGAGAATAGTTGGTAACAGGATTTCATTGGTTAGAGAACCATTGAAAACCTACACCAGAGTACTGGACAGTCAGCTGTTTCGTCAGACTAGTTTGAGACTCTTCAGCAGTACGCACCCACCACCAGAGTTCGAACCCAGGACCTTCCGCTTACAAGGAAAGTTCGCAGACAAATACTCACCAAAGACATTGGCTAGCTGTCGCACTAAGTCGTGAATTGTTAGAAGTTGGAATTCACGCACTGACCACTGGATCGGGGTCCCAGAAGCTTAATGGTCTACGACCTCGCAAGCCATGTAACCAGTAGGTCATGGGTCCGAACCCCTGTAACAGATGCGTACTAATGAAGCGTCAGTTACAAACTAGGCTGATGAAAAAGCTGTTTAGCATTCCCTGTGGCTGGGTTTCCCATGGTTCTCTAACCGATATCAGCTCCTCATGAATTCCTGTAAACAACCAGACGAATCCTTACAAACTAATACTTGAAAAGTGAGAATAGTCTCTTTTGTAATGCCATCAAAAGGTTTCTATTTTTGTTCAAACAGCATGAACCACCAAGAAGGTTTTGAGTAGATTTGTCACTACCTCTTGATCTACGTCTGTAGAAAATACCTAACCATAAGTCATAACATATACAGGGTGGATATTTAACGCGTAAAATTGAAAAAAAGATGATGTAGGCAGATAAAATAGATCTATCGTACATAATAGACCTACAGATATCTTGTGAGAAGCAAGCTGCACCAGTTGTTCCAGATTAGTATTAGTCGTAGGTAGTGTACTGGTCACAGGTAGGTCGAAACACCAACAGATATATGGCCGTCACCAAAAGTATACATATTAAGTGGTTTTGGGATTTTTTGATTTCTTTCACTTGTTAGAAAGTATTTCTTCTTAAAATTTATTACACAAGTGAGTTTTCTAGAAGTTTTCTTAGATTTTCAACAACTAGAAAGCCCAATTAAATAACAAACACACGCACACACACAGAAGTAAGGATTACAGTTGATTAGTTAGCACTGTAAGTTCAAGTGTACATGGTTTTCATTGTGAACAGTCTGAGCTTTTAAAAATCAAAATCTCCATGATATATAAAAGATGGTAGGTAATTGCGTCGGTGGCACAGCAGTAGAGCGCCTCGCCAGCCACGCCACACGTGGTTCACGATTTGATCCCTGGCCACCCACGCACTCCTTTACCTCAAAAAGCTAGTAATAAGACTGGTAAAGAAGGAAGGTTGGGCATAAGGCTGGCTGGCAGGCAACCCCAGCCCGTAAAAATAAACACCACTGCTACTGAAATTTCAAGCCTCTAGCTTGAGGGTAGTAAATGAATAGAGAGAAAAAACAAGATGGTGACCATGAGCGTAACAATGACTATCTACACAAAATATCTTCTGTTTGACAGTAAAACTATTTAATTAATTTTCCGATAAAGAAAGTCATATTGAAAAAAAACAGCTTTTTGACCCGGCAACGTGTTACATGAGAACAGACTTCTTCACCTTTCAGTCAGGAGACGTGAAACAACACTTTCCACCTTAAGAAATCGACGATGAAATAAAAAAAGGCAGCATTGTTGCTGCATCAATCAAAAATTACGTTGGTTGAGATAAAAAGATCAAGTGATTAAGGAGTGTACAAAAATGTAAATGAATCCGTGTACGTGTATGAAATGAAAATGTTCAATTCATTACATTACTGATTCCCATCTCCCGTTCTCATCGATTACATTTGTTTTGCACACTGGATATCTCGATACTTAGGTTATTTAAAATATCTTCGTTTACGGATATCATTATGTCATGAAGTGAAAATACGATTATTAGATTTTTTAAAGTTTCTTTGTCGAATAAATTATTACCGAGGTTTCAGGATTACATCATGAACTGATATCGGTTAGAGGATTATCAGAAAACCAACCACAAGGAGTACTGGACAGCCAGCTGTCTCGTCAGCCTAGTTTGGGACTGACACTTTAATAGTATGCACCCACCACATGGCGAGCTTGAAGAGTATTAAGCCACTGGGACTAGACACAATGACCAGCACATGAATTCCTATTTCTTCCAATTCATGATATGACGCGACCACTAGCGATAGAAATATTCGCCGACGACATTTTCTACTAGTCACACTATAATATCACCAGTTCGCAAAGGTTAGAATTCGTGAACTAATCAATGGGTCGGGTCCATGTGGCCAAATGGTCTACAAGCTCGCTAGCCTTGTAACCAGAAAGTTATGTTTTCAAAACCTGGCGGTGGGTGCGTACTGATGAAGAGTCAGTCCCAAACTTGGCTGACGAAGCAGTCAGCTATCCATTACTCCCTGTTGCTGGTTTTTAAATGGTTCTCTAATCGATGTCAGTTCATAATGAAATCCTGAAACCAATCAAATCGAATCCTTGCAAACCAACACTTAAAAGAGAGGTATTAATTTAAAGAGAATTTGATAAAACTTCTGGGAGTGGGTGGGGGCTCGGTTATGACTACAATGAGAAGTTCACAAGCAGCTGCAAATTATTTTTCTCGAAGGAAAAAAATCAAATGGTACCAAAAAGATCAGAATAGGAGTACACTGTGAGATTTTTTTCATTATACTTTGATTCCATACAGTAATTTTGGTACAAGTATAGACTTTTCAGCATGTGATATCGGTAGCCCGAATTTTGTAGGCTGACCAATTCATATCAGGTGTGAGTCGGCAGGGGATCGAGCCCCGGACCATGTGTATGGTCGACGAGTCCTAACCGCTGTGCCACCTTACTTATAGTACGAATAAAAGTGTATCATTGTGTTTTCTATCAAATGTAATTATTCTATAATAAAATATCGAAAGTCTGTATAACTAAAAGGGTCGAGCATTGGTGGCACAGTGGTAGAGGGCTGGCCAACTACGCCACATGTGGTTCAGAGTTCGATCCCCCGCCACCGACGCACTCCGTTACCTCACTAAGCCATTAAGAGAGTTGGACATGCGGCTAGCTAGTAAGCCCATCCCGTAAAAATAAACAAACACCACTGCTAACGAAACATGAAAGCTCCAGCTTGAAGCCCCATGTTCCACTGGAAACGTCATGGAATCAAATAATAATAATATACAAGGAATGAAACAGAAAATTAATCTGATACTCGCTAGTGACACGCTACAGGATGGAGTTTTCTGGAGTTCTAGTGAGAAGTCGTGAACAGTTAGGTTCAACCAGATGTCACGTGTGAGGATGGACGTCCCACCAACGACATTGGTTGGGGTCGTGCTAAATCATGAATTGGTAGAAGTTAGAATTCATGAGCCATTGAATCGGGTCCCAGTGGCTGAATGGTATATGAGCTAGCTTGCTTGTAACCGGAAGGTCCTGGGTGTGAACCCCGGCAGTGTATGCGCACTTCCGATGATTCCTAAACCAGGCTGACGAAACAGCCGGACTGTCCAGTACTCCAGTGCTGGTTTTCAATGGTTCCCTAACTGATATCAATCCGTGATCAACTCGTAAAAACATAACTAACCCTTACAAACCAAACTATAGAAAATGTAACTTTCTCATGTAATTGCAACTTTTCCAATGATATATTAAGCTATAATAAACATTATATTGTAATACTGCTTAGCTGCTGCTGCTGTCAAGACTAAAGGTGAGAGTGGAATTAACACTGTAGACTAAAAAGTTCAACAGTTGGACATTTGATCAATATTTCTCAACTGATATAAAAGAAAAAAACCCAGTACGTAATCTAATTTTGACAGTTAGTCAATAAAATGACAAGAGAAGGAATGAAAGGTGGATTTGTGCATTTAAAGAAATTATACAACAAGCCATCATACTTCTCTCTTTGAACACTAAACATATATTTGTAAATTCTTTGCGTAAAAATCACTAAACTTGTATACATATTGTAGATCTCTACACCACTTAAGTAGCGGTTAGCTTTGATAAAGGATGATAATTTCTCTATATTAGGAGTTGTTAACACCAGTAAGAGTACAACCTGTATCGAATTCAATTTAAATTCTCCTGTCGATTGATTGGAATGAAGTGCCCGCTCTCAGGTTAACATGTCGGCTCCTTGTTCAGATGCACCGATGATGTCTGGTCGTGTAATTGGTGGATGAGGACTAGCAGTGGAATCAAGGACAACACGCATTTCGTCTTTTTCGGGACTCGTCAGTCAGCTGAATGTATCTACATGCTCCAGTCGGTCAGTGATGGTGTTCCTATCGAGGCTCGAACATGACCAGACATCGTCGAAGAATTTGCACAAGGAACCGACACGTCAACTTGAGACCGAGCATTTGGGTCCAATCATCCATCGACGGGAAAATCTAAATTATTAAGACCCGTGTTACACAAAAGGCAATGGCTCTCGTGACCCAAAGAGTCTAGTGAATAGCGCTTTGGCATCTGAAACTATGTGTACTGGGTTCGGGCCACGGTGGGAACACCATCACTCACTGACTGGAGGAATGCAGGTACATCCACTAGCTGAAGAGTCCTGAGTAGGGGACGTAAATGAGCGTTATCCTGTATTCTACCGTTAGTCACCCATCTTTCAATTATACATGTATCTCATGATGACGATTACAATCTTTTAAGATATTTGTTTAACTTGAAGATTTACATAGAACACATATCATAAAGTTTGAAAGATATATTGGAAAATTTCCAAAAATATGAGTATCAGACAACTTCCATACAACTGTAGGCCTCCGCAGTTTTACCATATTAGGAGGGGACATCTGAGACCCTACGTAGGATTCTTAATAAAGCAGGAATTAGAGTGGCATTCAAACCTACAAACTCACTCAGGCAGCGACAAGCTCTGTACGTCAAAGGACCCTGTCAGTTGACCCAATTAAACAAAATAATATAATTCACAAAATACCTTGCAACGACTGTGAGTTAAATCAGCTACATAGGGAAAACTAGTGGATCAGGAGTGGTCACATTATCAGAACATAAGAATTTAGCTAAGGTTAGAATGATTGCCCCTACCGACGAAGACAAGTAATTCAGAAAAAAGTTCAACATTTTCACTACATGAATTAACTCACAACCACAAATTAGGGTGGTGGGAGAGGGTTAGAATTCTAAGAAGTAATATAAGAAGGTGAAGAGAGAGGTTGATCACTGACTGAATCTTTGTTCATCGAATAATCTAGACCCAACAAGTGCAATAGAATGCCATGACTTATCAGCCATACCAATCAATTCAAAAGATTAGAAATAGTGGAACCATATAAACGAAGTTGGAAAGTTGTGTGAATAACTTGATATGATTATGAGCAGTAATAATTGTGCTCGAAACGTCATTCATGGAATTCATATTACTCTGTATAATCATAGGAAAAAGTGTGTGTAATTTGTCCTATTGTGGTGAGAGCTAACTGTAAACCAAAAATTGTAAACAACAATTCACGTCAATGATTACGTCCCGAATCGACTTCATGAGAAAAAAACAATAACAAAGCTTAACCTTGAAAAACTCACCAACTAATCACAACGTGTGCAAATACGATTCGCAGATATATGGCCTAACTTTCTAAGAAACAGCCACAGAGAGTTGACAGAACAACCTTCAACAAGAAAACAACCAATCAGAAGACGCTACTTCTTCACTGACAATAATATACATAAAAAGCTATAAATATCTGTTGATTTTCTCAATAAACAATCTGTTGTCTGACCATTGTCTTCTGTCGTTACACTATAAGTTAATTTTAGAAGGAATTCCGGGGATATATATATATGCATACACAGACTTCCCTTTAGTCAAGTTACATAAATAAATACGTAATTAGTGAAGCTTTATGTTGTAAAATCAGTTGTAAAGAAAAAAAACAAATCAACAAAATACAATCAAAAAACACAAAAGACTTACCGTTAAAAGTTGACATGATATAATCTGCCACCATAAATCTAATCGATGGACATTAACCAATCCAATTTCAGTTAATTTTGCAATAGGGAATTCACTTGGTTCCTAAGATGAAAGAAAACCAAAAGAAAGCAAGCAATTAATCTGTCGACAGGAAATGAGAGAAAAAAAGAAGGAAAGCATATTGATTAGTGATGTAATTTACTGATTAGAATACTTACACTAGGGGAAAAGCAAAGCAAAGGTGATTAATTTAATTAGTACACTACGCATTGTGTATCTCAATAATAGAATTAACAACAGGACAGTAATGCATAATAATAATAATAATAATATGTAATAACATTTGACAGATCATGTTAATGTTGTGAAGAGGAGTGAAAAGAACCTACACACACAAAAGTATATGAGGGATGAAGCGAGAGAACAGCTGAGTAGTAGTAAGAGCTTTCTTGAGAAAAACAAAAAAGAGAAAGTTAGCCATGATGATGTCATCATGATGATGTGTACACCGTTGAATTAGGAACTAAATTAGGGATTCGATTTGCTATTAATGCAGTGTGATGTGTGCTGAAACCAAATTCCCAAATGGATAGTATAAAAAGTGGAATGCTACAAAAGTGGAATTTGTAATATAATTGCATGACTGCCACTAAAAACAAAAACTAATAGTCCAAAGGTCCCACACATCTTAATCGAGAACACAACTTATACGTGTACGTAACTTATTTCATGTGAAAGATGGAGTTTCCTGGAGTTCTAGTGAGAAGTCGTGACCGGTGGGATTCAACCAGTTGTCACGTGTGAGGATTGTTGTCCCACCAACGACATTGGTTGGGGTCGCGCTATATCACGAATTGGTAGAAGTTAGATTTCATGAGCCATTGAATCGGGTCCCAGTGGCTGAATGGTATACGAGCTAGCTTGCTTGTAACCGGAAGGTCCTGGGTTCGACCCCTGGTGGTGAGTGCGTACTTCCGATGATTCCCAAACTAAAATGAAACAGCTGTCCAGTACTCCAGTGCTGGTTTTCAATGGTTCTCTAACTAATATCAATCCGTGATCAACTCGTAAAAAATCAGTAAGCCTTTACATCGATAATAGATGGTTGGAGGTGATTGGCAGGAATCCTTCACATGACCTAGGTTTCGTGCTGGTTGGCACTCACCGCTTGTCAGCAAGGCAGGTGTATCTGCAACCTTGAATGAAAGAACTCATATATCTAATCAAAAGTATCCAATACAGTCAGTCCTACAGGAGGTCGGTCAATCGCTAGGCCAAATACTTGCTCAATGGTAATGTGTCCCTTTAAGGTTGCAGATATGCATTGGTCAATGGTGACTACCAACTAGCACGAAACTTTTGTCCAGGGCAAGGATTCCTGTAACCGATTGCCTCCAACCATCTAATATCAAAAATTCAAAGTGACAGCAAGCCACATAGTGGTATGGTGGCCACATTGCAAAATTGACTGATACAATTCACTCTGCACCAAACATACGACTAGACAGATGACAGTATCCAATCAAAAGCCATAATACTGTCTATTCTTCTATCAAGGGTGCCACAATTATCGTAATCAGTATTACTGACATATTGAGAGATGGAATCCCAGCAGAAGCATTGAAAACGGACCCAGAGACAACAGCGGACTTGATGACGCCACTACTGGAGAAGGTGTGGAAAGACGGTAAAGTACACGAGGATTGGAAGAAAGGATACTTATTCAAACTACCAAAGAAAGGAGACCTAAGTCAATGCAAGAACTAGCGCGGAATTATGCTCCTGTCCATCACAAGCAAAATACTAAGCCGCATCATCCTGTAGAGAATCAAACATACCCTGGATGAAAAACTTCGACCGGAACAGGCTGGATTCAGGAGAAACAAGTCATGCATTGATCAGATCGCTACATTGCGGATCATCATTGAACAAAGCTTGGAGTGGCAGTCACCTCTCTATCTCAACTTCATCGACTTTGAAAAGGCCTTTGACAGCGTCGATCAAGAGGTGATCTGCAAACTGCTTCGCTACTACGGGGTGCCACTGACAATTATACATCTCATCCAACAGCTATACGACAATGCTGCATGCCAAGTAATCCACAATGGGAAACTTACGGAACCCTTCGAAGTGAGGACAGGAGTAAGACAAGGTTGCCTACTATCGCCAATGATTTTCTTGATTGCAGTAGATTGGATAATGCGACAAACAGCGGGCAATGAGGAAACAGGCATAAAATGGACACACACAAAAAACTTGGAGGATCTGGACTTCGCCGATGATATATGTCTGATTTCCCACAAACTGGAAGATATGCAAGCGAAAAGCAACAAGTTGACAGAAGAAGCATCAAAGATAGGACTTCAGGTGAACATAGATAAAACAGAGGTGGTGAAGATTCCTGGGCAACACCACCAACAGCAACAACAACAACTGACAACAATCAGCATAAATGGGAGGAACCTGAAAGAAACAACCTCCTTTACCTACATGGGAAGCATCGTTTCAATTACAGGCGGAACTGACGAGGATATCAAAGCAAGGATCGGGAAAGCAAGACAAGCTTTCACTACTCTCAAGTCTGTGTGGATGTCAACAGCACTCAGCATGAAAAATAAGATCCGGATTTTCAACTCCAATGTGAAGTCAGTGCTACTATACGGATCAGAGACTTGGCCAGCGCATCATAAAGAGCATCTCAAACAAACTACAGACCTTCATTAACAGTTGTCTTCGCTCAATACTCAAGATCAGATGGCCGGCCAGAAATGATCAGCAACAGAGATCTCTGGCAATGAGCGAACCAACCAGGAACCGATTGTGAAACAAATAGGCAGGAAGAAATGGAGATGGATTGGCCATACTCTGAGGAAACCATCAAGTGACATCACTAGACAAGCCATTGCTCGAGTGGAACCCGAAAGGGAAGCGGCGAGTTGTTCGTCAGTGTGTGGGTGACTTGGAGGAGGTCATGTGAAGAGGAGATGAAAACGTGTGGGCAGACTTGGAGCCAGGTGAAGACTCTAGCAGAGAACCGAACGCAATCGAGACGCATGGCTGAAGCCCTATGTTCCTCTAGGAATTAAAGGATACAATAATAATAATAATAATAATTGTATTGTCTAAAGTTTTTTACAAGTCTTTACGTCGAAGCAGAGTTCATCCCAATAAGAAGACACTGAAACAGACTCTTTATCTACTTATAAACAAGATAACGAAATGAATATCGCTTGCAGACAATATGCAGTAGATTTGAACTGGCAGAAAGGAACTTAGAAAGCCTATTATGGAATAAGTTATTCAGGTGTGTGAACGAAGAACACAGAAGGAAGTAGCAGAAAGAGCTTATGTGAAAGGATTTGAAAACAGTAAATTTCTCGCAGATCCTAAAAACTACAACCAAAGTTATAGTAATGTTGAATTGAATACGGTACAAGTTGCAGTACGTTTCCTTGGCCTTAGATTTTGTGATAGACGGAAACCAGTCAATCACTTAGATACTGATAATGAATTTGAAAACTGTTTTCAGTTAAACAAAGAATGTAGTTCCATCATCCACCCCGTGGAACTAGAACGTCTCGAATCCAGTCTAGTGGATTGTTGTTATCATCTCCCCATCGGCACCCATGTTGGCAGGTTTCTTTCTAAGTAAAATAGAAAATGGACCTTTCAACAACCTTATCCGAAAATTCTCATTTTATTGCCAGTATATGGATACCAACCTTATTCTCTGTGATATTGATTCGGATAGGAACACCATAATAACTCAGTTGAATGCAGTGCATTTTGCTATGAAATTCACTTGTGAATAGGAATACCAAAATAGAATTATTGCCTTCCTGGATGTCCTCCTTACAAGAAAACCAGATGGGAGTATAAAGAGAAATTTGCATAGGATAAACACATGGATAGGGCAATATACCCATTTCTACAGCTTCGTTCCTCTCCAGTACAAAAGAAATTTAGTAAGCACCGTCAGTCATAGGGTTAGAGCTATGTGCTCAGAAGAGGCAATTGAAGATAAACTAAGGATTGTACATGATACCCTGATTGACAATACCTATCCACGCAAATTCGTCAGAAAACATATGACTGAGAAACTTGAAAAGAACTAGTCACTCACTATCCGTAAACAAGAAACCTTTATACACATGACTGCAATTCAATGGCGGTATACCTAGCGAAATAATCACGGAGAAGTTAAGAAAATCAGTTCAAAGAACTTCTAGTGCTGGTAAACTACAAGTCTTGTTTTCAACACAACTGATGGTGATTCCTCAATTGAAAGATGAAATACCTAGACAAGTCACTTTTAATTGTATTTACCAATTCAACTGCGCTGTTGATGGAGCGAGTTATATTGGCCGTTGCTCTAGGAACTTGATTTTTCTTACTCGTTCGGAACCACCTACCAGTGTGGTGTGGCTAAAATAAAGGTGTAGTGAGGAGCATCAAAAACTCACTATTAGAAATCCATTATGGAAAAGATTTTAGTTTGATAAATCACACAGTGTTATACAGTAATATTAACTGATGACCAAGTTTCGAGCACAAATTGTTGCTCATAATCATATCAAGTTACTCACACAACTTTCTTCCTTCATTTATATACATGTATGGAATTGACTAGATATTTGAATAAAAATCAATATGGGATAATGTATGTATATAAATGAAGCAAGAAAGTTGTGTGAGTGACTTGATATGGTTATGAGCAATAGTTTGTGCTCGAAACGTCATCAGTTAATATTACTGTATAACAACACTGTGTGATTTCATCAAAATAAAATCTTATCCATAATGGAGTTATGCTGTACCACGATGCCCGAGTTTTATATTTATATCACTCTTAGAACACCTGGTTCAAACTGCCCAAAAAGCCAGCATTGAAGAGTCCTTCTTTATCATCTGTCGGATACCAAATAAATTGCTAAAAACATCCATGTACCGTATACTGCACACAGCAGAAGCTTTCGCGATTCGCATGAAACAACCAGTGTTTTGTGTGTAAAGGAGGTAAGTCGAGCAAGCTACTACTACTGCCCTGGACGGCCTTCAGTGGAGACTGGAAATTCATGAATTCTGTATTACTATTATCTTTCCTAATTTGTCTGTCAGTGTATTGTTATTTTGATGCTATCGAACTGTAATCCATTGATATTACTGTTATCATTATTGATTCGATGTTATGTGAACAACATTAACGTTGTTAATAAAACTAATTCATTCTCTATCATATATGTATAATAACTGTATGACCTGATGATGAAGGTTTTATTCTTTGTTCAATAGCCATTCTTTTGAAAATTTTCAAATCAAATTAAACGAGAATGACTTTTTGAGAACTCCATCTCCCTTGCCTTCTCCTTTACCTTAATTATCAAATTAACCCAACTTATGGGTGAATAATCAGTGCAACCGGGGTGGCAAGCAACGACACACATGATGTGAATACATCTCTGAGCCAATTAAATAACTACAAAATAAGCTGATTCTGAAATCTTATCGTTTCAAGTGAGATCAAATCGATAATAGAGCGTGTGTATCTGTATGTGTGTCTGTGTGTGGGTGTGTTTAAAATAAAGAGACTGGTTCATATGAGCTGTGATCAAGATTTGACCGGATAGTTGCAAAATAATTGAGATGTTTTTTTACAAATATAATATAATTTTATAAATTTGTTATTCTCTCCATAAGAAGACATAGACAATCGGGAATTTGATCAAGTGTGATTAGTTGTTGATACATATCCAATGTATTTATTAATTAAGATTTGCCATGCATCAGCTAAGATCACACCTTCACGTCTGTTCAAACTGTTGGGATTCACCCATATATGCAGGGCTTCTGCAGTCAGTCTTTCTTTATATGAACCAAAACCTTTCTGTAAAACCTTAGTCTTATCAAAGTCGATTTTGTGTCCCGTTTCTATCCAATGCAGTGCAATCGCTGAGTTGTTTTCTAGCTTCTTCAAGTCTGCAGAGGTCTTTGGAACAACCTTTAGACATTGTTTATACTCTTTCACTCTTATAACATAAGAGTGTATTTTCATGCATGAAACACCTTACGCTCATTACTGGTGAAGGTTAAGGATAAAATAGAACAAGAAAACTAGCAGAATTGCGTACAGCAGATCAATTGTGGGGATTGTAACGCCGTATATGTAGGAGAAACTTCCAGACAGGTAAATACTGAAACCGGGAGGTGTATTATAAAGCCAATATGCAAAAAGTCTGCCGTAAACATATATATATATATATATATCATCTAATGTCTAAATGAGTACATTAAGCGTATTCTCGAAAACAAGAATCCGGCAGTAAGCCACACACCTATTGTGAGATTTGATTCGTGCTACCTGGCTTCCCAAAACCTCAATGAGTGAAGGGGTGGGTGGGCGTGGTTACAACCCGTGACCCACTTGGTCGGAAATCAAGCATCTAGACCAATGAACCACAATTCCACATGCATTCAACTGCTTTAAATAGGATATAAATGATACAATTTATTTAGAGAAAAATAAAACATGAGTAGGGTAAATCGATGTCGCCGAAGGAAAAAAGGCAGAGTTACACACCTATTGAAAATCATTGAAGCAGAAGCAATGTGAAAAATATATTCCTAACAAAATGGGTAAAACAGACAAAACAACGAATACCTAACCGAAAACAGCTTATTTTATACGTGAAAAGAAGCATAGCTAGAATGCCACTTTTATTAAAGTTACACACTTTTCACTGATATCTATTATCAAAGAAAAATAAGGAGGGGGGAGAATCCTATATTCCCTCACAAAAATTATGCTTCTGCATCAAGCGTTTTTTTCTTCCAATGACCCATAAATTTTCCTTTGAAAATTAAATTACCTTCTGCACGCACGATCTGATAATGGAAACTTCCTTTTTATTATTGATTATTTCATTGATTTAAATAGGAAAAAGAAAGAAAATTGTTTCACCCTAACCAAAAACATTTAAAAGACTGAGGGAGGAGTTAGTTACATTGGGAGAACACAAAGAAAAAAGGCACAACTAAGGTTTTCTGGACATCTACCGAAAAACCTACGTCTCCAGAAGAGGAACAAACGCCTACTTACAATAGTGCTATCAACAGGTATCTCCTTGATACGGGTCATATGAGGTGGACACCGTGAACCCCTTTAAAATTATCAAGTTTGCAGAAGCAATCTCTACCAAACGCCTGAAACCCGATTTATGTGTGTGTTCAGAAAGAAGCAGTTAGCATCAGTCTTTCCTTCCCCTGACTGGTAGTTGGAAGTCTTTAATGTTTCTCTCTTCCATTTGATTACGTAATCTTCGGCTTTAACCTCACCAGCACCTCCTACTCTGATATAATGTAATTTTGCTTGTCCCGTGTTTGTATGATTTGAGTTTAACTCAGTAAATTGTCATGTAATTCATTAGTCACTCATCATCTTGAGCACCTCTCATCTTGATTACATAACTCCTTTACCATTGTATGCATGCATACATTTACTTTGTTTAAACTTGAACTGCCTGTGCAGAAACTATATAAGCGTAATTTTCTAAGCACTGTTCACTAAATTCGGAACTGCCTGTCAAATGACATCATGTAAAATTTGCAAGTATGTCAACAGTTTTCTGTAAATGAACCTAATCATAATTTATTTAGGCTGAAAGGAAGCAATTGATGAGAAGCTGAAAAAAAAAAGCAATGATGGTAGCATCTTGTAGTCTGCACAAACCACCAGTGTTGTTCTTGCTTTGTTCAAAAAACTGATCAGTGAATAAAGAAATTACTGATTTCGATAAATATTCTGCTTCAGGTTCTACACAGGGATATGTTGAACAATAATTACAGAATTATTGTTATCAACAACAACAAAATTAGTTTCAGGTAAGACCACAGATTGGTATCAGTTACAAAGAATTTGAAAACCAGAGGGTACTGGACAGCTGTTTCCCACTAGTTTGGGAATCATCGGCAATACGCATCCATCCGGTTGCAAAGCAAGCTCGTATACTATTCAGCCACTGGGATGCGATCGATTCAATGGCCGGCCCATGAATTCTAACTATCAAAACTTCGTGATTTTTGGCGAGGCTGTGATTGCCTACAAGATGAAGTTGTCTGAAGTTCTAGTGAGACGTTACGACCAGTAGGGTCCATTTAGTCAGCAATCAGGATGCAGTTCCCGCCGATGACACTGGTTGGTGCCAGTCACGCTAAAAATCACGAATTAGTAGAAGTTAGAATACATGGACTACCCAGTGAATCGATTGAGTCCCAGGGGCTGAATAGCATACGAGCCCACTAGCCTTTTAACCGGAAGGTTCTGGGTTCGAAACCCTGTGGTGGGTGAGTACTGTCGATGATTGACAAACTAGGTTGACGAGATAGCAGTCTGTCCAGCACTCTGGTGTAGGTTTTCAATGATTCTCTAACTGATACCAATCCGTGGGTAAACCTGAAACAAATAGAATCCCTGCAAACTAATCCTTGAAAACAATATTAGTGTTTAAAATAACATGAATCAATAAATGTTATGTACAATCTATAGAACACTGTTCATCAGTACGAACAGATAAGAACAATCTGTCATCTCACCACCTAAAAAGCTTAAAGACACACACACACAGCAATTATGAAAAAAGATTGTACGACCACTTAAAAAATAAAGATTTCTAGTCAACTCCTGTTAACAATGAGAATAACAATTTTCAATTTTAAGTTTGAAAAAATCTAACAGTACTACTAACGGGTGTGCGTCGGTGGCACGGAGGTAGAGTGTTCGGCGACCACGCAGGTGGTCCGGGGTCCGATCCCCGGCCACTGACGCACTCCTTTACCTCTCTAGGCCAATAAAAAGACTGGTAAAGATAAAAGGGTGGGCATGAGGCTGGCAACCTCATCCTGTAAAAATAATCACCAGTGCTACAGAAACTTCAAGCCTTTAGCTTGAAGCTTTATTTTCCACTGGGAACGTAAAGGAATAAAAAGATTAAAAAAACTACTAATCGGTGAGACCATTCAATAAACAAAGCGAACAAATAGGCCTTCAGCCAGCATAATCTGTAGTAACTGAAAGACAGCTTAACTAGAGAACACTACGAGGAAGTTGCATAAGTACAAATTTTATACTTTGATAAAACACAATGCAGGTGGGGATTAGAAAAACAGTGTGAGACGGCTACAACAAGACAAACATGGACGTGACGAAGAGAATGTTGAAATAAAAAATTAATGAAACATTTCAGGCTTCGGATAACGATGATGATGATGACAAAAAGTCAACACAATTTCGTATCACATCGCTTAAAGCCTCCTGAGGCGGCCAATCGAACATTTTATACGTTTACATATGGTTTATATTAATAGTTAGAAAACTGCGTATATCCTGTTTACTGGTATGACAGCTTATTCCAACTTGATCTTTTCTATTCGAACAAAACTCATCATTTATAAATTACAGTTGGAGATAAGACCTCCTTTACCTACCAACCTGGGAAGCATCGTTTCAGCTACAGGCGGACGAACTGATGAGGATATCGTCAAAGCGAGGATCAGGAAAGCAAGGCAAGCTCCCACTACTCTCGAGTTTGTGTCGAGGTCAACAGCACTCGCTATAGAAAAATAACATCCGGATTTTCAACTCCAATGTGAAGTCAGTGTGACTTTATGGATCAGAGACTTGGAGCGTCATGAAGAGCGCTTGAAACAAACTACAGACCTTCATCAACAGCTGTCTTCGCTCAGTACTACTCAAGATCAGATAGCCGGCCAGAAAAGATCAGAAACAGGGATCTCTGGCAATAAGCGAACCAACCTGGCTGGAAACAATTGTGCAACAAATATGCAGGAAGAAATGGAGGTGGATTGGCCATACTCTGAGGAAACCATCAAGTGACATCACTAGTCAGGCCGTCGAGTGGAACCCAAACGGGAAGCGGCGAGTTGGTCGTCAGTGAGAGGGTGACATAGAGGATGAGGTCATGTGCTGAGATGAAAGCGTGTGGACAAACATGGAGCCAGGTGAAAACTTTGTCAGAGAACCGAACGCAATGGAGACGTGCGGCTGAATCCGTATGTTCCTCTAGGAACTAAAGGAAACAATAATAATAATAATGATATTTTGAAAAATCTAAATTATTCAGATAATGATATGAGATCAAGTTGACTAGAGGAGTGGCTAACAACCATTGCTCACTCATATTATTAGTTGTGTCAAGCACGGCTTAACATTTCAGGTTCTTAAAAACTGATGAGATCTCACCCTGAAATGTGTCAACACCAAATGAGGAATTTTATTCTACGTATTACTAGCTTTATTACAATTTAAATGGTTTGAATACAAACACTCTTTGAAATGAATCAATCCAGGTGAACTGTTGATAAGATCGACCGGAAACGAACGAAATCGATATCCCGCGTCTACACTGCCCTGATACCAATTAGTTAAGACTTCTTGACTGCTCATATTACACAGCAACACACTGCAAAAATTCTATCTCGGCGGCTAACACACACATTCACACACACAGCTTTCTGACCACCACCTCGAACGAAAAGCCTGCCATAACCTCATTGATAAACTCACACCTTCAATTGACCAACAGTCTGCTGAAGCATTTCCTAGCCAACGTTATAATGCTCGTATGAATGCACAGGATAAATTGACTAGACGATAGAATAGGTAACATTACAGAAGGGATTAATCATGGATACAACATTATGTACAATTGTAAATTAGTTAGGAAGAGTAGGCGGGGCGAACAGAGGTGTGTGTGTGCGGAAAAAAGCCTGCCTAGCTGTCTTTACAAACTAATCTTAAATTTATGCAACATTCATAATAAGTAGAAAACCAGAGAATAACTAACTCATTTAGCGAAGTACGTGTCAGGCATTTTTCACGCCTCAATTATCTTTTTTCAGATTAATATTTACTAAACATAAGGTGTCCACAGAAATAAATTACTCAATCATTTAGACAGTTATGACGGAAATCTGGATAAAATAAATGACGTATCGGTATGAAGAACAAGTAGTCCTTGTAACATTTGTCTAGCATATTCGATATGTCATTTTGTAAGACAAACAATATCAAAGATATTTGGTTGTAGTTTACTGAATTTCAACGTTTTGTAAAATTTTCAAGTATTGGTTTTGTAGGAAATTTTGTTTGATTGGTTGCTGGATTTCATCAAGAGCTGATATCAGTTAGGGAACTATTGGAAAACCTGCAGGGACTACTGCACAGTTGTTTCTTCCACCCACCACAGTCAGTTCGAACACCCAGGACCTTCTGGTTACAAGGCTGGCGACCTCGTAGACAATTAGGCCACTGGGACCCGACCCAATGGCCAGTCCATGAATCCTAACTTCTGCGTCCGACGATAATTTTAACGCGACACGTTGTAATTTTATAAAATCATATATTAAAAATCATTCTTTTCCAGGACAATTACAACCAAATATCTCTAATCGTATTCGTCTTACAAGGCCATATATCGAAAATGTCAGACAAATGTTACAAGATTATGAGTTTCCGGACCATAGATGTTACGAAATTCCTGGAATAATTTGAGCGCCTAGTCAGATTGATTCATTGTTAATTATCTAAAATAATCCCAGTGTGTTTAAGGAAATATCAAAACAAGAATTGTGTTTTCTGAACGTTTCACTCGGTGTAAGTCACAGCCAGCTTCTTCCTCAGTAAAATTATTCAGATTTTATTAATCATCAAAATATATAGCCATTCCATATCAAAAGGAGACACAGCTGAACTACTTCAAAGAAGACTACTTGCTTCATATAATATTAAAGTCTATTTCAAGCCCTATAATTATCTAGAGAAAGCTTTGGTGAATGTCAAGGATATGATTCCCAAAATGTCACAAAGTAAATGTGTCTATAGGATAAAGTGTTCAGAATGTCAAACTTGCTTGCTATACATAGGGGAGAGCAGTAGACGACAGGTGAAGGTCAGAATGAATGAACATAGACTATGCACGAAACGTCCACTTAGAAATGAAGTAGAATTTAAAAAGTCTAGAGAAGATGTCAGCTATAGCAATCTATGTGCTATAGACAGCGGACTTAAGATTGATTTCGACAATGTCACAATTCTAGGAAGAGGCTTTCATAGACTTATCACCTATACGGTAAACTCTAATCAAGCAAGACAGATGAAAAAAGCAACAACCCTCTATGAATCTCCATGACCTTTAGAAAAAAAAGTATTATGATGTTTATCACATGTGAATTGACGTCTTTTCCGTGTAACAAATAACACACACACACAGTTTGACATTATTCATTACAGATATATCATGACAGCTTACATATATCTATAGATACAAATGTCTATGGACAAGTGACCTTCAAATAAACTGACTTCCATTTGTGTAAAAAAAAATTTTAACTATACAGTTTGATGATTAATAAAAATCTGCATAGTTCTACTGAAGAAGAAGCTAGCTGTGAAATGTTCAGAAAACAGATCGTGTTTTGATTCCTCCTTAAACACGCTAGGATTATTATTTTAAAAATAATTTATAAATGTTACAAGGAGAAATTGATATAGAAAACATTATGGTAAGCTATATGATATTAACGCATTATATACTAGTATCCCTATGACCGAAAGTCATAATATCATTTCCAGTCTACTAGAATCAGACACAACGCTATCATAAAGATGTCCACTGGACACCAGTGAAATAAACAAGAGCTTGAAATTCTGTCTAGAAAGTAATTATTTTACATTTAAAGGGAATTGATATAGACAGACAAATGGTGTTGCTATGGGTTCACCAGTCTCTCCAATAGTGGCTGACCTTTTCATAAATAGATTCGAAAATAACATCTTTTCAAGCATTCTCACTCCTAAAATATGGCTAAGATATGTAGATGATACTTTTGTAGTGCTAAAACGAGATCTACACCGTTCATTCCTCGAGAAACTAAACAATATATCTCCCAGAATCCAGTTTACTTCGGAAACAGAATCAGACGTCGGTGAACTACCACTTCTAGACAGCCTATCTAGTAAAGAGGAGGGAAAATGGATATTTCAGTATGTATCTATATTAAGGAAGAAAACCCACTCCAACAAACATCTAGAATTCGGATCATCACACCCCATCAGTGCTAAGCTATAAGTTGTTTCAATTCTTCTTAGACGAACGCACTCTCTGGTAACGGAGGAGAAAGAAAAAGAGGAAGAAATATCAAACATTGCAGAGACTCTCGAGCAAAACAACTACCCAAGGGACTTCATCAACAAAATCAACGCCGACATCAAGTACGGTCGAAAACGTATTCCGAAAACATGGACCTCAAAAGTTGTCATTCCATATAGAGCGGAGACGTCAGACAACATCAGAAGAGAAGAGTACTCAATAAGCTCGACATTAGAGTTTTCTTCAAAACATCAGACACACTACCAAGCAACCTTGTCCATGTAAAAGATCAAATCCCTAAAGATTCTCTTTCTAATTGTGTCTACAAAATAAAATGATTGTTATGTGATGCGATATACATTGGACAAACATCTCGAGAAATCAAAATCAGAAGAAATGAACGCAGTAGAAAACCTGTTCGACCACCAAGAAATCCAGTTGAACTAGCAAAGCCATAGGTCGTCTACGCGCTACGTTATAGAATCAGGCCACAAAATTGATTTCGATAATGTTGAAATAATTCAGAAACACCATTTCAGAAATCACAAAGAACGTCTAATATCATCAGAAGCACTTCATATCAAATGGTATCCAGATTGTCTGATGAATAGGAATGATGAACTAAAACAGAATTTGACCTGGTTACATCACCTTCCTTCCCCATGAAATGACAAAATCAACACGAATGTGAGAAGCGATTTCATTATGTAAACATAGACTGCTTCTATAATTTTACACACTTATCAATTCCAACAATCTACACCTGGTTTTGCTAGCTTCACCAAGTGGCCAATTTGACAACGTAAAAATTACAGTATGCTGAAGAACGATGATTAAGTTCCTAAACAATGTAGGCGGAGATTTCTGAAATTCTGGTTTAATAATACTAATTTGATAAAGATATTAGTGGCGTTAAATAGAGAAACTTCAGTAAAAACGACAACAATATCGTTTTGTTTTTGATTCATTGGGAAATATAAGAAAGCCTTTATTATAATGAATATCATATACCAAATGCGAGCTCGTAGACCACTGAGCCACTGGGACCAGATTCAATGGTCCTTGAATTCTAACTTCTGCCAATTCACGGCATAGCGCGACCATTTCGCAATGTCTTTTTCGATGAGTTACTGCCTCATCTTCAACCTAATGCCCAAATTTTTTAAGAATTGTTAAAAGTGAACCTGGTTTGGATATATATAGGACTACATATTCTTATCAATAAATATGCCACATGAAATTCCTTCAGTTTTTATAAAGATGTTACTCAGAGATAATTAAAATCACATTGTGATCACACATATATATATATATATAGATTATATAAAAGTTTAAAAATAACGGTTATTTTAAGTTCCTTTTACAAATTGAAAGCAAAAACAGACACGAAATGTATTCAACGAACTTTATTTCAGTTTTTAAACCACACATACACGCACACAACATAAGCGGAGAATATGAATCGATGAAAATAAATAAAAGAAAGAGGGAACAATTGGATGATGAGGTTACTTGACAAAATTAAAATTTCAAAGGTTAAATTGAAGTAATAACGTTGAAGAATCACTATGTCAAGAGAAGAAGGTTAGGGAGGAGACCAGCTGTCATCTATCTATCTATCTAGGTAGGTAGGTGTGAGTTCAGCTCAATATTTATCAGGCCTTTTAAATACACACATAAATTTTGTTTATTTCTTTTATCAATCTAGCAAATAACCTCATTTTATTATTTTCAAGAATAATTTTCTTCTCCTTAATTTTCAATCACAAAAATTCTGAAAGTTACTAAACAGCCTGATTGCCTTTTATTATTTGTGTGTATAGTGGCAATGAAGCTCATCATCATTATCATCACTGTCATCAATCTTATGTAGAATGGTGTGTGTGTGTTGTATGTGTGTATTGGTGTGTGTATCACATTCCACAAAAACAGTTGACCTGATGTGAAGAAGTTAAAATCTAACCAGTGATATCTGGGATACTAATAAAAACATCACCAATTTAAATATATATGGAGTGGACAATATCTTCATTTCACTAGTTTTATTCCTGTCCAGTATAAACGTCCCCTAGTGAAATGTTTGTTTTGAAGGGAGGCCCGCAAAATATGCACGAGTGACACATTGATAGATGAGCTTCGACATACACATTCATTTTATGATTATTATTATTGTTGTTTCCTTTAATTCCTAGAGGAACATTTGGATTCAGCCTCTGCCAACGTTTTCACCTGGCTCCATGTCTGCCCACATGCTTTCATCTCCTCGTCACGTGACCTCATCCTCCATGTCACCTTTGCACTGACGACCAACTGACACGCCGCTTCCCGTTCCACTCGAGCAATGGCCTGGCGTGTGATGTCACTCATTTGATGGTTTGTTTTCTCAGAGTATGGCCAATCTACGTCCATTTCTTCCTGCATATTTGTTGCACAGTCGGTTCCTGCCAGGTTGATTCGCTCCCACAGATCCCTCCCTGATACTGACCTTTTCGGGTTATTTGACCTTGGGTGAAGTATTGAGCGAAGACAACTGTTAATGAAGGTCTGTAGTTTGTTTGAGGTGATCTTCATGACGCGCCAAGTCTTTGGTCCGTATAGTAAGCAGCACTGACTTCACATTGGAGTTGAAAATCCCGATCTTATTTTTCATGATGAGTGCTGTTGCTCTCCACACAGACTTGAGAGTAATGGAAGCTTGTCTTGCTTTCCCGATCCTCTCTTTCATATACTCGTCAGTTCCGCCTGTAGTTGAAACGATGCTTCCCAGGTAGATAGATAGGTAAAGGAGGTTGCTTCTTTCAGATTTCTCCTATTTATGCTGTTTGCTGTCTGTTGTTTTTGCTGTTGGCCAGGAATCTTCATCACCTCTGTCTTCTCTATGTTAACCTGAAGGCCTATCTTTGATGCTTCTTCTGTCAACTTGTTATTCACTTTTATTAGCTAATGGTTATCCAGAAAACTTTATCAATTGTCACGGTGAGGATAGAACACATTTTGAAAAGACAGCTTCCGTACCAAAAGAAAGCTATCTCTTAATTAACCTACCTACCATTTAAGGGTGATCAAATTATACAGTTGACAGCTCAAAGACACTTGGCCAGCCATCAAACGCGCATTCTACGCCGCATCTCTTTCCCTCACTTGCCGAACATTTCCGATCCCTGTAACTACGAGTAAAGGATGAGATTCTGTAGACTCTACCTCAAACGGTATCTACAAGCTGACCTGCAGTTGCGGTGACACCTATATAGGTAGTACCAATAGAATGTTCCAATGTCGTCGAAAAGAACATGTTGCAAAGTGGTAACTAAATCATACAGAAAATCCTACCAATGCAATTAATCTGAATAGAAATCCAGCATCATCCATTGCAAAGCAATTCTTAATGTTAGGTCACAAAATCAAAATTAATGACTGTTTCACAATTATTTCATCACATAACTCTAATTCAAGGTTGGTTATTGAAAGTGATGGAAGCACTTTGGCTTAATCACACACACCCTAAATTATATGTACAAAAGCAATAGACTTCAACCTTCGCTTACCAGGACTTTCAAAATAATCAATACACAAAGAAAAGAAAAGCACAGTTACTTCGATTCGCAGAAGCCATTGCCACCATTAAAAGAATTTGACCCAACCTATGCATATAGAAACATAGTGTGACTAACCTCTCACTACACTGACAACGGTTATTGTTTTGTTCGTGTGATTTTGTGTTTTGTTCTGTTGCATACGCAACATTCCACTCAATCGTGATTTAGATTTTCACTCATTGAGTTGAACTCATTCCAAATATAACTAAATTAAATTATTTCATCTATTTTATAGTCTTACTTCACTATTCACCCCCACCAGTAACCTCCTGAACTCCTCACCATAATATTTATTAATTGACTATGTTGTTCTATCTTGTATTCTGTCGCTAGTACACCTTTTTTCCAAGAGAAATCCGAAGTCTACCTCACCTCCTTGTCTAATTACTAAATAAGTAGTTACTCTAGCACTAAATGATTGTCTACTTACATCATCTTTGAAATCGTGTTGCTCATGCTTATAGTTTGTCTCTATAGCTTGAAGTTATTGTAAAACAAAGTATGTTCAGACACCATTTGGTAACTTATAATTTCATTTTATCTAGGATCTAAGCAGTTAAGTAAGAACAATCCACGAAATAAAACGAGCTCGTATTATCCTGTCTGCAAATATGCTGGTTCTTTCTTTATTCAAACTAATAAAGAGAACTCACTGTATGAAATGTTGATGTATTGTTGGTAAACTTTATTCTTAATTAATTGTGCTAACTTCTTCCTCAATGTATAAAGTTTTTACGTTCTTCAAGCTGAATTGCTTAGACAGTTTCATTCAGCAGCACATATACCCCAGTATTCATTTATGTGTATGCCGACTTTAATACATCTCACCTGCCCATAGTATTTTGTAAACAATAAATGGTTATAAGGATTTACAATTTGAAGACACCGGTGATTATCGTACTGTCAATAAAATATGGGAGCATTTTACTTACAATTAGGTTTTCAAAAGAATGGCTACTGAACACAGAATAACCTGCTTTTCATCAGGTTCTACAGTTATACAAATTCATAAAAATCAAAGAATTAGGGATATTATTAACATCAATGTGGTTGAAATAACATCGAATCAATAATAATAATAATAACATGAATGGATTACAGTTCAACTGCATCAACATAACGATACACTGAATATCAGACAGATAAATTAGGAAAAACAATAATACAAATTCATGAATTTATAGTCTCCATTGAAGACCAGTCGGGGTAGTAGTAGTAGTGGCTGGCTGGATTTGCTTATTCTGCAGACAGAGCACCGGTTGTTTAAGGCGAATCGTAATAGCCAATGCTGTTTGGAGTATGCGGTAACTAGAAATTTTTGACAATTAATTTGGTAGCAGATTAATGATGGAGAAGGACTCTTCTATGCTGGCTTCGTGGTCATTTGGACCATGTGTTGCGGAGTGAGCACGAGAAATCAAGTTCCCATATGAACGACTAATATAACTTGCTCCATCAGCAGCGCAGTTGTGAGTTAGTAGATATAATTAGAAGTGGCTAGTCTAGTCTACGTACTTCATCTTTCAATCGGGGAATCACCACCGGTCGTGTAGACAATGAGACTTTTGGTTTACCAGCATTACAAGTCCTTTGGATTGATTTTCCTAACTCCGTAATTATTTCTCTATGTTTATCTCCCTTGAATTGCGATCGTATGTATAAAGGCTTCTCGTTTACGGATAGTGAGTGAATAGTCCTTTCCAAGTTTCTTAGTCATATGCTTCCTGATGAATTTGTGTGGATAGGTATTTTCAATCAAGCTATCATATAAAATCTTTAGTTCATCTTCAGTTACCTCTTCCGAGCATATAGCTCTAACCCTGTAGCTGAGGGTCCTTACTAGATTTCTTTTGTACTGGAGAGGAACGAAGCTATGAAAATGTTTATTAGATCACCTCGTCCAAACTGGCCGTAAAACCAACATAGAAGAATCCTTCTGCATCATCCACGGCGTACTAACCAAACTACCAAAAACACCCAGGTACCACATACTACAAACAGTAGAGGCTATCGTGATTCGCCTCAAAGAACCAGTACTCTGTCTGCAGAAGAAGCAAGTTCAGCCAGCTAGCCACTACTACTACCCCGGCTGGTCTAAGTGGAGACTACAAATTCATGAATTCTGTATTACTATTACTTTTCCTAATTTGTCTGTCTGATATTCAGTGTATTGTTATGTTGATGCAGTTGAACTGTAGTCCATTCGTTTATTATTATTATTATTATTGATTCAATGTCGCTTAAACCACATTAATGTTGTTAATAGGCCTAATTTTTTGATTATTATGAATGTGTATAACTGTAGAACCTGGAGGAGAGCAGGTTATCGAAAAGAATCTTCTTCGTTCAATAATCACTGTACCGTAAATATAAACCAATTAATTCTATTAACTGATTTTAAATTAACGGGTCGGTGGCACAGCGGTCAGGACGCTCGCCAACTATGAACATGGTCCAGGGTTCGATCCTCGGCCACCAACGCACTCCTTTACCTCACTAAGCCAGTAGAAAGACTGGTAAAGAAGAAAGGTTGGGCATGAGGCTAGCAACCTTATCCTGTAAAAATAAACACTGCCACAGAAACTTCAAGTCTCTAGCTTGAAGCCTTATGCTCCACTGGGAACATGAAGAAATATAAAAAATAAAAATAAGCAAAAATAAAAAGTTGATTTTAAATGTCCACATATAAACCCTAAATGTCATATGCTAATTAATATAGATTTTCGATCTACCTCAATGATATTGAATAGCTAATTGTTTATCGATAATCTGAAATATATTATTGTGTCACCTGTCTTTTTACTGTGTTCCCGAGATTTTGGATCACCTTATTATATATGTAAAACATCTCAATTGGTGCAGATTACCACTTTAACTTACTTACTAGTATCCGATCGAAGTATCCAATACAGTCAGTCCTACAGGAGGTCGGTCAATCGCCAGCCCGAATAGCTACTCAGTGGTGATGTCTCTGACCGACTACAGGCAGCACTGGGTGGTGAAGCAGGTTCGAATCTCAGGAGGAGGGATATGGATTTCTTCATTCAAGGTTGCAGATACGCCGGCCTTGCTGACTAGTGAGTGGCAATCAACACGAACGAAACCTAGGTCTATGAGCAGTCAAATAATGAACTTTTTCGATGCATTTGATTTGATTATCGGATAATATGTATGTCAACTTCAATGGTCAGTTCGGTGTCACAATCTCACTTATAGGAACCAAATGCAACGAATTTAACTGGGTGATAGGATGCGAAATTAGGAAAAATCGACTAGCTGATATTTAGTGCTAAACAGTGTAAAACTCAGCGTAACAAAAGAAAAAAAAACAACAAAAAAAGACATCGACAAGAGTAAAGAATCACATGAATTTTCAATAACTGTCTACACGTTGATTGACAATTGAAATAGTTAGTATGTCTTCCTCCATTAAATTGATAATAACAGCAACAGTAATCAGACAAAAAGGAAGCTAGATTATTTTGAGTGTATTGTTCAAATTCTAAATAACTTATAGTAGTCACATGAGGTGAAACCACACGGATAAAAAAAAACTATTGAAATCAGACGCAGAGCTTTAGATAAATTTTAAAAAAAGTCAATCCATTCACAGGATGTTTAACAGTCATCTCTATTACTGAGTTGTCTGAGTTGTTATGTGTTAAACATGAAGAATTAATGCCTTCTTCAATAACTACTTGCCTATTGGAGCAAGATTGTATTATAGAAGGGAAGTAGAGACTTCCAGACTAAAATATAACACTGACCAATAGTGTTTGACTGTATATAAGTATAAAACTTGGGCCCCTTGGAAGAGTATAACTCCACTATAGATAAGACTTTATCTTGATAAATCACACAGTGGCGTTGTACAGTAATATTAACAGATGAGCACAATCTATTGACTGTATACACTTCATGTGTGTGAAATCCTGGAGTGACTGACTAACTGACTGACTGTCTGGTTTCAACGTTGAATTTTGCACAGATGTACACCAGTTCGAATTGCCACACTTTCCCTGCTTGTAGGACACAAAGCAAGAGAAAAGTGAGATTCAAAAGACAGATGATACATAGAAATATGAGACGTGTGCTTTCGGGAGTGTGTCGGCGGTTATTACTTCACTGCTGCCCAAACACCGTGGAATCTTGGTAAAGGCAAAAATTAAATAGTTTTTTTTCGAAGTCATTCATAGTAGCACAAACGTGTCCACTTATTTACTAGGTTTCCACAAATACTTAATTATTAAAAAGATGGTTGTAGAGGAAAAAAATTTTTCGACGAAGTCATCAACTAGGCTTTACATTCGTGTATTTATAGTAAGTGTGTGAGTAAGTTCCAGAATTATTTCCGGTCAAAGGTCAAATGAATAAAATTACAAAGTGTAATAAAGACGTAAGAAGATCATAATTTTTAAGTAGTGGTTTTGTAGGAATTTTGTTTGATTGAATGGAGGATTTCAACTTGAGCTGACATCAGTTAGATCATAATTACTGAAAAACTTGACTGTCTGTACAGATTACAGATTAAGGACGTATAAATAACAAAACAGACAGGAAGTTCGGATATAAAAATACAACCAAATCTAGTAATTGAAAAAGTAAAAATAACACAATAAAACTGGAAGCTTGGATAAGAAAGGTAACATGATAATTATTATTAGTGGGACTGACTTTTC